>JBAIZL010000002.1:272130654-272730654 GCA_036971475.1 Prosapia bicincta | reverse complement strand
TGATGTACCAAAATTTTTAGTCTAGAGATGCCAATTGTAAGTACACTTCATCAAAAAGGTTTGTCACTTAGTATCGAATTGTGATCCAATTCTATCAGTATTGTTGGTGTGGCACATAATGGGCACACACCTCACCTATCATATTAAACTTTGATACATTCACTATTAAATCCAAAGATATTGGTTGTTAAGACCTTACTTTACTATAAATAGTTTCCTGTAAAACTGAGCCAATGGAGCAATGCTGATTCTGTAATACTATTTGTAATAAAGTTAGATTCATGGTGAAATTTCATTTAAAAACATTTCAATAATTATTTATTTGTTTGTGTTTTAAAAATATATTTCAAAAGACTTGTTTTAGGTCCAGGTATATAGTTTTCTCTCCATAAAAATATGAACCTTTATGTTAAATTTTCCAAAATACACACTTTCTTTATATCCACTAATGAACATTTTCCCCTATTATTGCATGTTCCTTATTCTTGCATGAATTGCATTTAAAATCTTAATTCTGCTATGTAATATATACTTTAATGACTCCTGTTTTATTAACATTGTTTAGTTAATAATCAATAATAACCTTAGTAACAAATATTTATACAACCTTGATCCCTTGATATACATTTTGCCAACACTGCATCATCAAAACGTTACAAACATGACAATATCTTGAATTTTGTAGTCCATTACTTTCGGTGAAACTTAATTTATCACTTTACATTGTTTATGACTATCTCAAATTTAATTTTGTAAATTTGTAAAAACTTACGGAGACAAAACGTTTTCGATCACTTTGTGGCGATCTTCTAATTTGACTTTGAATCTCAATAGAAATTTAACCTTTTCCATGGCTAGGGCCAGAGTGGTGTATTGCCACAAAGTCATAATTTGACTTTGAATCTCAATAGAAATTTAACCTTTGGGAGATCTGAATGATAGCAACCACACTAAATTAGCATGATCAGTTATTAATAGAAACTTCTTGCTGTACAAATACTTATCGAAATGCTTTATGTCTCTAACAACAGCTAGGAAATTTTTTCTGGTCATGCAGTAATTTTACTCAGATTTGCTTCTTCGCGATTATACTAATCTTTCCTGGGTCAACTAAAACACCTGGTCAGATACAACATGGCCAAGATTTTGTACTTGCTTTTGAAACAAATTACACATTTTTGGATTTAGCTTCAGGTTTTCATTTCTCTAAATCGCTACAGTACTTGCTGTAGATTCTCTAAATGGTGTTTAACCGTTTGAGCAGTAACTTTCGAACGAGCCAAGAGGCCCCAAAGTGATTTTTTAAGGGTTTGTTAAATATGATATTATTATATTGAGTTAGTATAGAAATTATGATATTTTGTGAGAAGTATCACAAACACATTTTTAATATGACAAAAACTTTAAAAAATGAATTTTGCTTGTAGTGCAAAAACACGATTTCTGGATCATTATTGTTCAAAGGGTTAAAGGATGTGCTAATCAAAATGATGTCTAGGTAAAGTATATAGGTTTCCCATGATAACCATCTTAAGACACTTTCCATCAGTCTCTAGAAAGTGCCAAGAACTTTGCAAATGTCAATTGGTATTACATTGAAATGACATAGTCTTATTCCAATTGAAAAATCTGTCTTTTTGATTACACTAATCTACCAGAATCGGCTTTTGAGGTCTAATGTTGAAATCAGATCACACCCTCTAAGGTGTTGTCTTTCTGGGGTAAAGGATAAATTCCTCCTTGGTTTTGTTGTTATGTAACTGGAAACTCAAGGATAATCAGTCTTTCTTCTTCATTAGAACAATGGGTGAGATTCATGGTCTATATGGCTGGTCAATAATACTGTCACTCTCCATCTTTTTGTTGATTGACTGACTTCACTTCGCCTGAGATAATCCACTAGAAACCTGGCGGATAGGTTTAGCATTCCCAGTGTCTATGCAGTGCTGATCTACATCAGTTCTCATTGCAGGACCATTCCCAATGCCAAACACATTTTGATATCTAGTTAATTCCTTAGAACGTATGCTGCTCTCATGTCAGTTCTTGACAGGCATCTTCCAAGAAAGCTACCTGTTTTTCTGAAAGCTTCTTTCTTCCTGCTTCTGAGTGATTTACCCATCATATCACTGATGAACTGGTTGAACAGGCTCTAAGTGCAGTACCTGTCTTTAATGTATGAAGGAGCCACTCATGCTCATCAAACATGCTGGGAGTTTTCTTCCAATTATGAAAAGCACTCTTGCTACTAGGACACTGTGGCCAAGGCTTTCATTATTCTAGGTCCATTCTATTAGAAAAAAATTGATCCTTAGGAATCTTCCCATCTATTGTAGCTCCAATTATCATCTGGTTCTGTGAGGAAACTCTGGTGTCTTCTTATAAGATCACTCATGCTGACTGATCTTTTCCACACTGCATAATGACTTCATCATCTTTTGTAGTCAAAATTCCTCTTCCAAGGTCAACTTTAAATCCATATTCGGCCATGATACCCATCCTTAGAATCGCATCTTTATAATACTGACCACTAATATTCAATGGTTGAAGCTCTACCCCCCCCCACCCTTCCAATCTGGAAGAGGCAACGTTCTCCCAATAGACATGTGCAGCATCTCCTGTTGTGATATGTAGCTCAAAACGTCTTAAAGTGGGAAATAACATCTGAGCATACGATGCTCATAGTTGCACTGGTATGTATGAGCAGATTTTTGGTCGTCCATGCAACCTACCGTTTATTGTAGGCTATTCAAGCTTCTTGCAAACAATACAACCTTAATGTTTGTATACAAGACCTTCCAATAGTGGATTTGTTGCCTCTTTAGTTTATCGGCTGCCCAGTCAAGCATTTACTTCTAGGGTATCCTAGTTCCCCGCAGCTTCAATAGCATTTCAAATGGTCTAACACACTCTTTATTATTTTCTCCATAGTGCAAGGTGTTGTCTCCAATTTACATCAGAAATGTGGGCTTGGTGTCTGAATTCTTCACTGACTGAGTGAGAGCGCCTCACGTATTACATTCCATGACTTCTTGTGGGCAAGCATTACTGATTGTTATGTCATAACCTTCCAAAGTTTATCCAGGAATTTTTCAATCTCTAAACTCTCATAGACATCATCCGTCACTGATGGGTTAGCTATTCTTACTAGCCAGGTAATATGGGCTTCAAGTTCTAAGAAAGGTTCCTTTTAATTCAGCTTTTCAGCTGTGAGCGATAAGATACTCCAGGTTAGTGGCCAAATCTCATCACCAGGCGTTTGATGTTCTTATTGTAACTTTTTCCTCTTGGTCACTTTAATGTCTGCAGCACTTACAGAACATCTCCAAGTAATGTCAAAAAAAACATGGAAAATTTGTTTACAGGTGACCTCATTAATCAAATCAATAGTTTTATACAGTGTTTTGTTGTCCTCCAAAGGCATTCTCACACTTTTCATTTATTGCTGTTGGCTTTACCTTTGAAAATTGTGTGTAATTATATTTTTTATCACTCCTTTTATTAATTCTTTCAACTACATTTCATTATAATTATACTATTTTTAATTTTTTTTTTTATTATTAAAAATTAATTTCTATTTTAACAGACTAGCAACTATTCCTAGGTTTACTATAAACTTGGTTGAAATTTATACATTGTAATCCAGATTTGCTGTTTATGCAAAAAAAAGTTTTTTAAATCCATAGTTTCTTCACAATGATATGAATTTTATTATTATTTTGGTCCAATTTCTATGAAACTTTTCCTAGCATATTAAAAGCCCATAGTCATTCTGTCACTAAAGATTTTACCTTCTTCACTATATTGAAAAGACTTATTTATCATGTTTAACAAAACCTTTTTATATCAACTTACCGATTCCAGCAATATCTGTCTCTAAAAGATTCCAGGCCTTTCTATGAGAAAGATCTGGATGTTATGTTGGCTCAAGTGCAAAATGACTTGTGTAAACTTGTTGAGTCATGTGCCATAAATCATGGGTGGGGCCTGTAATGTTATACTATATAAAATGTTTTAGTATATTCATTTTCTTATAAATTATCTTATTTGTTTTGATTTTATAAGAATTAAGGTATTACTAATGTAAAACTTGCAGTTTTTGTGTTTTGCATCTTGAGGGTTTTTACATTATTTTGAATAATATCACTTGGCAAACCAACCACTACTTACTGACATTTTTCAGCAGACGTGTTTCACACTAGAATAGTGCATTGTTCTTTGTTGTGAGTCACAGACAAGGCTCAATCCGATCTAGTGAGAAATGCGTCTGCTGAAAAATAACAGCAAGTAGTGTTTTTTTTTTTGGCCAAGTGATATACAGTATATGGAAATAAATTACTAATGTAAACCTTTCAGTCTAATATCGAATCCAAAAAATCTCAAATAAATCTGAAAAAATATCAATAAATCTTTACTAAAATTATTCTGAAAGTAATTTATAATTTAAAACCAAACTGAAGTATTGTTACCTGCTACCTAGAATACTATTCTGTAAGTTTTTCACCCCTATATCAGTATTTCGAAACCCTAATATATTTTGTTTTAAAAATTATGAAGTTTGATTCAAGGTTTTGGGAAACTGAAAGAATATTAATTCTTTGGTTTGTATATGTCATGGGCATATTATAGCTCCTTCTGAACCACATAAGTTATTTTCTTTAAAAGTAATATTTGGTACTGAGATAAAAGAGGGCCCTAAAAGTGTCCTTGGTGTAAACGTTTTAAGGTTGTTTCTTTAATTTAGGGTTTCCCCAAGATTTGTTCTCTGCCCTTTTGCATCTTGTTTGTTGCCTATTTAAAGACGGTTTTTACTCAAATATTTGTCACTAAATACGCAGTCTTTATGTGGGAGCTTTCAAATACAAAGTGCCACACCATTTTGTGCAGTCCTACCTTCCCCCAATTCAAGCGTTTTCTGTCAACCAGTTTCTGCCTTAGTTCAGTCTACTATTTCAGTGTTCCAGACAAGAATTCAGTTGTTAAAAATATTATTTTTCTTTTCTTGTAGCAAAGAAAGATGAAAACATTTGAGGGGCAGCTTTCGGTGTGAATTAAAAATACAGAGTTTCTCGTATAGAGTTACGAAATGTCTACTAGTTTCGTGATCTATATTGATATATTGTGTCCAGTATTATCTTCTTTCTCCTATACATTCATCATTAAGTGAGGAACTGTTGAACAACATCATCATCAAATGTTTATGACGTTATTGTTACACTATGTTGCAACTAAGACTGACAGGAATGAACACCTCTCACTACAAGGCTAAAAAACCTACTACGCGAATCAGCTTCAGTGTGAACACATTGCAGATCTTGGCCAGCTTGGCATTGCACCGCCCAACCTGTCTTGGCTTTGGTGTGTGTGCCTTAAACTCATCATCTGTTAATTTATTTATAACAATTCTAATATGATTAAATTCAAATGATGTTAGTTGTATTTATTATGTACAAAGACAGTTACAGTACTAATACCTTATATCTAGTACTAATGTACCAATTGTAATATAGGTTATTCTTTAAAATGTTGACCTATTTGGCCAAACTTGGAAAAATCTATAAAATGATAAACTGAAATATAAGTGAAAATACTAATAGTTTACTGATGAATTAGGCTGGCTTAACAATATGATTTTTGCCCCTTTTTAAAATTCGTTCTATAGCTCACACTTTCCTGATATATATCTTGTACAAATTTTCAATCGTTAATAAAATACGTTTTTATTTATCATATCAAGTACAAATACATTTTTAAAAACCTATAGCGGATGACAATTGATGTTAGTACAGTTCTTTCAAATACTCATTTAATAATTAGATTATAAAATTTGTTAGGTTAACTGAGAATCTTCATGTTCGAAGTCTAGCATGCCTTTGCACTGCGCCAACTTTCTAATACAGTAAACTCCCGATTATCCGTGGGCGGATTAACCGGTTTGCGGATTATCCGGGGTCTGCCATTGTTTTACAAATATCCAATTTTTATTCCAATCAGATTCATGTGTTTAAATTTCCAAACGGTGAATTACGACGTAAATATATATAAGGCTTAATAGAAGTTAAGATGAAGGGAATAGATATGTAAATATGTACGCACTAATTGTTACATCTCGACGCGGACCAGCGAAATAAAAGGAGAGCAGACTACTGTATATGAGACAATGACAAAATGCTTGGAGGCACGAAAACCTAATGTGTATCAAGATTGTAAACAAATGTCAGCTAATCTCGGCTATAAGTAAATAGTCTAGGACGTGACATATGTTTTATCCATGTCTGTCATATACATTATCGATCTTTATGGCTTTGTGACACAAGTAGACACTGTGCGACAAAATGGTTCTCAAGAAACTTAGATCGCACATTAAAGCTAAATCAATGCGCACAAAAAACAAACGAAAGTGACAGATTTTTTTGTTAAAAAGTGAAAGTATTATGTGTAAAGGAAATTACATATGTAAATACATACTTACTATTGACATATACTTATGTACGTATTGTAAATAGTTAGACATATAAATGTACATGTTATAATCCTTTAAATACATCGACATTTTAAATTATTTTCTATATTTATTTTGAAGATTATTTGTGAATTGCATTAATCGGGGTCATTATTAGTGTAACTTATGGTATAATAAATAATCTATTATCGATCGTTTTGCATATTCTTTGTTCATAGCGGATTATCCGGGGAATTCGTTATCCGGTGTTGCCGGGACACCCAATTCCACGGATAATCTGGAGTTTACTGTAGATTGAAATATATTTGTCAAAGATGTAATGTCTTCCCATCTGGTTGTCATCGAAACCTCCATTAGACAACCTTAAACTGTTGGTTACAACACAATGTCATAAATAGTGCTTTAGGGTAACTAAAATAAAATTTTTCTTTGTTAACCTCAGTAGAAATTTACTTGAATTTTTTTAAAAATATTACTTATTTATTATGTAAAAGTAAACATTTATTAGAAGACAATGTTAACAATTATTACAATACAATGATTTTACCAATAATGTTTAAATCCAAAAAAGGTTCATACATGAAACCAAGTAAAATAATTTCCGAAAACATTTATTGAAAACAATTTTTAACCCAAGAATACAAACACACAACAAATAAATATACAAAATAACTTTAAATAATTTTTTTATGTCGCCTTTATTATTTTGTTGGGACAACTGATATAATTTTCTTATCATAAACAGAACAACATTTTAAGAGTATAAATCAAAGTATAATAAACTCTCTTAACTAAGTTTGTTACGTTTATTTTTAAGGTATAATATTTGTTGATTCTATCTTCATGTGAGCTACTAGTTTTCACTAAAACACTTGTAATATTTTACTTAAAACATTGACAAGTGTTTTAGCATAATATTTATAAAACTTAAGCTTAATCCAAGGCTTGTGTTTTTGTAGCTCCCAACTGATAATATTTGATAGCAAAAGTTTGAAAAAATAATATAGACCTACAACTAAATCATTCATCGTTAATAAATTGAACATCATATAAATAATTTCTTGCAATGCTATAAATCAGTATTTAAATCACCTAACTTAAAAAAGAGGTATCGTTAGATAGTATTGTTTCATATAAATTGTTTGTCAGCTTATGCATACTTTGTGTAGGACAAAACTGTTTATTATATTCAATAGGTTTTAAAAGGAACAAGGCTAAATAAAAATTTTCTATAGCAATATAATTATAGTAATTACAAAAAAGTTTTCTATAGTAATTATAAAAAAACTAGAGTTCTATAATTATTTTAAAATAGGGTAAACTTCAATTAACAGGTATTCATGTATTGATGGTAAGCTTTTTAACAAGTTAAAATTGAAATGTCATTAGTGACTAGTGTAATACAATCAATTAGCCTTAGATGAAATTAGCATGTTCTATACAACCACTTTAAGGGAATTTATAACAAATGAAAGTAGTCAACTAATTTTGACTGCTGTATTTCTTAAGTTTTTTTTTTACAGATTTAACAGACCGAGATTCATATAGATGTTACAGAAACAATCACAAAATATTGCTTCTAGATTTCTTAAGATGTTGACTGGCAGGTTTAGCCTAGCCTAGGAGGGTGTTGGTTGTTCAACAAGATGCAAAACTGTATCCTGGTATTGCCTCAACCAGTTTTGTAGAAATTACTGGTAGGGGTCATTTACTAGTATGATCTGAGGTTTTACAAACTGAAGTCTGTTTCTAAAAATTGTAGTTATAAGTGAGAGAACCATTCAACATTTTTTTTGGTAAGTTTTAATTTGTTTATAATTATATCATGAATTTGTAGTTAATATTTACTAGTTAGTTTTGCATTAAAAAAATCGTTAAACCAGGTTTATTTAATGATTTAGAACTCCAACATTGATTCTTTAAGAGAAACCACCAAAAGTAAACAGAAAGAAGTAAAATTCATGGCAAAAATTATTGGACAATTTCAAGGTTTCGGTTAATACAATAGCCACAAGACAATTGACATTGGTTGATGTGAAGTCATTCATCATCCCAGTGATAGGAATTCGCAATGATGACACTGTTGTCACATACAGTAAATGTGATGTTACACAAAAAGTAGTGGTAAGATATGTACACAGGAATCACAGTTCCCATTTGAAGATTTATTAGCATGAAGAGAGGAAGGAATAAAAACGAAATTATTATTTTGGAGTTATGATTGAAGAAATATTACTGTATGGAAGTTCAGTAGCTTTGAAGTACATTGCACAAAAAGCCTGATTTATCTATTCACATAATTCATGTACACACACAAATAAACAAAATAGCAACATAGTACAGTATCATAATTATAATTATCATCCCTTGCTATAAATTTTTACATAACCTTTATGTATATTTTGTTAACACAGTTAACATCATCAGCAGGTAATGATGATGCAATAGTTAGCAACTTTCTGATGATGCTAACTTTGCTAGGAAAATGTACATAAAGGTTGTAGCAATAGTTTATATTTGTTTATCAATTATTTGTGTACAATACAGTAGGTTTTTGGTCAATTATAAGTACAATCAGGGTTTTTAATAAAGTTACTTCAAGGGTGCCTAGTTGATAACTTAGAAGAGAACAGTAACAGAATAATTGGAAGACATACCAAAAGAGAACAATAGAAAGTTTTTCTTATAATAAGTATTATTTGCTTAAATTAGTATACTATAAGGGTATTTAGAAAATTTTTTTTTGAAGGCTACTGTTGAACCTATAATTTTTGAATTTTTATTTTTGAAAGTAAATACAGTTCATACAAACACACAGACATATAAGATTAGTAAATGATGTTTTTCTTGTCTAATATTTATTTAGTATTCTCACATTCATTTCATATAAGTTTATTCATATAAATTTATAAAAAGGTTTGAGCAGTTAATTTTATATGTATTCTGGTGTATAAAATTTTGTACATTGATACACGACACCCACACATACAGCTTTTTATTTTACAGGGCACACAATAGATCAATTTTTTTTTAAATACTCCATAATTAGTCATTTCTTCATCACTCTTAAAACGTTAAACACATCATACAATTTTGTAATTTGGTGTATATATTCATAAAATGTATATACATTCACAACGTTTATAAACTATCTCTTACACAACATAACAAGATCAATAATATGCCATACATGTATAAGAGCTTTTTCAATATAAAAAGTAAAACATATAATTATGACATTTGTTGATTCCATCTTCGCGTGAGCTACTAGTAATCACTTACAACTTTTATAAAAAATGTTTTAACTTGCCTATAGTAGCACTTACTTTTTTGTGTTGAGGACGGCCGTTTCGGGAGATGTGTCCCTTTTTCAACTCAGACCGTAACTCAAGTTACGGTCTGAGTTGAAAAAGGGACACATCTCCCGAAACGGCCGTCCTCAACACAAAAAAGTAAGTGCTACTATAGGCAAGTTAAAACATTTTTTATAAAAGTTGTAATATAATTATGACGTATTCAATTAAAAAAATAACAAAATGTCTAATCTAAAAAGTATTAGTAATAATATAAAACTAAAGTGGGTTGTAATATTATACAATGGTAACAAAAGACAACACAAAAATTACATAATTACATTAACATCATATAAAACCTTATAAAATTCATCTTTGAAATGGAAGACAACCACAAAATAAACTTCCTAGATCTCAAAGTCACTGAATTTAACAACAAATACAAAATATACAGGAAACCAATTAACTTCCTAATACTGTCATACACAACACATCTAAACACCCACCAACTCAGTAACACACTACCTGTAATAGCATGTAATACCGCCTAACAAAAATATCCATTCTATAAAAGACTACAAGGAAGAATTCAACACAATAAAGTACATTGTCAAAAAGAAAACTGCTACAGACACACACTTATTGCCATCATATTCAACAAAATTAAACACCTTTCAAACAACCACAGTCTCTAACCACAAGACAAACAAAAAATATATCTTTATCAAATAGAACAACAAAAAAAGATCTATAAATGATTATACCTTCAAAGAACTCAAATTTATTCACTTCTCATACAAAACAACAAACAAATTCAAACACACATACCTCCCCCTCCCCCAAAAACAAACTGATAAATACAACCTACCTGGAATCTATCAAATAATATGTAACCTTACAGTTTTTGTGTTGTACATCTTGAGGTTTTTATAAAAACAAATAAACAAGTGCAACATGTAACCATTGATCTAATTTTTGCAGTGACTAAACAGGTAGGCAGATCAATCAAATCTAAATTCAAGGAACATATCAAAGAGTCCAACACAAATTCTAATTCAAATTACGTTGCACAAACACAAGACTCTTAAACTTCACATACAGACACCAAGAGCAAATTAAATATTTCTACACTTACTAAACCATAGAAAGAAAATGAACAATACAGAAATGTTGAAACATCATGTAACAAAATATGATATATTTTAAAGAACCATTTTTTGAATCCAATATTCTTTTCCAAAACATAGTGGACAGATGAAAAATACTTTACTATTGAACTGTTTTAATGACAAGATTAGCTTCAATAAATATTAAACAAAAGTTGCAAAATATAGATAATAACTTCATAAGTAAAGTTTAAATCACAATTATGAATAACAAAATGAATAAACATTAGAATAAATAAAGTTTTATTGTGAGTGATTATTAACTATTATTGAGAAAATAAGGTTTGATACTGGCTTTTCTTGTTATATCTTTTAGAATTATGTGTTCTATATTTTTTTCAACAATATAGCAATTTTTGAATTGTAGAAATCATGTATACTCTCACCTGTTAGGGAGAATTTAAGTCAAAAATCAAAATATGCAAGTCAAAGAAGCACTTTAGCACTCTGTTACCCTTTAAATTTAGTCTATAGGAAAAAGGCTCAAACATATTAATTATTATTAAAAAAATTAATATTCCAACTATGATAACTTAATTCCATTCTTTAATGTTAGAACACTAATGTGTCTGACAAATGACACCCTCTATCAAAATCTCATCCCCACCCCTTCTTAATAATACAGTAAACTCCCGATAAACCGGTTTGCGGATTTTCCGGGGTCTGCCATTGTTTTACAAATATGCAATTTTTATTCCAATCAGATTCATGTGTTTTAAATTTCCAAACGGTGAATTACGACGTAAATACATATAAGGCTTAATAGAAGTTAAGATGAAGGATATAGATATGTAAATATGTACGTATTAATTTTTACATTGAAAGGGGAGCATCCAGACGCGGGACAGCGAAATAAAAGGGGCGAGCAGACTACTGTATATAAGAGACAATGATAAAATGCTTGGACGCCCGAAAACCTAATGTGTATCATAAGATTGTAAACAAATGTCAGCTAATCTCGGCTATAAATAGTCTAGGACGTGACATATGCATTATCCATATCTGTCATATACATTATCGATCATTATCGCTTTGTGACACAAGTAGACACTGAGAAACTTAGATCGTACATTAAAGCTAAATCAATGCTCACAAAAAACAGACGAAAGTGGCCGATTTTTTTTTGTTGAAAAGTGAAAGTATTATGTGTAATGGAAATTACATATGTACATACATACTTACTTTTGACATATACAGTACTTATGTATGTATTGTAAATAGTTAGACATATAAATGTACATGTTATAATCCGTCAAATACATCGACATTTTTGTAATTATTTTCTGTATTTATTTTGTCCTCTGAAGATTATTTGTGAATTGCATTAACCGGGGTCATTATTTGTGTAACTTATGGTATAATAATCCATTATCAATCGTTTTGCGTATTCTTTGTTCATAACGGATTATCCGGGGAATTTGTTAACCGGGGTTGCCGGGCTGCCCTATTCCACGAACAATCGGGAGTTTACTGTATTTTACACTCCACCTACCTTTAGTATGTGACTAGGTAGTAAACGTAATGTGTTTTGACCGTTTTTTCAGTTTCTTTCTAGGTATTTTGTGTTTTACAATGTCTGTTGGACTATTAAGACAGGCATTTACTGAAAGCTGATAATTGTTAGAACTGAAAATACTAGAACTATGTTCTAGTACATAATTTATGAATACATTTTACATAAACGGTATAATGTGATTACTAGTAATAAAATTTATGTATGACGGTCAATAGATGAATGTTTCAGTGTTATTTTTCTATTAAAATAATTTTAATTAAAAAAAAATATGTTTCACTGTATCTCAGTAACAACTAAGAAAATAAGGTATGTTTGTTTGCAATGTAAATTTTTTCAAAAACGGAATTTGCTAAAATGGAAAGAGTAATGAAACTAAGATACTTCGAAATTACATTTAAAATAATTAAAACAAAAAAATATATAAAAAATCTTTTGAGATAAGGCACATAATTTTTTATGTTTAGGTAAGCATTATATATTTTTGTTTTAAAACTTAAAAATATATGATTTATAAGTCAAATTTGAATAAAATAAATGATTCGCAAGAAAAATATACAAATTTAATGAAGGATACAAATTGCAAACTATAATACCTTTCTTCTCTGATAGTTTTAATGAACAAAATATATTACAAGACTACTCAAGCTTTGGAGCTAGATAAATTAAAATCAGTGCTATTTTTAAATTTATTTTGATTTAGCCTATGAAAAAGAATTGAAGTTGTTGCTAATACAATTTGATTACTTTTTCGTTTTTTACATTTTTTAAACTTTTTATGCATGTAAACTTGATGTCTATAGTGAAACATTTCTTTGCATAACTTACAAGAAAGTTTCCCACTCGAATGAAACCAGACACGGTGTAAGGCTAAACTAGCACGACTATGAAACAAAAATAAATCACTATTTATGTTTCTACATAAACTACAAATCAGCAATTTTCTTGATAGCAAAACCGCTCCATATTTTTTCCAAAGGATATTTTTATACTCTTTTAAGGAACATAGTAGTTTTCTGCAATCTTCATTTGGTATACTAACATCATCTACTTCTTTAATAATAGTCTGTAATGGTATGATTTCTATTTCATCTTCATTATCTCCAAACTGGGTGGAATTGAAGTTAGACTGATAGTGACGGTTCAGATGTTGGATCATTGCTTCCTGAGTCTCTGTTTGTAACCCACAAACACCACATCGATGGTGGATGACAGTGTATCCATTTATTAAATTGTTATTAAAATTCATAGGTTCTTGTTTGACTGTGATTTTTCTTTCAATATTTGGATGCAAATTTATATTTAACTGTTTCCTTGAACACATTTCTTGGGCAACTGATGAGCTATGTGTCCTGGAAAAAAATGTTTGTTAATATGAAGTATCAAATTGCATCTATAAATTAAATTAATTAAAACCTAGTATTCAGTCATTCATTTCATACACACTTTTATGATTAACTCTTCAAGCAGTAAGTTTCCAATCACCCAACATGCCGTAAAAAATGAGGTTTTTAAATTTCGTTAAATAACTTTGTTATCATTCTATCGATACTTTATATTGTGCAGTTCAGAAATTATAACATTTTGTGAGAAAAATTTCATTTAACCACTTTTCTGATAAGAAACAAAGATTTTATAAAAGATCCCAATTTTTGTAGTAACAAATAGGAAAAATAAAAATTGTTGTAGGTCTTTTTTAAAATATAATGCTATTATTCACGAAAACAAAACTATAATCAAGAAACCTATTGCTGGTAGCCGTAAAATAGCCAAACTGACAGCAGTAAAGCCAAAATACTAACCCTAGTGGTTCGCAGTAGCTATTTTGACCCGCCTGGTAGTGTTACACATTACTTACACAACACGTTTCTATTAGCAAACCTATTTCCTAACAAAAATCGCCAAGGGATGGCAGAGTAGTTTGTGAATAAAAATATTGGATGATAACATATACCACAACACTGCTTTTAAAGTAAATATAAAAACACAACAGTAACCTCATTACTATCGGCGGATTGTAGTACGGTGATGTGACAGTTGTGTAGTTACTGATCAAAAAGGTTAAAAACCTTGATTTAAATTACTAACTTGAAGAAATATCTCAGTAGATATGTCTAATACTAGTTCAGTGTATTGTTTAATGTTTAGCATAACAAACCAGAGTAAATTAGTGGTTACATCAAATTTTTACTCAAATTTTAATGAAATTTATTATTCTTAATTAATTTTAACACATAAAATATTAGCAAAAAACATTTTTTAAAGCTCCTCGCCTCCTAATAATTTTTAATATACATATCAACTTAATTAAAATAAAACATTAGATATAGATTTTCATTTTGTAAATATAGTACATAAAATATTTACTATGTTGCAAAATTACAAGTTTTACACTAGAATATTTTTTTTTATACAAAGGTTTTTTATATTCAGCAAAACAAATCTGTAGTTGAATTTGAATAACATTAAATTTAATAAATTACTAATTTTTGGTTTCACTTGGCAAAAAACCACTACTTACTGATATTTTTCAGCAGATACATTTCACACTAGGTCAGTTTATGTTCAACCACTTGGCATGGTACAATGCACTAACCTAGTTCAACCACTTGGCATGGTACAATGCACTAACCTAGTTCAACCACTTGGCATGGTACAATGCACTAACCTAGTTCAACCACTTGGCATGGTGCAATGCACTAACCTAGTTCAACCACTTGGCATGGTACAATGCACTAACCTAGTTCAACCACTTTTCATGGTACAATGCACTAACCTAGTTCAACCACTTGGCATGGTACAATGCACTAACCTAGTGCAAAAGGGGTCGGCTGAAAAATATTAGTAAGTAGTGGTTTTTGACAAGTGATACCCAAAGTAGTAATTTATAATAAAACCCCTCAAAATGTACATTATAAAAACTGCAAGCTTTAAATATTATTAAAAAAATTTGTTACACCATCCCTGAAAGTATCTGCCGATGGGAAGAGATTAACTATACAAAACACTCCTACATAAAGTAAACCTCAAAGCATGGGTGTAAAAAATTAAATAAAACAAGGTTGAAGACAAAGACTTGACTTGTTAGAGTATGTACGACTTTCTTGTTTCCTTATTACACTTTTGCTATTACTTGCGACCAGACTTTTTGTTAACTAAAAGTTGTTAAATTGTTAACTTATACTTGGAGGAAACGTTTTCGTCTTACAACTTCTTCAGCCTCAAATTTTTGCCACTAGGAATGCAGTTGTGTTTCCTCGGTACCATTTTTTTTGAAAGTTAGAAGCGATGTGATCGAAGAGTATGTGTGATCTGTGCCGTGTTTGTTCATTTAGGATGTCACTTTTATGTGTGTTGCTATATCTATATATATACTGTTCTGGTGTGTTTAATTAATGGCCTTTGTTGCATGTGTGGAGGATGCTCATGATATTTTCTATACTTTTGCATGAGTGTTTAGTGTCCATGAGGTGATTTGCGAAGGTGGGATTCAATAATAGTGTGCAGTGCGCTTTTGTGTTCTTTATATCTTTTGGCAAAAGATTTGCCTGTTTGTCCAATATAGAACTTATTGTAGTTGTTGCATTTTAGTTTGTATACTCCTGGGTTATTGTAAAAGAACACAGGATATATAAAAGAACACAAAAGCGCACTGCACACTACTATTGAATCCACCTTCGCAAATCACCTCGTGAACACTAAACACTCATGTAAAAGTATGGAAAATAACATGAGCATCCTCCACAAATGCAACAAAGGCCATAAATTAAACACACTAGAACAGTATGAAATATATATTCTTTTACATATATGAAACAATGTGAAACAAAAAAGGACCACATCTCAACACACTAGAACAATATGAAATTATGAACAACAAAAACACAAAGTATAAACATATTAAACGAACAAACACAATACAAATCACACATACTCTTTGATACTATCGAAAACCTACCTTTAAAACCATCACCGCTTAACCCGACATCTCCAAGCAGAAGACACTGATGAAGATCGGTACATAGAGATCAAAAACGTTCTGTCTCAGTAAGTTTTAACAAATTTACTAAATTTAAAGTTCGGATAGTCATAAACTATTGTTCAAGTGATTAATCAGCTATAAAATGAGCACAAATCTTTGAAAGAAAGTTCATTAATACACTATTTTGTAAGTCAAGACAAGGTTTTGATAAGCCAATAAACCGCGTAGCGTAGTAGTGGGGACTGCCCGATAGACGCAAATCAGCTTTCGGAAGAGACATCAGTGTTTCCAGAGATTGAGAAGACTGTTCCAGGATACTATTCCATGGCTGAAAGGAAAACCTAGCCCAAGATGAACGTGGAGATGGTCTGCCTAGGGGCGCCCGCGGTGTCGAATTTGAACTTTTTCACTATATAAAAAATTATAAAAAGTATTAAAGCCGGCCCTAAAACCGATCAGTTGCATTTGCTACAAGATTCAAGACTCCAGGAACATCTGGAGAGAGAAGAGGAGCAATCCCAGTGAAAGTTTTTGGGACAAGTCTGAATTTCAATAGCAAATAACTATTTATTAAATTTAGGAAATTCTTTAAAATCATAGGTTCAAATTTTCTTAAATAAAATAATAATCACTTATTGAAAAATAATAATTAAAAAATATATAAGCAAATGACTCTTTAATAACTAACTAACTAAGAACTATTAATTTGATCTCATTTTCAAGTTATTTTAGAAGACTAACGGTTCTTTTATTAGACAGGTGTATGAGAATTTTGTTGTCATGTGGTGTAACAGTACTATTTCGGTTTCACTGTACTGTGAGTTGGTGTTGGTTTGTCTTGGAATCAAATTTGTCTATCAAGTTAAATAATCTATCATTATCTTATTTTATTTATACTTGTTTGTTTATTATAATATTTTTATACTTTTTTTTATTAGATGTATGTTTTCTACTGTGGGGAATGTATGGTTATTTTTTATGGTGAGTGGGGCTAGGCTTGAATTATAAGTGTTTGGTTTGATTCATGCTTTGAGATGTTCTTCAAATGTCTTTTAATTTCTTTTTTGTTTGCCTAATGAATAATTTGTTACAGTCTGAATTTTATAAATTTAACAATTTTATAAATTCCATTATTAGGTGTAGGATATAATTTTTTTTATTGATTATGGTCTTTGTTAGGTGGGTTTATTTTATTGATTATGCTTCCTTTATTATTGTATCTTACGTTAATATTGTTATTTTTTATTATTTTGGTTATTCCTTCAATTTTGTATCCTGTGTATGTGAATGCAGCACATTTTTTTGTTGTACGAGGTGTGTTAAAAATACCCGGAATGTTTAAATTTTGCACGTTTGGAGAGTTCGATCGTCAAATTTTTTTTTATTGTGTTGGTATACATGCTCTTAAAGTATGACCCAATTTTCAGTTGTATTCATTGTTTACTTTATCTGTGGCAGCCACTAAGGTTAGACATGTTTTCATGAGCTCGGCGATTTTCGATTGTTAAAAAAAATGGATCAAAGAATTTGTATTAAGTTTTGCGTAAAGAACGAAATAAAGTGTAACAAAGTGTGCGAAATGTTACCAAAGGCCTATGGTGAGTCTTCTATGAAAAAAACAAGTATTTACGAGTGGCCGCGAAGACGTTGACGATGACAAACGCCTCGGACGCCCCAGCACATCAACAACCGATGAAAACGTGGAAGCAATAGTTATGAATGATCGCCGAATCACAATTATAGAAGTCGCTGATGATGTTGGCATATCGATTGACTCATGCCATGACATTTTTGCGAACATTTTGGGTATGAAACGTGTGCCAGCAAAATTTGTCCCAAAATTGTTGAATTTTGAACCAAACAGCGGCGTATGGAAGTTGCTCAGGAGTCACTAAATGAAGTCAGCGACGATGCAGAATTACTGAAACGTATTATAACAGGATACGAAACATGAGTTTATGCATATGTTGTCTAAACGAAGGCCCAATCGTCCCAGTGGAAGCATTCGGGCTCTCCAAGACCAAAAAGGCTCGGCAAGTGCGGTCGATCGTCAAGGTTATGCTCACTGTGTTCTTTGATTTTCATGGCATAGTGCATCATGAATTCTCGCCACAAGGTCAAAAGATCAATAAATGTGCTATCTACAAGTTCAACGCCGTTTGCGTGAAGCAGTGCGAAGAAAACATCCGAATTTGAGGCAAAACAATTCATGGCTTTTGCATCACGATAATGCACCGTCTCACACATCGTTACTTGTTTTTGATTTTTAGGCAAAAAATAACACTGTAATCATGCCCCAACCTCCATATTCGCCCGACATTGCCCCTTGTGACTCTTTCCTTTTTCCAAAAATAAAAAAAACCTTAAAAGGTCTTCGTTTCACAAGCATAGATGACATTAAAAGTGCATGGCTGAAAGAGCTCAAAGCTATCCCAAAGATCGAGTTCCAGAAGTGTTTTGAGAATTGGAAAAAGCGCTGGCATAAGTGCATAATATCTAGTGGGAACTATTTTGAAGGGGACAATATTAATGTAGATGAATAAATATTTTTTTCAAAAAACGTAAATTCCGGGTATTTTTTGAACACAGTGGTATGTGGTTCATGTATTGGTTGTTTGAATTTAATTAATATTTTTAATTCTAGTTTATCTCTCGTCTATCTTAAAAGCATACATCAAACCAATCACTTACAGCTCAAATTTGTACAATCCACACTCTCCATAAAAAATAACCGTACATTCTCCAGAGTATAGAAAATATACATTTAATAAAAAAAAGTACAAAAAAGCCTTAAATGACAATTTGGGAACAACTGCAAATTTACAAACTAAAAAATAATATAATAAATGAAGAAATAGAATAAAAAAATAACTTATTTAACTTCATAGATAAAATTAACCCCAAGACAGACCAACTGTAGGCTATACAGTGCAATGAAACCGAGAATAGAATATTACCGTTATACTTCATGACAATGGAATTCTCTCACATCTGTCTACTACAAGAACGAGAGTCAGTCTTCTAAAAAAACTTAACAAATGAGAGCACATAATTAATAGGTCTCAAAAGTTTACTCACAAATATACCAAGTAAGATTCGTGTTTAAGTACATTATATATATATATATATATATATATATATATATATATATATAGATTTTTTGGACTAGGAGACTGACAGACTTACCTTGGTAAGAGTCCACTCTGTAGTCTTGAAATAGTAACACATAAAGGCACTTAAACAATGATATATTTCGACCACACAGTGGTCTTTATCAATCGAAGAGAAAACACAAAAAGAAATATGAGAGAATGAAATAAAATAATTGTAATCACAGATTGTGTAGAGTAGAAATCAGATGTCACAGATGCACAGATTAAAGATATATATATTGTTTCCATGAACATATGAGTGATTATAGTTTATATAAGTCTGTCAGGGGAAAAGAGATAAGGCTAGTTGGAAAAAAAAAAAAAAAAAAAAAAAAAAAAAAAAAAAAAAAAAAAAAAGTGAATGGATTTATCTGATGTTGAGGTTAGGGGATTCTCTGGACTTGGTATACCACTGGTATGATAGTTCCCACCTTCTCAGTTCTGAGGGATTGCAATCAGGGGGGAGTGATTTAATTATTTTTGTGGTATAGCAGTCATCAAAAGTTGTGATGTTGTGACTCGCAGCATGTTGAGCTGTTGGTCTATCCATATTCATAATTTTAACATCATGTCTGTGGCCATTCATTCTGATATTCAGACCATCCGTGGTCAGGCCTATGTACTGTGCTGAGCAAAGTTTACATTGTAGCTGGTATATGACATTTTTCGATGTACAATTATGATGACCCTGTATTTTGAAGACCATTTTTGTTGTTTGGCTGTTGAAACTATTTGCTGAGGGGTGTATTGGACACGTCTTGCATCTAGGTCTATTACATGGGAAGGAGCCATGAGGAAGTTTGTGTGGTTTCTCTGCATCAGGGTCTGGTAGTTTAGGATGTACTAGGATGTTTTTCAAGTTGGGAGGTTGCTTGTACCAAATTTGTGGTGGATCGGTGAAAAGATTTTTGGTGTGGACGGAAGCTTGAAGAATTTTGAAGCCATCTCTCAATATCTTGTTGAGTTTATGTAGACCAGGATGGTAGTCTGTTATTAAAGACAGTTTATTTTGTTCTGTTTGTGGTTTATGGTGAACCGAGGATTGTGCTGAATGAATTTGGTTTTCAATGAGTTTTTTTGGGTATCCTCTTCTCTGGAAGGCTGTTGATATCTTTCTATTAAAATCTTCCAATTCCCTATCATTCGAACAGATTCTCTTACCCCTGATTGCTTGACTGTATGGAATGGATCGTTTTATGTTTATTGGGTGGTTGCTGTCGAAATGGAGATATTGTAGGTGGTTTGTAGGTTTGATGTGAATTCCTGTGTTGATATTTCCATTCTGGAGTGTTACCTCTACATCCAAAAAGGTGATGGCCGATGTAGATTTCTCCCAGGTAAATTGAAGTGTGGAGAATTGTGTCAGGCTGTCTAAAAATGTCTCAAGTGTTGAAGCACCCTGTGTCCAAATTAGGAAGATGTCATCTATATATCTATACCAACATAATGGCTGGTGTGTTTGTGTCTTTAGAAAACTTTCTTCCAACAATCCCATGTACAGATTTGCGTACGATGGTGCCATTCTGGTACCCATTGCTGTTCCCTTTATTTGAAGGTAGTTCCTTCCCTCAAACTGAAAGTTGTTCTTCTCGAGGATGAACCTGGTCAGGTTCACAAGAAAAGGTGTAGTAGGAGAAGGCTTGCCTGGGCGTTTGTTTAGAAAATTCTCTATTGCAGATAGGCCATGTGCATGAGGGATGTTGACAAACAAGAGGCTGCCGACAAACCACCTCTTGTTTGTGACAAACCTAGCCTAAGTTCTCTCTTCAAGATACCAGTACCCTGTGGACAACTCCCTAAACTGCCAACCCAATCATTATTGCTAAATAACAAAAATATTAATAATAACAGTCCCGATATAAGAAATAACCCTTCACCAAAAACAGTTGCCGTGCACAATATTTCCAACCACACACTCTCGGAACATGAACTACAAGTAATTTCTAAGGGCCTGTCATTCACACCAACTAAAGAAATAGACCAATTCAAATTAGGAAAAGATGTTTTCAGCTTTGCCAGAAAACTTAGGATAAAAAATTATATAGCTCAGACACCAACTTTCAAAACGGATACAAACATAGACGCATGTCTTGCAAAATTCAAACCACCCTCCAACTGGGATCCACCACCACTACCACCTGATCACCCCATTGAACTTTACATCAACTTTATCATGCAAAGCATCACCGATATAAATTTCACTAAAAATCTGAAGACTAAACCTAACCTTACCAAATTAGAAAAAGCGGCAATATTTTCGTTGAAAAACAACAAAGATATTATGATTCTTCCAGCAGATAAAGGTTCAACCACTGTCATCATGAACAAAGAAGACTACATCAAAGAAGCAAATAAGCAACTGTCAGACATCACAACATACAAAATACTTACAGATAACCCTACTACAGAATTCAACAATTTACTCTCGGACCTACTCAAATATACAGCTCCTGAACAAAATATTTCGGAAATATCTTTAAAATTATTATATAATGAAAACCCCTCTACTCCTCAATTCTATATATTACCAAAGATCCACAAAAACATAATCCCTCCACCTGGTAGACCAATAATTGCTGGCTGCAATTCAGTAACGGAAAGAATTTCAGCTTTCCTCGACTCACACCTTCAACCCTTAGTAAAGAACCTTCCATCACATACCCAGGACACCAATCACTTCATAGATCGACTGTCACAAATATCTGTACCTCTACCCCCGATAACTATTTTGGTCACCATAGATGTCACCTCTCTCTATACCAACATCCCTCATGCACATGGCCTATCTGCAATAGAGAATTTTCTAAACAAACGCCCAGGCAAGCCTTCTCCTACTACACCTTTTCTTGTGAACCTGACCAGGTTCATCCTCGAGAAGAACAACTTTCAGTTTGAGGGAAGGAACTACCTTCAAATAAAGGGAACAGCAATGGGTACCAGAATGGCACCATCGTACGCAAATCTGTACATGGGATTGTTGGAAGAAAGTTTTCTAAAGACACAAACACACCAGCCATTATGTTGGTATAGATATATAGATGACATCTTCCTAATTTGGACACAGGGTGCTTCAACACTTGAGACATTTTTAGACAGCCTGACACAATTCTCCACACTTCAATTTACCTGGGAGAAATCTACATCGGCCATCACCTTTTTGGATGTAGAGGTAACACTCCAGAATGGAAATATCAACACAGGAATTCACATCAAACCTACAAACCACCTACAATATCTCCATTTCGACAGCAACCACCCAATAAACATAAAACGATCCATTCCATACAGTCAAGCAATCAGGGGTAAGAGAATCTGTTCGAATGATAGGGAATTGGAAGATTTTAATAGAAAGATATCAACAGCCTTCCAGAGAAGAGGATACCCAAAAAAACTCATTGAAAACCAAATTCATTCAGCACAATCCTCGGTTCACCATAAACCACAAACAGAACAAAATAAACTGTCTTTAATAACAGACTACCATCCTGGTCTACATAAACTCAACAAGATATTGAGAGATGGCTTCAAAATTCTTCAAGCTTCCGTCCACACCAAAAATCTTTTCACCGATCCACCACAAATTTGGTACAAGCAACCTCCCAACTTGAAAAACATCCTAGTACATCCTAAACTACCAGACCCTGATGCAGAGAAACCACACAAACTTCCTCATGGCTCCTTCCCATGTAATAGACCTAGATGCAAGACGTGTCCAATACACCCCTCAGCAAATAGTTTCAACAGCCAAACAACAAAAATGGTCTTCAAAATACAGGGTCATCATAATTGTACATCGAAAAATGTCATATACCAGCTACAATGTAAACTTTGCTCAGCACAGTACATAGGCCTGACCACGGATGGTCTGAATATCAGAATGAATGGCCACAGACATGATGTTAAAATTATGAATATGGATAGACCAACAGCTCAACATGCTGCGAGTCACAACATCACAACTTTTGATGACTGCTATACCACAAAAATAATTAAATCACTCCCCCCTGATTGCAATCCCTCAGAACTGAGAAGGTGGGAACTATCATACCAGTGGTATACCAAGTCCAGAGAATCCCCTAACCTCAACATCAGATAAATCCATTCACTTTTTTTTTTTTTTTTTTTTTTTTTTTTTTTTTTTTTTCCAACTAGCCTTATCTCTTTTCCCCTGACAGACTTATATAAACTATAATCACTCATATGTTCATGGAAACAATATATATATCTTTAATCTGTGCATCTGTGACATCTGATTTCTACTCTACACAATCTGTGATTACAATTATTTTATTTCATTCTCTCATATTTCTTTTTGTGTTTTCTCTTCGATTGATAAAGACCACTGTGTGGTCGAAATATATCATTGTTTAAGTGCCTTTATGTGTTACTATTTCAAGACTACAGAGTGGACTCTTACCAAGGTAAGTCTGTCAGTCTCCTAGTCCAAAAAATCTAAATAATCTTTACCAACCAAAACTAACCTAAAAATATATATATATATATATATATATATATATATATATATCTTAATATTTTACGTTATACATTATTTTTCCGTTTCACTGACTTTATGAAGTTAATATATTACTATTGTAAGTAATTTTATCCACCATTAAGTGCAATGATTTTCATAAAGTCAGTGCAACACAAAAACAATGGATAACGTAAAAAATATCAAGATTTTAACACCTACCAAGGTAAACAACTGTACCGGAAATATCATAACCTGGATAAAATTACTTACAATAGTAATATATTAACTTCATAAAGTCAGTGTAACAGAAAGACAATGGATAACGTAAAATATCAAGATTTTAACACCTACCAAGGTAAACAACTGTACCAGAAATATCTTGACCTCATATATATATATATATATATATATATATATATATATATATATATATATATATATATATGTATATATATATATATATATTTATATATATATATATATATTTTTTTCTCTTCGATTGACAAAGACCAATGTGTGGTTGAAATATATCATTGTTTAAGTGCTTTTATGTGTTTCTATTTCAAGACTACAGAGTGGACTCTTACCAAGGTAAGTCTGTCAGTCTCCTAGTCCAAAAAATCTATATATATATATATATATATATATATATATATATATATATATATATATATATATATATATTTTAAAACAACACAGGTTATTCAAATACAAGAATATTTATTATTTTATATCTAAAGCTTTTCGTTGGCAAACAGTACCAACATCATCAGGAATGAAAATTACAATAATGTAAGCTATAGGCCTAAAACATATGTTTAAATTATTGTAATTTTCATTCCTGATGATGTTGGTACTGTTTGCCAACGAAAAGCTTTGGATATAAAATAATAAATATTCTTGTATTTGAATAACCTGTGTTGTTTTAAATTATTAAACAAGAAAACGTATTTTATATTTATATATATATATATATATATATATATATATATATATATATATATATATATATATTGTAATATTTTCTTTTTTTTATTACATAAATATTTCTGTAACACAAAACATATATCTCATTAATAATTTAAATTCTTTATTACAACTTTTTATTCACACAATAAACAATAACTAGAACAAAAATATACAACTTTACAAGTTTTAACACAATATGCTAAACTCAATTCCTTTGATTTTAGTTACAAGGTTTTATACCCTAGGCTATTTTCTAAGATCTCTTAATATCTCGGGGTTTATATGCATGGGCTATATCTTTTAACTCTTTGGTTAAATTAAATAAATTTTTATAAACAAGATTAAATTTAGAAAATAGTTTTAATAAATAGCTTCCTGATGAAAAAACTGAATTTTGAATAAGCAAAAGGGTCCCTAAACTGTTAGAACTGGATTATGTTTCTTATTACTAACTATTAATTAATTACAAGATATTCTAATAATGTACAATTTTAAATTTCCTTATGATTTTAAAAGTTCACTAAAGTTTATTTGTATAGCGCTATGTACTTAACTTATAAATTATCGAAGTTTGGCTGGATCTTCATACAGGATTCATTTCTCTTTAAATTTTATATTTCACACAATTAAATTCCTTTTAGTTACTTCAAATTACATTAATACTGTATTATAGCTTTAAATTCACTTATCCTTGTTTTAATTTGGCCAAGTTTCTTCACAAATTTGTACAATTTTGACGAAATTCTTCAAATGAAATTTTGACTTCTAAGAACTGCTCCTATTCCTTTGGCTACCCCACGCTAGACTGACGAGTCCTATTTCTTTTAAAAAAATGTTTTTAAAATATGGCGACAATTCCTTTTCCATATTTCATCTTCCATGTAATTTAGTTCGATTTTTTTTCACTAGAGTCGACTGTACACTGACCTACTTCTTGGTTCCAGATCTGATGCAACAACGAGATTGTTTACAATCGCGTTTTAATTTGGTCAACATACCGATTCAATTTTCCGATCCTTAACAAACCTTCCAGTGTTTATTTAATTACTATTATTTGTGTGTGAAGTGTCTTTACTTTTTACTTTTGTAATAATTCCGAAATGTGTGTTTTGGCTGGATTTATAGAACTAACCACATTGTTTACAATCGCGTTTTTACCTTCCATCTCTCCAGCAATTATTTATGCCCTATGTTACTTAAGTTTACAATTTTGTTTACATATAATTATTATTATTAGATTATTTTGTTTTAATCTTATTTGTTAGGTTATTTGATATAACAAATTTCCTAATGGATTTTACAGTTCAAATACCTTGTTTACATTTTACAACCTTTTCTAGGCTTTTACCTAAAATTAGTTTCAATTTTAATCTAGCCAATTTCTTATTTGCTATTTTCAAAATGTTACAATATATATATCGTGATATTTTACGTCCATTATTTTTCCATTGCACTGACTTTATGAAGTTATTATTGTTATCACTCTGAGTGATTTGGACAATGGTCAAGTGACCGAAAGGTGTCTCATCACATAAGGTAAAATTATTGCACTTAGTGGTGGAAAAAGATTATTTACAAGTAATAATAATAACTTCATATATGTATATTATATATTATATATACACACACACACACACGCATATATGTATATATATATATATATATATATATCCCTAACACTATAACGTCCTTTAAACAAGAATCTTACTTTGTATATATGCGAGTGGACTTTGAAGGACTTTAATTACGTGTCCCCATTTTCGAGCATCAATAGAGATTGAGATAAGTGAAATCCAGAAAACAGTGATGCAAAGTTAAATACACACACACACTGTAAGGGGCTTAAATTAAGGATTCAAGCATTACAATAGAAATTTAAATTAAAAAAAAAAATATATATTTTTTTTTAAATAAACAAATATAAAAATAAATACAGTGCCATAAGCAGTTATTCAAAGAAACTTTATAAAGTAAAGCCATTTTTAAAGGGGGGAGTTTTTTATTATTTTGGATTTGAAGGAGATAAAAGTAGGAACCAAGAAAAAGGAAAGAAAGGTCAAAATTCATATAGAAAATTCATCAACATTTAAAAATGTGCAGAAAGAAGAATTAAGAAGAAAATCAAGAAAAAGGAAATCGCCAAAATTCAAGATTTAAAAAGTTACGTCCAGATTTAAATTTTTGCTACTAAAATAAAGATATTTTACAATCACCAGAAATAGTGACGTAGGAAACAGACCATTTTAAAGGGTAGTTCGTATGATTCTACGTCACTCTCTAAGAAGGTTGCTGATTGGATCAGGGACTTCTTGCATCGGTTCAGATCTGAAGATTTGTAAAGGGGTTGAAAGCAGAAAGGGAATATGGGCAGTAAATCTGGAGATGGGGCCAACGATGGACGACGCTCAGCTTGCTCTCTTTTTTAAGAGTTAAAAGTGTTAAATTATAACATCATGGGCTAATTGAGGTAAATAAGTGACTGCTAAATGTAATTGTGCGATTCCCAAGCCTTTTTTAGGGATTTCGGTCCTAAAAATTGGCAAAATTCAAACAAAATGTGGTGCATTTCAGAAAGATCGAAGGTTCAAAAAATGGAGGTTTACAAAGTTGATAAATCGTAAATTGCTTTTGGAAGATAAAGACAGTAAAATTTGATAAAATAAATTTCAAAACTGTTAATTCTGAAACTCAATTACAAAAACAGGGATAGGAACAAGAAAATTTTAAAAAAAATGAAATTAGAGGTGACGCGGAACAAAGGAATGTGAGGCAAGCAGACTATGGAGAAGATCTTCACTCCACCAAATCTGGCCAGCCAACCTGTAAAATCTAACAAGGACTTAGGAGATGGCAAAAATTAAAAGGTAGTTGCTTTCTTCTTGTTCAAATCTAAAATTTCGTAAATTCATTTATTTTTGGGAAAAAATGAAATTTTGAGTAATTCTTTTAAATTAAAAAAATATAATGAATAAACTATGTTATAAAATAATGGCTTTATTTATATTAGAGGCAAAGAAAATATATTAGAAAGGTTGTCACGAAGTACACTGAAATAAAATTAATATAAACATAAACAATGATGTTCTTTGTAAACAAATAAAGGGGTCAAAATTAGTATAAATTTGTCTAAGGGTTTTATATGATGCAGTAATTATGATTAAGGAACTGTTAAGTTTGTTTAATTACTAAAATAGAATAAATAGAAAATTAGCTAGTTTTGGATAGGAAAAGATATAAATATTAACCCTCCATAATGGGTTGCAAGTGAAACTGG
This sequence comes from Prosapia bicincta, assembly GCA_036971475.1. NCBI lineage: Eukaryota > Metazoa > Arthropoda > Insecta > Hemiptera > Cercopidae > Prosapia > Prosapia bicincta. The sequence continues at coordinate 272,702,368 of JBAIZL010000002.1, read as the reverse complement.
TTAGGAATTAACAAATCAAAATTAGTACAGAAAACAAATGACGGAAGACAAATAATTTATGTTGAAGTAATTCTCAGATTTGCAGAAAGTAAAAAAAATATCGTTCGAAAACAAACAACAGTCAAAAAGCATATTTTAAATATTAATTGATAAACTTAAAAATGTGTGATTTCCATATATAAAAATGCTCGTTTTACAAATAGTGTGTTAATATTAGGATCTAAATATGATGTTTAAAATTGGGTAAATGTTTCTGATGACATGAGTTGTCAATTTGAGTTATATTCTAGATAAGATTTGTTGATCAAAATGGGTGAGGCTTAATAAATGATGTTAAATGTTTAATATGTAAATTGCCTTTATAAACCGTTATATGTTTATATTTGGGGTCTTTTCTTTCATAAATTGGTTTTTTATGTATAAATAACGGGGAAATATTTGAAATGTTTAATGCTAAGTCGGGAAGTAGGTTTTGACTAAATTGTTTTCTAAATATGTGGGTTTGTTTTGAAGGACAGGAAATCTTAAATATGCATAGATTTTGTATAAATTATGAACATTAATATGTTAAAACATGGGGTGCACATTTTTATTTTGAATCGGTGAATCATTCTGGTAAAATGTGATTTATTTGCATAGGTGATTTTTTGTATGAAATTATAAATGTTAATATGTTTTTCTTTTAAAGGAATTTAGTGTATTTTTCTGTAAATTAAATTTAACAGTAAAGCATAAGTTTTCAGACATAAATGTTTGCTAGAATTAAGTACATTTTTCAAAGGGTTACATTTGGAACCAAATGGTTCAAAGGGTTATGTTTGGAACTAAATGGTTCAAATGGTTAAAAGATAATAAAATTTTCAAATAACTAAGCTAGGGCAGAATCATTAAGAAATAAATAATAAGTTCATTTTTACAAGTTTTATTGTCCATTAGAAATTCTGTAAAACAAATGAAGTTTTGTAAGTAGTTAAATTTTATAAAAATGATAAATCTGTGCTAAAGCAAAAATTGAAATAAAATAAAAAACAGTGTTTTTTTACTAACTTGCAAATTGAGTTGAAATTTATTTAAAAAACAATTTTCTTACACACTCCGACACCCTGGTCATTAAGTTAAGATGCCTAAAAAGAATTCATTCACCGGGAAACAGTACCCAAAGTGTTAAATCTCTGCTAGTTAGGTTTTTTAAAATAAAATCCAGTAACTAGTTCTCGGGCAGATTTTGGCAAGCGTTAACAGGACTGACTTCGGTCAGTGATGCTTGTTCAAAATTTTTATCTTAGTGACAGTGGGTAGGGCCATCGCAACACAAACATGTGCTTACAAAGTTTTACATATAACTCTCAATTTGTCATTATTTTTCAAAAAAATTTAATCTCATCACAATTTTTTCTAATGTTATTGTAGCAGGCCAACTGAATGCGGTTAATCCCTGAAAATAAATAGAGTTCATTATATAAAATACAACCCTTCCTAATTGTATATCTCTCCCTCTACTAAATTGTAAATTTTTTGACCTGAAAGTCTGTTTTCAAAGCTTGGATCAGAATCAAACTTGAAAAATATAAGCATTCAGAACCACAAGGAATCTGCCTTGGATCATATACAATCTAAAAGCTGGAAACTGAGCATTCCAGTAACATTGAATATAATTTGATTACACTGATGTGCCTAGGTCGGTCTTTAATTAAGTCAGACTAAAGACCTTTCAATAAAGTGTACAGAACTTCTGTAGTCTATTCAGCAAGTAGTATACATCTAAGGCAGAGGCATTTGTATGACAAGTAATAGATTCCAGAAATACTTTATCAATCTTTAACAAAAAAAACTCATTTGGTTTATTATCAGGAATATGCCTAATATTCGGATAGTCAAATTCTCATCTTAAAACAATTTTTTTTCATAACTTGGTGGAGTGATTTAGTCATTGTTGAACATGTCATACAGAGATCTGACAGAATTGAAATAAGAATAAAAATAATTTTCATAATAATTTTCACTACTCTCTCCTCTATCTGTTATTTATTGTAGTATGAAAAAAATATATAAAACAACAACATGTACACACACAATACTGAATTGCTAATACAAACTGATTTAAAAAAAAAAAAAAACTTGATAGTTTGGAACTAGGGATGGGCCGATTCCGATTCTCAACTCCAGGAATCGTTAGTTCTAATGGTATCAAGGAATCGTTGATGCTCGATTCTCCATTGATTAAAGTGCCGATTCTGATTCATGTTTTTTTAAACTGTTATAATATGGGTGTGGTGTAATTTATAGGAAATATAATTAGTTACAAACTAAGTCTTACTCAAGTATTAGTTGCTTTAAATGAATTAAACTATTACATCAAATGTCTGTTTGAGATCATGAAAATATTATTTATTTAATAATAGCAACAACACAGTCGGATTGACGCAACAACATAGTCGATCAAAAGCTTTTCTGGTCCGTTTGTATCGCTCTTCTCGGTCTGCTATCTCACTCTCACTCGGGAGGGCTCAACACCGTCTCTCGCTCCCCGGCTCTGGTCACCCCTCTTTCATACATGTCGAAATAAAACACAGAGAAAAGGTAGTTATACTTTCTCCAGTTATATAAACTGAAATGGCTATTACTGAACAGTGAACTGAAGTTCATAATTGTAATTTTAAATAAATAATTAGTTTTATCCAATATGTTTGTAATCCTTTCAGAAATTAATATTCATAAATCAAGGTTGGATTTGTGTATCCCATTACATTAAAACAGAATTTTTTAAAATACTATTTTTAAATACCATATGACGAAGATAATTACTAAATTCATTATTAGAGAATATCATATAGGCCTATATAACTTTAAAGAATCGAGAATCGAAAGAAAAGTTTGAGAATCGGAATAAAAAATTTTAGGTATCGGCCCATTCCTATTTGAAACTAATCTTGTGGCCTACTTATAGGTTCAAAAAAATGATAACCTTATACATTATCATGCTCACAAAGTAATAACATGGTTAAAACATACAAGGTAAGGAGCAGAAAGTTATTATTTGCAAAACTTCCCCCTTACAAACAACTTCAACAAAATTATGTAAAATGATATTACTTCATTTATATAGGTTGTAAAATATGGTTACTTGTTTTAAAGGAAGAATACAACTCATGAAAGAGACCAATAGAAAAGTGGACAAAGAGAGATAACAGAATATTGGTATAGAGCGCATGGAAGAAACATAAATTATTTTATTCCATAGACTGTTAAGAGTTATTGCTACTAAGAAGTTGACGACAGTTGTTTAAAATGGAATAGTTTAAAACAGCAAGAATATCACAGTCGGCCAGAGTTAGAGACTTTAGGTGATATTTTGTTTAACTGAGTTTACAAAAAATTGATGTTAATAAACCTTCAGGTTTCATCTACAAAAGTTCTTTTATTTTTGATTTCTTCTATATTAACGCATTTGGATACAAAAACTAAGGAATATTTAAAAACAACAAAAATTCGTAACACACACACACACACACAATATAAGTAGTATTTCTAAGTTCAGCTCATAATATTCTCCTATGAGCCTGAAGTGGTAGCCATGTATTAGTGTTGCCATGTTGAAACTTGAAAATGAGCAGAGCACAACGCCATGACAGTAAACACCTTGAAAACGACTTTCCAACTTTTCTCACTCTCCCTCAGAATCACAAGGGTGAGCTCAACATGCAAGACTAAACCTTTGATAAAAGCAATATTTCTAGTTGCACTGGACAGACATATGCATGGAAACCACACATTGCCCAGTTTGCTGAAAACACTATAAAAAGAACAAGGTTACTCAAAATACTAACAACTACTATTTGAGAACATAACTAAGATATTCCTAAAACTGCCTACAAATCATATGTGAGACAGATTTTAGAATACAGTACCAAAGTGGTCACAGGCAGTAAATAGACCACAAATTTACTAGATTTTGCTTAAAACGCTGTCTTAAGAGTGATAACTGGTGCTGCCAAGTCCACCCTTAATGACGCAATGGAGACTAAAACTGAGATTTAATCACTCCAAGTATACAGAGATTTTTTTCCTTCGTTTCTGGAAGCGATTTTGACAAACAAACAAACAAATCTTGAGATCGGTATCATAAAGCCAATGATAGATTTAAAACCTAGCGAACACCTCTTATAAGCTACCAGGACATTTACACAAAGTCACTCCCAGAAAACCAGCTCCATTTACCACTCAACAAGATTGATTCCAGGAGCTCCTTGTGGCAGAGGGTCTCCTAATATACCAAAGCATGCAGATTGGAAGCATATAATTGCATCCTTTTAAACTATCAATGAAAAGTATCCTGCAGAAAAATAGTTCCAAATTTATCTAGTGGATCGTCCAAGCCTGGAAAAGGCGAAATGAGTGTCAATATATTTTCAAGGATTTTCTGCAAAGAAGCCCATCTTAACAATTACGGTGGTGAAATAGCCGTCATAAACATTGTACCAATTGAACTCAAGAACCTAACTTCTCCAGCTAAAGCTTTTTTCCTTGTTGAATTTCAGGCCGGATCCTTAATCTCTCTTTAAACTCACAGACTGGCTGTAGAAGTACTATAGACAGTAGAAGAAGACTAAACTGTCTAATAAATGTGGGTGGGTACTTAATTTCCAGTGGATCCTGAGCCACATAAATATAACTCGCAATGAAAAAGTTACAAACTAGCCAAGCAGGGGACAATTCTCCATCAAACCTGGCCATCCATGTTCACGCCCCAGTTCTTCAAGTACATAATAATCATAACCTCAAAAAATTGTAACCAAGATCGATGAAAGGAACTCTTGGCAGGAAAGTCTTGTTTAGGAGAGACCAATTTACCATAACCTGCCCAGAGCTGTTAGCGTCGCAGCATTCAGAATGAAGACATTCACCATATTCATGTGCTGCCAACCCCGGTGTGTCTGCTGTGTGGTATGGAGTCAAGAATGCTGAATACCTTCAGGATTGCATACCCCTGGGAAAGGCCCAGGATTACAACAGAAACACTTTCAAAGAAGCCCATCTCTTCTGGTCAGCATGTGCCAAATGGCTCAACTGCCAAGAATGGGGAATGGCTAGTAAGGTATATTCAAAAGATAAATACTAAAAGACAGTACTCAAAATATCACTTAATACTAGTTTAAATCTCTGTAAGCCTTAATGAAGGTGACATTGTCACTGAAATTAGTCTGGCTGAATAAATTAGTGTTTATAGTGCAATCTTTTAGTAATTATTTTTTTTTTGAATTGTTGTCGATAGCTAAGCTCTAATTACCTACTGGCAATTACATACATACTATGTAACTTTATTAGAATTTTTTAATTTTTTCTTCCTAAGATAAAGTTTATGTGGAAAGGAATTTTTGACTTTACATGAAATTTTATCTTTCCGATTACTCAAATTTGAGTTGAAAATCATTTGTTTTATTCTTTATTTTTGTCTTAACTTAAAACTTGGCTAGAGATATGACCTGCATTTACTTTACACATATCATTCATAAATTAAATGTTGCTTCCTTAACTCACTTTGAACTACCCAAAACAGTACATGCAAAATTCCCCAATTTTATAAAAATCCCTGTAGCATAATTTTCATATCCTGAACAGACTTCAAATTTCATACACTTCAAAAAGTAACAAACCATAAATGTTATTATCCACTTCCAAAGCTCACTTCCACCAAACAATGGAAAATGTTTCCAAAAAAACTTACCTATTTTGTTGGAGTATTGGTGCTTTTAAAACTTCATTATTTATGCAATGTCTCCTGTCACCAGTACTAAAAAATTAAGAATAAAACATTGGGTTTATTTTTGAAATAGTACACACAACTAAGAGTAAAAAAACATTTTTATTCAGTTTACTGTACAGATATTGCTTTTAAAAAGCAGCTTCTATGCACTATATATACAGGTTTTTTTTTATAAGAGAGAAAGAGAGAAAAAGAACCCATAATCTGACTTCAAGTTATAACATATTTAAGACCTAAGTTGGTACATTTTAATACATTTCTACCTATTTATTGCTTATAGTTAAAATTAATATGCTAGGATAGTTGTAATTAATATTTAAGGGCTTGTTTCAGTGCAATGGCGGCTTGTCCAGTAAAACGGAGGCTAAAACATAATTTTTTAAATACATGTGCAGAGTCTCACATTTTTTCAGCTGCGGAAACCCTAGGTAAAAATCCATTTTTAAATAAACCTTTTCCAACACAAAAATAAATTTAGAATGATGGTGCTTTATTTTAAAATAAATTGCTGGTTAGAAATTTTTAAAGATTCTGAAAGATTAAGTACAAACAACTTTTATTGATAGTTTTCTTATTTCAAGACAAAAAAATCATGTTCACTGGATGAATAAAACAATGGCCAAGACATAACTTACTAACATTTCCCTAAGAGAAATAAACTGTACATGGCAGTAGCTAATATACAATGTATTCTATGGGTAAACAAGAAAAATATTTTTTGAATTTTATATTTAGGATGTGATAAATTATATCTCCAATTTCTTTTTATTACATTAAAAACTTGTTATGTGTTAAAAGTAATATTGGATTTAGGACAATTATGAAAAAAAATAACTTCCACACTGCTAGTATTACTATAGCAATAAAAATGTCTACATATTGAGATGCATTTAATAGTAATCACAAGCGATTTTGAGTTATGGTTAGCAGTATGGTTTAATTACAATGTTGATTAATACATTTACTTTAACATCTAGTAATTCTTTATTTATAAGTCTGTATTTTAAATGTTTAATATTGTTTCTTGATTATACAATCATGTTTGTGTGTCAAGCTAGCAATATTTTATAATTGAGAAGTTTTTTTTCTTGTTTTATTCATTTACAATCCATTTTATTATCATTATAACAAAGTAAAATAAATTTACACAACATTTATAATCCCAGAATTAAAATAATAGAATATTTTAAAAATGCCAGTTCACTTTTAATAGGGATGTCTTAAACATTCTGGGTGATTTTATAGGCATTTATTTATAAAGAATGCCAGTATTTTAAAATAAATTTGAAATACTTCACAAGAAATTCATAACTTTGATGATATTTATAAAATGAAAATGAAGTGTAATAAACAAAATCTTGTATTGTTAACAAGTTATCTTAAAAGTAATTTGTAAAACAAAATAAAAAAATTAATTTCCTAAACATATCTTCAAAAAATATTCTTATCTTGTTTCAGTTTGGTTTAGAGCAAAATATTGCAAATTTGCCAGCATGGCATGAAGCTGAATTGAAAAAACTTTTACCATACCAAAAATGTATTAAAATAATCATAAGCACTGTTTTTCAAATTAAAAAGAATGAATCATCAAATTTTTAGACCTTGCCTCCTTTATATTTTTTAGAAAAATATTGTTGATGGAAAATTTTGTAATTAGATATTAAGAATGTTTTAATTAAAATTTCCTATTGAAAAAAGCTTATGTATTGGATGTTTTATTTAATCAGCATATGACAATATTTAAAAAATAATGCATATATTAACAGCAATTGATTTTGATAATTTACTTATTTTTCTAGTTGAATTAACAGTCCAACAAATTTGCGATTCTTCAAAATAAGATATAATGTAAGTTAATTATTTGCAACATCAAAAAATTTAATTCTTAAAAAACTTATTTAGATGTTGATTATGATTATTTGGTACAAACAAAAGCATTATGTCTGAGTGAATAAAAAAATTACTTTATGTTTGTGCAAATCCTTTATTTAGCCTTTATTTTTCAAATTTCAATGTGTTATAGTAATACTTTCATAACTTATTTGTTATTTGTAAACAAATTTCACATTTGTGATTTCTTTCTATGCTTATTTTGAAATTGTTTTTTTTTTTTTTAATATATATGGCGACTATTACAGTATATAACATTTATTTTTTTTAACTCCATCTCAAAATGTTTATTTACTTCAATATTGTGCATGGATATATTCTGTAAAATATAGTGTCAAATTATTATGAAAAATCCTGCAATAACACTAACCATAGTCTATAATAACAGACGAGCCGTCACATCAACCAAATATTGAATAACATTACTAAGCCTATATTTTAACAAGAGGTAGTTAAGTCCAGATAAAGCTATGAAACTGAATATTTCAAAACAAATTAAAAATAAAACCGGTAAATAACAAAGCACATTAAAATACAAATAAATAATAAAATATTTTAAAAATATGTAATACTACAATAAAAAACAAATGCTTATACTCATTTAAATGTAATGGGTTTCAAGGTTAAAATTTTAATATTCAAGTTATAAGTGTTATAGTTAATGATATACCATTAGGTAGTCATTCTGCCTTAGGTTGTTCCAGAGAAAACCATTCAATAATAAAGTCATTCATATTAGTGAATTATTTACTTTTTTTGAAAGTTACTATATAACCACAAGAGATTATAAATAATAGTTTAGCATTGTCTGAGATGATTTTACAGTAGAGCCACAATACTCAGACTTGTCCCCATTATACCATCTAAAATGTCAAATTTAGGTGTTAAACTGTTAGAATTACTTTGTGCATATGCTGATGTTATGTTTGAGATGTTTTGGAATTGAGATTGCTCCATTGCTTGTTATATAAAAATTAAAATTGTGTTTTGTTAATTTGTGTATTGTGTAGTTAAGTTTTCACACAGTAAGAACATAAAGGAAAACTCGCACTATGAGAACATAGTGTCTAGGTTGTTTTGATAGACAGAAGAGAGAAACAGATTAGTTAAAAAATTGGTGATTGACAAAGGTTAAAGTAAATATGATGTGAGAACCATAAAAACCACATATAATTTTCTTCCTTTTAATATAAAATTGAATATTAGTGTCAATTAGAATAATACAACATTACAATAATGTTCATTCATCTGTTTCTCAAGTTTTTAAGCCTATCCTACAGATTAAAACACATCTGTATGATACGATAGTTCTTGATTATCTGGAAGTACTAGTCCACATTAACTCAGATAATTATGACCCAACTAATAGACATTTTTTTTGATTCGTGTGAGCTACTAGTTTTCACTAAACACTTGTAAATCTTTATAAACTTGCCTATAATATCACTTACTTATATTTGTTGAGGACGGCTGTTTCGGGAGATGTCCCATTGTCAACTCAGACTGTAACTGATCACACGTATCAATTACGGTCTGAGGTGACAATGGGACACATCTTCTGAAACGGCCGTCCTCAACAAATATAAGTAAGTGTTACTATAGGCAAGTTTATGAATATTGACAAGTGTTTAGTAATGGATATTGTTTTATGAAAAGTTGAATATTAAACACAACTTTAAAAAATGTTTTAAGCTGTTTAACCTATGTTTATGGTTCATAAGTAATGCTTTCCAAAATTTTGTGAAAAAAATCTATCCCTTCAATATCTAAACTCTATAGCTTATGAAACTTGAATATTCAATGCTGAAATCATCAATGATTAATTCAGAGTATTAATTAATAATACTTGTACCATGTAACTAATTCCAAAATACATTGTAAAACTTCAAGATTTAACCTTATGTTAACATCGGATGCAGTCATATCTACCCTTCTTGGTTCCTATTTCCTTTATGTTATTTCAATTCAAATTTCTATTGATTAATATCATGGGAACTTCAATGTTCCATTTTGTTAACAGTATCGATGAAAAAAAAATTACTTAGTTTTTACCATTCCACATTCTTGCTTGTTTGTGGTTGAATACTTGATGTAACACTTTTTTTAACACCTACAATCTATATTCCTAGTTTAAATTAAATGATCCCATATTGAAACATGCAAATAAATTATGTTATGTATTGTTCTAGAACCTTTCATTGAAGCGGATACACAATTATTCTTACCTCCAGTTTAATGTTTATAAGTGAAAAGAGCAAAGTTTATACATATAGCCTATTATATGTGTGCATGTTTGTCTATGGCTGTTGTCATATGATATAACATTTGCAGTAAATAGAACAGTACCTTTTTTACAATGTGGCAATGTATGGAGGGTTTTATATGACCAACCACTTGAAGGTCACTACAGTCATCTAATGCCCAAAATTGAGAGGACTCATAATATTTAATTTATACAAACAACTGAAAGAAATATATGAGTTAACAAAATATTTTAAATTAAATTGTCTTTTAAAGGTTATTTGAAAATATATGAATCTGAACTGGACTTCTGAATTATAATAAAATTAGTACTGCTAAGTGCTTTAAATACATATGAGATATTTGATGGAAAACTGACACACTTGGCAATAATTTGGTTTTCAAAATGCATGCACATAGAAGAAAAAAACACACAGTAAAACATTTTATATATTTTAAAACCTTTGCCACTTTGTCAGTCTGATGAAAATACTAACATGTTCAGCACTGAGAGCATGTCGATGTACTCCCTTCTTAGCTTTTGAGAGACAGTGGGTGCACCGACACACTTATTCCCAGTTTAGTTTAAATTCCTCTATTGTCGAGAAGTGTTTGGGAAAAGGTTTGATTTTAACGTCAGTGCTTCAGAAAAGTTTGGAAAACATTGTGCCTTAGTAGTTTTGAAATCCGACCTCCCCAAGTTATCGTTTTGAGATTCAAATATTGCGTAAGTAATTTGTTTAAAATGTCTTTTATTATTGTATTTTTACACCATTTTGATGTGTACTATGTTTTATGGTATTATATGTAATTATTTATTTTTTACACAAACTGGTTGTCTATTTTCATTTGAATATTTTTTAATAAACATACTTTTTTTGTGAATTTATTTTAAAATTTGCTTTTTGTGCATTTATTTTTAATGTTGCATTTTTGTGAAATAATTTTAATAGTACATTCTTATGATTTATTTTATTTTATTTTAGAATAAGGTCCGAACCAGGGATGGAAGCAATGATTTTTTGTTAGTTTTCATGACTTTAATCAATGTGTGGTGTCGAAAACTTTGATCAAATGATGTCTTATCATATTAAAAAAAAGACTCTGAAATGGGTCAAAAGATTAGGGATTCACATACTCCACATCTACATGTATAACTCATTCAAATTATATAATAAATATAAACCTAAAATACTTCTTTAAGATTTTTGAAATTAGGTTGTAAAATCATTACTTCTTCCAATCTCGGTTTCCCCTTCTTCCAGCCGACCTCTCAAGAGACTCAGACAGACTTACGTAACCAAACACTTTCCGGCAATTTTCCTGGCCCCCGAAGGATCAAATAGGAAAATTCAGAAGTGCAGGATTTTTCTACGTAAAGACAAAAGAAGTGAAACGTTTTGGCCCACTTGCCCCGAGGAGCCTCTCCTTTGGATTCATCAATGCTTCAGGAAGTTTCACATTAGGATTTAATTTGGTTTTTATTCTTAGATTTTGATGTTTGTTTAGTTTTCATTGTAGTATGAGTATACTTTAGTATAAGGTATTTTCAAGTAAATAATCCTCTTTTCTGTCTTTTAGTATTTAGTATTTGTATTATTAAATATTTTATTTCCTTTCTTTTTTCTTGTGTCCCGAAATATAAAACCATATTTTAATGTCTAATGTTTTGATGTTCCCATAATATTATATATAGTAGAAGGAAAATTATTAACATGGAAACAACTAACATGATCATTAGATGCATTGTCTAGATATACAATCCTGCATAGCATTCCAATCATTCCAGTGCAAGGCACAGCAATTGGGCACGTTCCCGATTTTTACATTTAAAGAGATTGTTTACATATATTTTTACTATTTTTATCGTTTATAACTAAGCATTTTAGGTATAAATTTTGAGATAAGATAATGCCGTCAAACTTGGAAGTTAATAAAACAGAGGTCAGTAGTTTGACGAGATTACCGATATGGCCACCGTGCTGAATATGTTAATAATGAACTGATAATTCTCAAAGTTTTATCTAAATAAAAAGTTCCAGATCTCCAAGTTCTAAGTTCAAAATTTCCAAAATACATTACAGAATAAGGTTCAACATTGAACTATCACACAGAAAGTTACAGCTTTATTTTAAAACTTAAAACTTAAGAGGAATCAAGGGGAAAGGGTGGCAACTCATCTAATTCACAAAGAGTTATTATTCTAAAATATATCAAATATTTTATTTGGTTTCTTTTTTTTATTTGTGACTATATTTTAAAGGGAATCTGGATTGATATAAAGATAAGTCTGTAAGTGTGTTATTTAATCTATAAATTTCAAATAGGCCTTTAGCTTTATCAAAAACTACATCTTTTCTCTGATTTATGTACACATGCACACATATGCTTTTACATTTAATACACTTAGGTATTATACACACACACATAAATATATATATATATATATATATATATATATATATATATATATATATATATATACACACAGTAATACACTCCCATTTAAAACGATATCCCACTTACTACGATTTTTTGTCAGACCCCAAAACTTAGCATGAAAAACATACTAATTTTCACAGATAATATGTTTTGAATCCTGGTTAATCATTATTGTATTATTAATTCCTGACGATGTTGGTACTGTTTATCAACGAATAGCTTTGAATAAAAATTAATAATTATTTCTTGTATTTGAATAACCTTAGTGGTTTTTGATAATTATACAAGAACACTTATTATATATATATATATATATATATATATATATATATATATATATATATATATATACATATATGTATGTATGTATATAACTAATAAATGAATTATATCCTCCTCTTCAAATATCTTCAGAAATTAAGAAAGTAAAGGTACAAGACTTGACTAAAACCTCCAAGACGAAGACCATTCATCAGAATGCAGTAGGGATAATGCCACAGAATGAGTTCAAGACAACCCTGTCGATTTCAAATTCCAAATTCATGCAAAAGAGGAAATCGCTGAAAAATTCTTTTTTATATCATTTAATTATGAACAGTTTTATGTTGAGATAAAATTCCAATTGTTATTAATTATTTAAAAAACTAGTCTATATAATTTTAAAGTTTTCTTTAAATTTGTCTGAAAATGATCCTTTTCGATCTTTTTGTTTTATTTTACAATGACTAAAGTACATCCCATAATACTTATGACTTTTTTTTAATATGAGGTTTGTTTCTATTTTTAAAAAAACTCTGTTGATTTTAATGAAAGTAATATCCTAAAATATAATATATTTTTTGTTAAACAATGGTTTTTCAATTATTTCTTTAATTACTCAATCTTGAATTTGAATACCATACAACCTAAATAATTATTTCCCTAAGCACATACAAAGTAACATTATTGCACGTTAAAGTATCACTAGGCTTCAATTTATATGTACAAATTGTCTATTAAGCTTAACAATGACATGATTTTTCTCTCAAATATTGGCTACACTGCATTTAAAGACAATATTTAACAAATGTAGTTTACTGAGCTATAGTAAATATAAACAGTTTTACTTTCTGATTAAAATATATTATTTTTCCTTTCATTTCGTTGAAATAATCTTCTACAATAACAATTTTCTTTAACATATGGTATTTTTTTTTACAAATTTAAAAATATTGTTCTTAAAAATAACTTTATACTTCCTTGCCATCCTTAACTGAAATGCAGCATGAAAAAAAGATGAAAGTTATTAGTAAAAGGGGGGTAATATCTGTAATATTAATACAATTTAAACCAAGCTGTTATATTTTTATGTGTTATTAAACTCTTACAATTCCTTTTCAATGAAAAATCAAAATGACAAAAAAATTACAGGAAGAAATACTATACCTCGTATGTTTTAAGAGCTAAAAGAAAGTAGGCATAGTACCGGCAATTGAAAGTTACAGCATTGATTCATGATTATTCTTTTACAATACACTGAGTTTGACATGTTCATTTTATAGTTACTTGGATCTGAGGGTTGTTAATTAGCAAAATAAGGCATATAATTGGAATGATGTTCTATTTTTTGTCTGTTAGCACGCCTTCAGCATTTGACACTTTCAGCAGTATATTTGTGTATCTTAACAACTAAGATTGATCCTTCTATTTTTTCTGTCTTCTGTTTGCATAGACCGTGGAACTATGAGAATTGGAAAATCTCGAGTGGTTTAAAACTGACTTCTATATAAATCATTTCCCTTCTGAATAAAATAATTTGTAGGGTAGACATGATCCAACATTCTTTAAAACTGCACAATTCTATACACAAACCAAATATACAGGAGTAACAATTGGGACATAAAATAAAAGATCAATATAAAAATGAACTGCAAAAATGTTGCCTCTGGTAAATTTTGAATATACACTATCATGTTAAATAGATTGTAGTACAAATAACTAAAACTCAGATTGTATTGAACCTGAGAGTATATAAATTCCAGACAGGTGGCTATTTTATTTGTTTCTTCTAGATCTTAAAACTTGAGCAATCAAATCACTACAAAGTCCTGCGTTATTCAAAAATAAACAACAATGTCAGATACCATATAATGAAATGAAACTCAGAGTGACGCTTAATGCCTAACGCATCTATTAAATAATAATAAAAATAAAGTGTCTGTAGAATGGAGAAAATGATCTACATTTATAACTCTTATCTTTTTTTACTGATACAATGTTTCTTTTCAATTTTACGTTAGCAAATTAAAAACCAAACATTTTCCTAAACTTGTGGTTTCTCCAGCTCCATCAAATTGGCCTTCATAATTTTATCACCCAATTCAGAATGAACTGCAATGATAATAATGTCTTTGACACAATTATTATTTTCAATATCATCTTGTTTTGGTGATAGAAGAGTTCTTTAAAAAACCACTGCTTGTTTCAGTGGTGTAACTTCCTCTCCACAAATCCTCTGGATGCCGAGGACTCTGGGTGTCAAAGGAAGAGACCAAAGGTGTAGTAGGCCCTCTAGCATTTTTGTTGCTAATTATCAGGAATAAGTCCCAAAAATATTTTTTCTTCTTTAGGCTTAAAAAGAGTATTCATGTCATAATTTTTACAGTTTTAAAACCTGATTCTTGATTGTATTAACTTATGATGACTTGGTCCAGCTACTTGGTGCTGATTACCACTCATTGGTATAATAAAGGCTTTCAATGTAACTAAACTGGTAAAAGTTACACTGTGGAAGCTGAACTAACTGGTAATAACTACTGTTCACTAAAGGTGATGACAGTGTCATAATTTTGGTCCCATTTGGATAGACTTTGTATTTATTTCCTTTTTTTTGTAGTAACTCTCCTAAACTTTAACATAGAACCACAATTGTTTCCCTTGCATCAAACGACACCTCGAGGGTGCCATACATTTTTGTTATTCGATTTTAACATTTTTTGTTGTTTTGGTCGATATCCTCAAAAAACTTTATACACAACTTATTAATACTTATCTTTAATATTAAATATAATCATTATAAAACACTTTAAAATGTCAAAATCTGATAAGAAAATACCTTTGGTAGCAAATTCCTGATTCAATGGAACACACCTTTGGTTGCCATCTAATAAATTAAGAGGAAAGTGGTATCCCAATGAAATTCTAATTTCTGCTCCATTGGAAGGCCAACCTACTAGTTGACCGAACAGCAAACTGCCAGACTTGATCAACTTGTCAGCAGGGGGCATGCAGTTCACACTTCATCAGGAAAGAAGGATGCAGCAACCTCAGTTCTGATCATATCCTGACTGGTCATCTAAGTACTACGTGAAAGCCTCCTTTATGACAAGTGGTTCTAAAGTACATTTGATGGCTAGGTCGTCTGTTAGCAGGATGGACTGGGAGAGCTTCCATCTAGAGATGGAAAAAAAATTTGAGTTTGTGGTGTCTCTAAGAGTCAGGGACCAACTTGAGAGAGAGGTGGAAATGTTGGTAATTGCTTGAAACAATACCCCAAGACTAGCAACTAGCCGATTAATAAAAAATATTCTGGAGTCTTGAGGTTTGCTAGTAGTGAAGGAGAAGTGGAAACCTCAATTGTGATGGCATCGAAATCGTGATCCCACATACAGGTCTACTTTGAATTGTCTCACCAATGAGCTGAGATATGCTGCGACAAGTCAAGATGATGTAGTCAGCAGCTACCTTGATAGTCTGCCAGCAGATAAAGAAAATGACAAGTCACAAAACACATTCAAAACTATTGTTCATTCAAAAGACCCATAATGCCACCAATCATAAATGACAATGGTACATGGATACAATCTGATGAAGAAAAAGTAAAACTACTTTGCAGACTTTTTTATTCTAGCCAAGACATAACGAAAATACCACATATGTATGAGGAATAATATCCTGATGATTCTACATGTGATCATGTAAATAGCTTCAGGTAGAATTTATGAAGGTTCCTCCCAAAAAGCTATTAGGAATGATCTAATCATCGCACAAATCCAAAAGGAGTTAACACAAAAAACTGTTATGAAATTTCCCAATCTGATTGTTGCATCCTTAAGGCTAATATATATTTGGAGGGAGTGGAGGGTAGCCAAAAAAATCTTACTACTAATTGCAAAGCGAGGAGAACCACTGAATGACACATATCCACCAAGCCACTGAAGCTATCATCAAATATCATAACTTCCAGTGATATTAAAGGTTTTTGAGAGACTACTGCAGCAAACTGATATTTAAAGAGTAGGGTTTGGTTCTGAACTAACCAATATAGCTTTCAGAGCAAGCACTCTACTACTGACTAGGTACTCTGAATTGAGGCAGTGATTAAGAAGACCTTTGAGACAGAAAAGGTATGCTCTGGCGTCTTCCTTGACATCTCGCAGGTGAAATCAACTTGCTGTTCAAAGTTTGCCATGACCTACCAGATAAATTTCGGCTAGTCCTACTTTGTAGTCAGAATTTTCTATGTTAAACAGAGTAGGGAGTACTCCAATTTCAAGGGCATCATCACTGGGGTGCCTCAAGGTAGTATCCTCAGTGCTGAACCTTCTCTATACAATAGATATACTGTTAAGTGGGAGCACCATTACAATTTTTGCAGATGGCACTGCTATATTGTCCAATGTGTAAAATGAGGCAGACGCAACACCTAAATTGCAGCATACTCTGGAAAGAATCAATGACTGGATCAGAAAGTGGCACTTGAAGCCGGATAAAAGCAAAACGGCTCATCTAATATAGTCACCAATAACACAGAGAGCTAAACTGACCTCATAATAAATGATCAACCGGTCCCTTATAAGAAAGAGGTGATATACCTAAGTCTAACGTTCGATGCTTAACTGAACTAGAAACCCCTCATGAAAAAGAAAAGAGGTGAAATGGATATCTAGTATTGAATGGCTAGGATAGTTAATGTTTCAATATTCCAAGTTGATCTCCTACAATAAATTTCTCAAAGCAAGTGCTCAAGGCCATATGGACACATTCTGGGCATATAAAATATTTACAACTGGTATTTTTACAACTCCACCATTCACAGAGACGTTAGGATGAAGAGTGTTAGAGAGGAGGCCGGCGGCACTCAACAGTGAATCACTTTGAGCAGCTCCAGCAACACAAGAACCCTGGAGCTCTACGACTGGTTTATAGGGTGCCACTGCACATACTTAAGTTCACTAAGCAATGGACCTGGTTTCAAAGCAACAGTCACTGCAAATTTAAAATTTAAAAAGAAAATACCTATAATAAATTTTACAACCTGTTTTGAAAATGTAGTACCAAAAACAAATTCAATGAAGTTCAGAAATTAGGGAGATACCACAATTTCAGTTGTGGATTTTCATAAAGTTTGGTTGATGTCATTAAGTTGATTCTAATTAATCCCAAACAAGGTTTATGGTTCAACAGCACATTTTTGTTATTTTGGAGCATGATTCAACAATTAGGTTAACATCAGTAGAAAAAAATGAAGTTATGTATTACAATATTCATGTTCTAAACCATTAAAAAATAATGTTCTACAAATTATGAATACAAAACTAATTAGCCAATATTAACTTTAATTTTAAAATATTTACATCTGGGAACAAAATTTAATTTACTGACAAAGAACAAGAGCGACCAGGGATGTCTCGCTATAGACAATCTTTAGTAGTTTGAGGCAACAATTATTTTTAAAAAATGGATTTCACTCTGTGAAAGCCGAAACTAAACTGAAAAAAATAACCCCTACTGGAAATTTCTACAATAGTATTAGCAGTAATACCAGGGAAAAGATATTTATCTTGATAAAAAGAGCTTGATTAAACTGTTGTGGAACTGCCAGCCCCCAAAATCTGGTATGATTCAAGGCGGCTACAGTCATCAAATATTCTGTATGTGTGTTATCTATCTTGTGGGTCGTTGTGTTTGCGTATGAAGTAAATAATGAAAATATATGAGAATGGGGCACAGAAAACAAAAAAGAGAAACCAAAATTTCTAAACTTATAGAAATAGGAATGTTATTTCCACCAATAAACCTTCATCCATAGACATATGTAACATTGATTCTATCATAAATTTTATATGATAGTGTAACTCAAAGTAATGTTAATACGACAGATTTGAAAAATATCCAGAATCCCCAACATAGGTCACCGCTAGCGCAACTACCTTCTTACAAAATTCAAGATCATCCTATATGAGTGAAGACATGGTATTTGAGTGCTCCATGGAGAGAACTATTAGTCCAGGATCTAAAGGAGGTTGAGCATGCACTGAAAGCCCAACACAATTTTATTTCTGATTATTGTTCTGGGCTCTTAGGTGATTGTAAAAACCCCCTCATGAGGTTGACATACCGGAGGGAGAAAGGGAACATTGCGGGGACACCCAGTACTGGAACGTTTGTATCTTATAAACTATAAAAGATAGAACAACCAAAAAAATGTTTTTAAACTTATGAAAATAAGGACTTTAATAATGGTCTTTACGTAAAAATGGCTAAATATAATACCTACTGAGTTAAAAATTATTTTTCTTAAAACTTTTATTCTACTTTGGTTTTTTAGTGAATTTTCATTGGAAAATAACCAATTGTGGTAAACGTAGTCCGGATACTAAGATGAAAGATTATTTAAAGGTCTCTGGAATTAAAAAAGATTTGTTCAAAGTTATACACAACAATATACTATCACGATAATTTTCGTGTCTAAATATGTTAACTCTGGGTAAAACCATTATCTCTTTACATAAAGTACGGTTTTTAAGTTTTTTCTATTTGTTAAGAAAAGGCTTTAGTTTATAGCTACTATATTGCTTGTGATAATTTGTTTTGTAAAACCTTGAATATAATTTGGTAGCAACATAAGAATAATATTAATGGATATATTGTAAAGAGTCCAATAAAAGTTTAGGCTAAATTTATTTAAAGTTTAATTTATTACATACCAATATAATTCATCTTCTAGATCAATTTGTCTAAACTTATTTCTGCATTTCTCTTTGCAAGGACAATATGAATAGCATGAACTTTCCTCTTTTGTGCACTAAGAAGATGGTTTAGAACAGTTTATACATTTGAATGGTGGAATCAAGGTTTCTGGCATCCTCCAGATATGTAAAGTATTTTTCCAACAGGTACAGTTATATTTTTTTTCATACATAGCCTGCATTGTACTTTAAAAAAATTTGCTAGTTTTCAGGTACTGTAATGTATTGCACCTGTTGTTTTGACACCTTAGTAAATTCGTTGTGGATTTTTATTCCTAATGTTGATTTTCCTTTACCTCTGAGAGCGGTTCTGAATTTTTTGCTGATGTAGATATGTTACTGTAACATTCATAAACAATGTATAATTAAGTTGTTAGATATTTTCTAGAATTTTTTCTACTTTGGATTATTGGTAGTCAGAGAAATCTTGGAAATTTTCGAAACATGACAAAATGGCATTAGGTGTAGAATGAGTTAGCAACATACCTTCCAGGATGTCCACTTGCTTGTCAAACAGCAAGTCTTCCAAATGTTTGTGGCAACTAGTCTCATATTCAGTTACATTAATTAAATCAGATTTCACACTTTTCTTCAAGTAGCTATTTTCTATTATTTCTACTAAACTTGGAGGGTAATCCAAAAATTCATGTTTTAATAACTGACACTTTCCTTGAGTCACTGCCATTATTGAGGAGATACCGTTTGTTACAGCAATCTTTCTTTGGATTTCTGTATGTTTAATTTCAGAAATGATGACACACTCAAAATACTAATTCTATCAATTGGAGAGTAGATTCCTTTAGTTTTCTGTTTGTAATTGATTCCGTATCAAATGCCATTTTGTGAAGTTTCGAAAATTTCCAGGATTTCTCTGACCACCAACAGTCCAAACTAGAGAATGTTCTAGAAAATGTCTTAACAACTCCATTAAACATTTTGTATAACCGTTACAGTAACATATCTACATCAATATAAAAAATTCAGAAACCACTTTCAGAAGTAAAGGAAAACCAACCTTAGTAGTAATGATACATAACGAATTTACTAAGGTGCCAAAACAATGGGCATGGTACATTGCATACCTGAAAACAAGTGAAATCTTATAGAGTATGTTGCAGGCCACTTATTAAAAAATATAACTGTAACTGTTGGAAAAATACTTTACATATCTGGAGGATGCCAGAACTCTAGATTCCACTGTGCAAATGTACAAACTGTTCTAAACCATCTTCTTCGTGCTCAAAAGAAAAACGTCCATGCTGTTCATATTGTCCTTGCAAAGAGAAATGCAGAAATAAGTCTACACAAAAAGATCTAGAAGAAGATGATTTATAATGGTATATAATAAATTAAACTTGAAATAAATTTAGCCTAAACTTGTATTGGTCTCTTATGCAGTATATGCATTAATTTATTCCTATGTTGTTACCAAATTATGTTTAATGTCCCAAAAAACACCTACATACAAGTTATTTTAGTGTATGATCGATCACCTATACCTTTTGTTATACTTTAAAAATCTTATATAAAATTGTGTTCCTCGAGATTGGATTTTAATGTTTATAATGTCTTTCAGAAACACATATTTTTGGTATAAAATGAAAAATCAATTTTCTGTATTAAAAAAGTCAACTTTTGATTGATCGATTCTTTTCATTAACAAATATAGACTATTCCCACAAATAACAAATTACATCTACTTACCAAGTTAGATCAATATCGGAGATTGTGTTCCAAAATTAACATGATTTAGACACACAATTTATTGTGATATTAGTATAAATTTGTGTGGATAACTTTTAACAAATATTTGTTTAATTCCAGAGACCTTAAAACAATTTTTTGTCTTAGTCTCTGGCTTATGTTTACCGTAGTGGGCTATTTTCCAATGGAAGTTCACTAAAAACCAAAATAAAAGTTTTATGAAAAATCATTTTTTATTCAGTAGGTATTATAATTAGCCAATTTTACATAAGAACCATTATTGAAGTCCTTATTTTCATGAGTTTAAAACATTTTTTAGTTATTATATCTTTTATAGTTGTAAAGATACAACAGTTCCAGTACAGCTTGTTCCTCGTAATGTTACCCCCTCTGGAACACTTGAGTGGGTAACGACATTCGTTTTTACAATCACTCAAGTAGTGCCCATAACAATAATCTGAAATTAAATTGCATTAAGCTTTCAGTGCATGCTCAGCCCCTTTTAGCTCCTGGACTATATGGTGTGGATGTATATCTGGTGTTCCTACGTAATGATTTATGAAGATAGAAAAGATCGTGATTCGAGTATTGATGCTTTATTTCATAAAAATTATAAAAGGAAAGGAAATATACTGCTGACTTTCAGAACACAAACACACATGGGGACTCTTGTTGCTAAGTGGATAAATGAGTTTAAATTTATTTGGGACATCTTATGTAGTGGGCGGTCAAGAAGTGCCGCTACTCTAAAAACTATTGCAAGAGAGTCAAAAATTATGATGGATGATTGTTAACTGTACATGAGAGAAAATGCTAAAGCTTTAAAGATGTCATCTAAATGACTATATACTATTTAGAAACGTCGGGTTTGGCATGGTTTCATCTTAATGAAAACAATGCGGGTCCATATACAAATGCTGTTACCATGGTAATATATCATAAACTAAGATACAAACTGTCACACCTGCCTTATTTCCCTTTACCGAGGAGCCCCCCACTAATACCTCAAGTTAACAACTTATCTAGTGGACAGAGATTCTCTTCAAAAGGTCATATTAGGTATTCCTGAAAATGTAAATGTTTTTGGATCACCTGAGCAACTGTATGTCTTTTTTTAGCGTTAGTATAAAATTGGGGACCTTTTTTAATTTTCAAAGACACTAAAGAAACTTTTTCCAATGAGGTAGTCTTCTAGATTTTTTGAAGTCCTTAGGTACTCTTATACAGAAAGATTGAAGACCCTTTCAAATATAATTCTGTTCTTAAAAAAACACAAAAAATTTTGAAAAAAACTATTCTGAAAAACCATATTGAAAAATTTTTATTCACTTTTCAAATTATAATTCAGACAAAAATTCTTAAGCAATAAATGTTTTATAAAATTTTCTGGAAAACAAAAATTATCTTTGTTTAGAGAGGCTAAATAAAGAAGACTAAAGAAACATTTTAACAAATTTTGTAATGAGTTCAGTTCATAATAAGGTTCAAAATCAAACAACCTAATTTTACGATGTAGTTTTTGGTTACCGGTACCCATTTTTATGAACGTCTTATGCTGTGACACATACAAGAGATGGCACTAAATTTTTAAATAAACATTTTTATTTTATGAAAACTTTAAGAAAATGCCATGTCAAACCAGTATGTAGGTGTCACACAGGTACAGAAATAAGAAGTTTGTTATTTTTGTAAAATAATTAGTTTTCATACTCAGTGTATCTGTTGACCAAGGTAGAGGACATAAATAAGATCAGTGTTATTACTTTACTCTTCTTCACTGCTATTTTTTAAACTATAAATTATAAATATGGGGTAATGTACATAAAAAATAAACAATGTATGTAGTAAAAATATGATTATCACTACATCTGTACTCAGAGAAATGGCAAGGTCACAAATAAAAAAGCTATGCACACAAATAAGTCACTTGACTCTCCTTACAAATGGACAAAACAGGCATTTTCCCCCAAGAGCTAAGAACAAATTACAATGTAATAAGCCTAGAGCAATTTCACCTGATTCTACATAGCTTCCTTGTTTTATTATGTGGCCTCAGTCTCCCAGTTCTAGTGTCCTGCAGCAAATACGCTGAGAATTTTTCCAGATATGTTTGACCTAATGTTGATTCATGCTCCAAAATTTGACAAAAATATATTTGTGGGTTGAAATACCTTATTTGTTACTAACATTTTATAAATAAATCAAGTGTTTGTAGTACGCCCCTAAATTCTGACACAATTTGATGTCTTTTAGGTTCTTTGTTTTTCTTTAATAAAATAAAGGTACAAGTTATTTTTAAAAATAATAGACTTTGACATTTTAAAATGTATTTAAAAAATTAAAAATAATTTTAAAGAAAATAATAAACATATAAGCATTCTTAAACAGTTTTAAAAAAGGAACTTTAAATAACCTATATAAACTGAATAATTTATTTCAAAAGGTCATTTAATTTGGCTATCCACAACATTGTGTAAGTTCTACAATACAACACTGAAAATTTAAGATACAGAAAATAATAAAACTAATAGTTTTTCACAAGCTTCTTTTTTTTTAAATAAAAATGTATAATTATATGACATTTGATTAGTATGATATAGTAAACTAATTAGTATGAAATATGTCTACTTACTGATGGTTTTGTTGCTGGTGTACTGTAAGTTGCATTTGATCATCTGCGAGGAAACTACATCGTGAGCATGCTCTCTTGTTATGAACTTTGAATACATGTGTTGCTAGTCTTTCAGAGCGTGCTGCTTTGTATTCACATAACCCACAAACAAATGGCTTTAGATGAGTATTAAGATGACGTTTCAAACACCAGTTGTCAACTCCAGACCACGAGCAGTAGCAACAAGAGTATCTTTTTTCTCCTGGTTTCCGTCGAGGAAGTTTTTTATCTTCAGTTCTTTGCGATTGGGCATAACCTGGTATAGTTAAGCTATGACACTGAATAGTGTCTACTATAGGTTGTTGTTGCACAGGGGTTGGTGAGACTTCTACAGGTTTAGAGAAATATGTTGGAGGTGCTTGAGCAGTAGAAGTTTTTGTAAGATTTCTTCTAATACGGTTAAGATCATATGGTTGGTCTCTATGCATTCTTAGGAAATGTTTTTTTACATGATCAGCTCTGTTAAACTGTTTTTGACATATGTAGCACTGAAATGGCTTTTCATCTCTGTGAATGTTTTCGTGTCTTGTGTATAGATCCCTTCTGTCAGTCGCATAGTGGCAATAATTACAGTTATATCTTTTTGGGCTTGTAGCTGTTGAAGAAGTTTCAGTTTGTGTGATTTTAGAAACAGGTTGCATTGGTAACGTCGGAGCAGGAGGTGGTTGTGGTAGTGGGGGAGGGGTGGGTTGAGAGGAGGGGCTGTGTTGGGTAGTAATCAACTGCTGTGGAGACGGCTGATCATGAGTGATTTGCTGAGGAATAGATTGTTCAACTGGGGATTGTTGAGCCTGGGTATGTTCTAAAGTAGATTGTTCTTCCACCGGACTTTGATTTTGTGGGAAATCAGGAGGTTCAGACTTAATAACAGGCTCTTCTGTTTCAACTTTATTTTTCAGCCTTTGCAAGAAGTTTGTTACTTCTTCCAAAACAGGATTTTCTTTCCAAAGCGTCGATAAAGAATCTGCATTTTGGTCAGGGCAAACATTATGTTGCCGTGCTAAGTGCATTCTAACACAACGTGCCCAAGCACTTGCATATGGACACTGAGGACACTGAAACACTCGGAGATTGGCATGTGTTCCTAGCCAATGTTCAGCTACACGGGATAAAAACCCGACACACTCACATTCATTGCACCGAAACAGTTTTTGTGCTGCATTGTAACTAGCAATTTTAGATTGTGTCCAAGGAATTGATTCTTCACTTGATATCCATCTGTCTTCTTCTTCTTCTTCTAATTTCTCTGCATCTTGTAAGAGTTGAGTACCAAGTAAACTTGTATGAGGAGCAAATCCGTTGTGCATAAGAGCAGCTAAACCAAAGGCAGCTAATGATCCATGTCCATCATCCATCTTGAAGTTTTCACTTTCATAATCCTGCATCACTCGCATAGTGTCTCCATTTTCCACACCTTCCTCTCCGTAGAGTTTTCTTGTTATTTCTTTAAACATATCCTCGTAGCAGTCCATTCCCGGTACAGCCACTCCTGACATTTCCTGTTAAAGTATCTGCTATGCACATGCCCTGTTGTAAAAATTAAGCGCTATCTGAAACATAAAACCAATAACAAAAAAATAATTAAAATACAAGTATAAAATACAAATAATATACATTTGCAATTGGTTAGACATTTTTATTGGAATTTGTTTTTCCAGCGTTCTATTTAAAAATAAACATTTCACCTTTTCTAATAAATCACCAGAACCTTTTAGCAGGTCATGTTTGATACAAGTGTTGGGTTCAGTCTGACAGTTGAGGAGAATTACTTTAAAACTGCCTTACAACAATGTATATTTTATAGTTCATAAGGCCATCAGCCAGTGTTAATATTATCAGCTGGAGAATATTAAAAGGATTGTCAACAGCACACATTGTTTGGAACAGTTCTTGAAATTTGTTCTATGTCAAACTATATGCATAGCCTATTGCGCGTGATCTATGGAGCATGCTCTACTATGCCATTCTCTCGCCATTTTCCGGCAGTGTATACTCAACTCTTGACAGTGACTGTTGTGTCTTTCCCCCTTGTTCTTTCTTTATCATTTTGGACTCTTCGTGTACGCTCTTTATCCGATTTTTATCTCCACAATCATTTTATGTAATAAGTGTTGTAAATTATTTCAAAACAAGGTTATCATTTTATAACCTTTAAATAGTTGCTTGTTGTAATCATATTGAATTCACTGATTAAACTACGATTAAATGATACTAACTAATTGAATACATAAGGGCTTAATTGCTGACGTGTTTCTAAACAATCGTGCTTTGCTACGTAAAAGAAATGATTGTTTCAAAACGTGTCAGCAAGTAAGCCCTTACTTATTCACTAAGTTGAGTACTATTTAATTATAGTTTAAATAGTTACTAACCTCACATTGCCATTACTTTATAACTGAATGTTATTCAACAAGTATTTAGAATGTGGTAGCCTAGCTAGTGAAATCTAATTAGTGTACATTCTTTCTTATTATTTTAGTGAACATTTGAACTTACATAATTAAAAGTGTTTAGTGAGCAGTTTTAATGGTATGCACACCATACACCATCATCTACATCTTTAAGGAACATTTTATTGTAAGTTCGAGTATTTTAGCAATTTTCTTTGTTCATAATCTCTTACTTACGTATACTCAAGGCAACTCACAGATCTGCTCACTTTAAATTTATCTGTGTTTTCCTCTGGTAATTTATTATTGTTATTCATTATTTTGTCTTTGTGTCAAATTTAAAGGCTGAATGCCACATATATCGAACTAAGGCAGGGGCATAAAACATCCTGGTAGACGATATAGAGAGGGTTATTGAATTACATGTGCATAGTCATGTACATAAAATTGACCTACTTTCTATTAGTCATAAAGAGGTGTTTACTTTTTATATCCCCATACAAGAAGAATAAGGAAGCTAACAAAGGACATACTGATACCACGGTTCTAGGAATAGGGAAATTTTGGCATTTCGATAGCTAAGATAACTAAATACAAAGTAGACCTGTTTTCAAGTGAGGTGGAAAGAGGTATTTACCTACTACTATCTGCTATAACTATGTATTATGTATTTCATCTTATGAAATTATATTTTAGTAAGTTACAGATAAAAAATATGGAAATGTCTAGTACATTATTCACATTAAAGGGCTTTAGTTTTTGAATCTATTTCTGACATTCATATTTAAATTAACATCAACAAGTATTTACTTTGGTGCAATTTTGTATTATATATACAGGTTTCCACACCAACCATTATCCCACACAACAGTAACAAGAAATAGATTTAACAAATTCACTGTGGTTCCCTACAAAGTGTACATAATAGCTGAAAAATATTTTTAGGTGAAAACTTATTACTAAAGGTTATTCACAAAGAAAACCCCAGTTTATAAAAAAAAAATACTCACAAGCTTATCTGAAAATGTTAAAAATTATTTCAAACAGACAATTTGACTATATTTTTATAATTTTTCTATTTGTAAGTGTTCGTGTAAAGTCGAATTTTAACAATGGAAAAAACAATGTTAACGGCTTATTTGTTCACTGAAAATAGAACCATTGAAAACTAAAAAAAAAAAAAATAAGTTTTTAAGATAATTTTGAATTTTGTTTATACTAACAGTGCAATGAATTAGAATTTCAAAAACAGATTTTGAGTTCTTCCACTTATGGATTAAAAATAGTGGAGTTGTTAAGAAGAAATAAACTTGGAATGCATACTTATGCGTTTCCTGTAAAAAATTCTAAATAATTTCATCTATTATCAGAAAACGAAGTTCACAGGAGTTTAAAATACATTTAATTTTCTTTGATAAACGAAATATGGAGTTTTATGAAAAAATCTGGTATTCCAAGTCAAAGACCCATTTTAATAACCTTTCTGTCATTGATTAATCACAGCCATAACTTGTGTCTTGTTCTTCATATCACTTGTATTAATTTTTAAAAAAAGTATTAAAAGTACTAATTTCAGAAAGGAAAAATGAAATAAATAACGTGGCTCAATAAATACATCTCTTTCTGATATAACATTCACAAAAACAACTAATATCTAAAACTAGGCTGTACATACAGAAAACAAATAATAATTTTTTACAAGAGCTGAGCCCCAGCTAGGAACATAACTGAAAGTTGTCGAATGATGGAAACCGTATCACCATGGTGTTCATCTCTAAGCATGGTAACAGTGTATCTGATAAAGAATCTCAATCAGATTGTTTTCACTTTACTGGTCTTTGTCAAAAAATCTGAAAATTGATATATATATTTTTATTTTCAGTATTGTATTGCTGTGAATCTGACAACTTAAACTGAAAGAACATGGACGGCAAGGAGTTTGAAATTAAAACTAAAGTACAAACATTTGGCCCTCAAAAAAAAAAAAAAACAATGAAGAAAGATTCAAAATAAGATAGGGGCTATTACATAAATTATTTATCTCTATAAATATAACTATCAAATCTAGACATATTAGGTTACCAGGTAGGCCATGCAATCAAATTGAAAGCAAAATTGTAATGGAAAAGTTGCAATCAAGGTGAAAAGCTATTTAGGTTGTATCTGGCAGAAGATTTCAGACATATGATCTGCATTGAGAATATTGACATAGGGTAGGGATACATGAAGATATCTTGACATCTAACCTTAATGTTGTTTGCACTATTGTACTGATATTGAAATATTTTTAATTTCGCTTAAACTGACAAACTCATGTGCTTATATACACACTCATCTGTGAGTATAGTATTATATACTCAGTAAAATTTTGAATTTTCCTAGGTAATATTAATAAATATTGAAACTACAAAAAACTAGACCTCAACTTGGTATGCCATACTACCATTAAAATAATAATAGTTATTATTAGAGAGGGCAGATCCAGCATTTCATCCTATGTACAAGAATTGTGTAACAAACCGATACTTTTCTAGGGCAGTATACAAGTAACAGTGTAAAGGTCACAGCAATAACATAATATAGTGGAATATTGTAAAATCAAAGAATAACACTGTCTTTTTAAACAATAATCTCTTATTTCACAAGTAAATATAAACTTTTAAATATCCATTTATTTTGAAATAAACAAATGTATCTAGTGTAAAATTTATCTGTTTGAAGGGAGGGGGCATGTACCACTTATGCCCTCTGGATCTAGCAATGATTATCAGTTACATACTTAATAATAGCAATTTTGATAACCAAGATAAATATCTAACAAGCATTATGTAAATAATTTTTAAGCTAAACATGTAAAATTATAATAGTTTCTCTGAGTTTATGAGACCATTTTAGTTTTCAAAAATCATTTGTAACAAAACTTCTTATAATTTTACTCTGCTCAAATGTAATTAAATGTAAGCTTTACGACTTGAGTAAAGAGAATATGGAAATGAAAATAAACTTCATACAATACTATAAAATTATTTATATGAGTTTGTAAACTTGTTTAAGTTCAATCCCACTTAATAATGGATCTAAAATATCTACTATTAAAAAAAGAATAACTTTAGGCCATAGAAGCTAATAATGAAACGAGAAAAACAAAAATTTCACTAACAAAAATTAAAATAATTTTCTACAGAACTACAAACAAACCTGTTATCTTATTTCCAAATACAAGAAGGTTCACAAACAGGATATATATATATATATATATATATATATATATATATATACATAATATTAAAGTAATAGATTACTTTTTGTTAAATAGTTAAGTAATTTAACAATAAAACGTTTTATACTAGAGGCTCGATGCACCAATTTGTGCTTCTAATTTATTACAATAAAATGAAATGTAATACTTACTGTTAAATACATTTTATTAGTTTTAATATTACACAGTATTAATAATGTGATTTAAATACCAATACATTTTATGCTAGAATCATAATAGTGTATCTTGGTAAACAATGTTTTTTGTGTACATATTTTCATTTTTCCTTAATTAATTAATTCAACAATATAAAGGTTTACATTGTTAAACCTCTATAATGTTTATGACCTATATTAACTGCTCAGTGTTTAGTAGTACATCAAAATGAAAAACTGAATTAGCTTAAAGAATTAAACTGTTTTTACTTTATTATAATTAGAGCACTGTCAGACCAATGTATTGATTTATAATCATATAATAAAAAGTGAATGACCTTATGGGATCCAGCTATCGAGAAACACCAAAGACATAAGACATCAAATTGAAATACTAAAAACATGGTATGTTCACAATACAGATCTTGGAATAGCAATGGTAAAGAATAAAATCAAAAGTTGCAGTTTTTGTGTTGTACATCTTAAGACTTTTCTTATAATTATGTTTTTGGTATTACTGACCTAGTGCAAAACGCGTCTGCTGAAAAATATCAGTAAGTAGTGGTTTTTTCGCCAAACGATACCAAAAGTGTTAAAACAAAAGATTCCATGGTAATATTTTTCTGTTGGTAAAGGATTCTAACATGAGGTCAGGCTTATTCCAAATGCTGAAGCTCTTCAGTTGCTGGATACCCAACACCATAACTGAAGAAGAGGATCAAGTTATAGAATCTTGTAAAAGCAGTGATTTGGGAAAAGAGGAAGTATTAGCCTATACATCTCTTGTGAATAATGCTGGTGTGTGTAAGTAAATTAGTATACATTATGATCAGAAATATGTAAAGAATTTCAGTAGATTGGCATTAGTTGATGTATTAATGTAGAGATTGTACCAGAAAGAAATGTATGATTACTCTGAAGACAAGTTGTAACAAAAGGGAAAAACACATTCTTCGAGCTATCTCTGTACTTATAGCCTTAAAGTGAAAAAAGCTGCATTAAGTGAAAAAGGCTGAATTAAGTAAAAAAATTTATTTGGAAGATTTGTTAAAAGTAAAGTAACATTCATAAGGAAATAATAAAAACAACTAATAGTTAAAGAATTAGATAGAAACCATGGATAGAGAAAATTATCAAAAGAGTCTATTTGAAATTTACTATACCACATAATGAAGATAAATCTTCAAATAATAAACTATACAGTTTTTAAAACATTCTATTCTGCATTCACAAAGTCAAATATTCTTTTTTTGAATTTTATAGTCCAAAATTACGTTTGGTGAATCTTAATTAATCACTTTAACAATAGTTTATGACTATCCGAACTTTAAATTTTGTAAATTTGTTAAAACTTACTGAGACAGAACATTTTTGATCGCTATGTGGCGATCTTCATCAGTGTTTTTTGCTTGGAGATGTCGGGTCAAGAAGTGACGGTTTTAAAGGCATGTTTTTGATAGTATCAAAGAGTATGTGTGATTTGTAATGTGTTTGTTCATCTAATATGTTTGTACTTTGGGTTTTTGTGTGTCTGTAAATTTCAAAAACACAAAGTAAAAACATATTAAAGGAACAAACACAATACAAATCACACATACTCTTTGATACTATCGAAAACTTCCTTTAAAACCGTCACCGCTTGATCCAACATCTCCAAGCAGAAGATACTGATGAAGATCGCCATATATTGATCGAAAACGTTCTGTCTCAGTAAGTTTTAACAAATTTAAAAAAATTAAAGTTCGGATAGTCAAAAACCATTGTTAAAGTGATTAAAATATTCTTTGTTACTAAACAGATTTTAGAAAGTCTGGAGATCACAAACCTATGAATAGATGACTAATTTTAAAAAATGCACTCTCTTGAAAATATTTTTGGCCCAAAGGCATAAGAAACTGTTATATTAATAAAGTCATCATTAATAGTCAACATGTATATAATAGCCAATACATTGTATCAGTTTTTATTTTTTTAAACAAATGAACACCTTGTGAAACCACCTCAAGAGATTTTTTGTAGCAGTCATATAGTAAAGAATATATTCGGAAAAGAAATATCTTTATATAGGTGTGTGTGTGTGTGAAAGCAAATTTCTTTTTGTTAGTGTTACTTCAGATGTGTTTATTAAACCAATTAACAACTTGTGAACTTATAATTTAAATAAATATAAGAAAAAACATACTGAGACAAAATATTTTAAATCATTGAGATTTTGGTCAGTGTCTTGGTTGGGCTAGATAGATCTAAGCAGCAGTGGTTTATAGGCAGGTTTTTTATAATGTGCCCAAAAACTTTTTTGTTACCTGTATCAGGTTCCTTAATTTAATATGCTTTTATTTAATGTGTTGGTGTAATTGTAAATTTCATATTCTTTTACTATGTTAACATAATATATAATAGGTACAAAAACCAGGTTATAAAATTACCAGGTATATAAGAACTGGCTACTAAATATGACAGTGAGTCATCTGTTGATGATAACATAGTACAAAAGGTCCTAACTTTCATGGATTATCATCCATAACCTAGAAACTCTCTAAATGGACAAAAAGGACCACATTTTAAACATACTAGAACAATAAACAATAGCACATAAAACAAAATCATATTAAATGAACAAATTCAATACAGGTCGTGTTTTGAACACATTATAGACACCTGACTTTAAAACAGCTGTCGCATAGCTAAATAAAACTTGTATGCAGCTAACTAGACTAAAAAATTACCGGTTTTGTCTCAGTATTTTTTTTTCATAGATTTACTTTAACAGTAAGTTTAAAGTTGAAACTTATAAAAGCATACAAAACTTACTACTCACAACAGAATATAATTTCTATACAAACATGTTTCGGCAACACTACAAATTGGCTTCTTCAGTATAATCATTCATTATCAATGAAAATACTTTTGTCTTACAAGTTATTTCTGGTTTATAAACAAAGTCATTAACTTCTTTGATAAAATTATTTTTAGTTTTGCTGATCATTATGAATAATAAAATCTAAAAGTTAATTCAGAATAAATTAAATAATTTGTATTTGTTTATACATTTGTGAATGTCAAATGTAATAGGAATCAAGGTCTAGAATGATATATTTAATATTAGTTGGTTTCATCTTCATGTGATCTACTAGTTTTTAAATAAAAATGCTTGTAAAAATGTTGCATTTGCCTCTAGTATCACTTACTTTTATAATTGTTGAGGACAGCCGTTTCAGAAGATGTATCTCACAATGGAGCACATCTCCCAAAACATCCATTCTCAATAGTTATACATGTAAGTGCTACTATAGCCAAGTGTAACATTGTTACAAGTGTTTTTAGTTAAAATATTTAAATTTTGTTGTCCTCTGTGATTGGAAAGCTAAAGTTAAAACCTTGTATTATCACGTTTTACCCAAACTAAAAATTAAGAAACTTTTAAAACAAATCTGTTGAAACAAATTGTTTTCAATTAAGCTAGGAAATGATCAACAGTGTCACTTGATGACAGAACAATTATGACTGCTTAGGGTATTAATCACTTAAGCAATAGTTTATGACTATCCGAACTTTGAATTTAGTAAATTTGTTAAAACTTACTGAAACAGAACGTTTTCGATCGCTATGTGCCGATCTTCATCAGTGTCTTCTCACTTAACAAATATAATAAATTCAAAGTTCGCATAGTCATAAACTATTGTTAAAGTGATTAATAAGATTCACCGAACGTAATGGACGATAAAATTCAAGAATGCTTAGGGTAGTTGGAAATGTCTTAGTAAGTTTTGTAAAATTTATTTTTTTATTAGATCATGCAATTTGTAATAAATATTTGCAATTTGATTTTGCAAAGTTTAAACACGGACAAAAATATAGTGTTTTGTAACAAATTAATTGTGTTTAAACTATAATTAAATGATACTTAACTAAGTGAATACGAAAGGGCTTACTTGCTGCCGCGTTTCAAAACAATTGTTCCTTTTACGAAGCAAATCCTCTCTAAATATAGTTTAATCAGTGAATTCAAGATGATTACAACAAGCATCTTTAATTGTATTTAGTTTAAATTCAAGTCAAAATATTATTTATTAACTACTATATTAGTACTGATGGAATATGTGATATTAAAATATACCGAGGTAAAATGTTCTAAAAACACTAATTTCATTATAAAACAATAACAAATAAATTTAGTAAATTTAACAAGTGTTTGAAATATTTTATTATTAGAAGACTCAATAAGAATATTTAAAAAAAAAAATTAAAACTTATACAGCGATTAGAAAAAATATGAATGGGAAACGTTAATAAATTAGTTCTCAACGTTTTTTATTATAAAAATAATAAATGAAAGCTATGGAGTAGAACCTAGTATGCTATACTTTGCAAAAAATAATAAATCTATATTTAGATCAAATCTAGGTCAAATTGAAATGAAATATTTAATATAATATATCTATTTTCTCCAAAAACAATTTACAGTAGTTGAAAAACAAAATTCATATGATATTTAACAAAAAGGGTTAGAGACATAAGGGTAGTTATTTTGCAAATCTACCCCAAATAGAATAGGTATGGTTATTGATTTAAAAGAAATATAAAACTAAACTCTTATTTCACAAGTAAAGAAAACATCTATGTAGTGTATATATTTCATACGGAAATTCTACAATATAAAAAAAACTGTCAGTATGTTAAAAGTTCTATTTTTAGCTACACAGCCCAATAAAATATAGTAATTCACTTTTTTTCTTTGATATGTATAATCTAGGGCACATATCTACGCAGAAAAAACAAAAAAATCTGTTATGAATTTTTTTTTTTAAAGAACATTAAATTAAATTACACTCCTCTTTTAACTTCAGTAACAATTAAATCCTAAATGTAGAGATTTAAACAATAACTTTTTAAATGTATCCATTTTTGATGAACATTTGTTTGTCAAACATGGGTGCTGGTTGAAAACAGCAGCGCAGGTTACTGCAAGCAATCCGCCTGTATGTTCAACAACAAGCCATTCGTAAAATATCTTAACGTCGAATACTTTGTATAACACACTTACCAATAAAATAAACTGCTGAATACGAAACTAAACACATTATAAACTGAAATTTTTAACACTTCTAAAAAGCACGTACCTTAGGAACTGGCGAAACTGGGGTGCATCACGTGATCGCGCAGGGTTGGGGGTGCTACGTTGCTAAGCGACAGAAGTGGGGGAGTGAAAGTGCCTTGCGCCTAAAGGGGAGGGGGAGAGTACATTGACTCATAGGAATTTAAAGAGAAATCAAAGGGTTTAGTGAGGTTCGCGGTGAAAACAGAGTATCGTAAGATGAGTGCATTTTGGGCGAATCGATCACGCTCTTTTCTTGGTTGTAAACCACCTAACCAAAAGCTGAATAGGCCACTGCTGTTAGAAAACACAACAGCCCTTTTCACGCACATGTTTTCCAAATGTAAACAAGTTAATAGAACAATGAGAAATAGAAATCGTTTTTAACAAATAAAATACTGTTTGTAAAAATCGTCAAAGCTACGAAACGAGAGCAATTTATAAGAGCTAGGACGCATTATTTACATTCAAAATTTGTCCCGTTATTGTCGACTGTAGGGATGTAGAAAAGATGGTAAACCCTTTGGTAGGATTAGGATAGGGAAGGTAGGATTAGGGCAGGACATTAAACT
The DNA here is from genome assembly GCA_036971475.1 of Prosapia bicincta. NCBI lineage: Eukaryota > Metazoa > Arthropoda > Insecta > Hemiptera > Cercopidae > Prosapia > Prosapia bicincta. The sequence continues at coordinate 272,667,175 of JBAIZL010000002.1, read as the reverse complement.
CACCTGGTTTGGAAGATGGGAGTGAATCTTGGTCCACGTGTGAGTAGGCAATTCCTCATAGAAAGGTTTCTACTCGCTAAATCACCAAGTTCACCAGAGAAACAAGTTTACAGTAAAATATAAATCAGACATTTTAAAATATATTATCGGTTAGTGTTTATTTAAACAAATGTAGAGACAAGAAACCGATGGAATATCGCATTATCATCTAATTCTGACCTATGTTTAAAATTTCAGGTCTCTAGCTCACCGGGAAGTTAGTTTAAACTCAATTGCAAAATTCCACTCCGACAGACAGATAGATGTGGCGGAAACCGAACTAATAAAAAACGTTTAAAAAGACCTATTAATTCGCTATTAGTTTTAAAGTAATTTAGATCGAGTGTCTGTAAAAATGTAAATTCTGTTTGCGAAAGTGTCGGAAGAGTTCGCAGAAGCTTTCCTTTGATATCTGAGTGTTTGCACGTTTATGTTTTTCATTTATGTTTTTTCTTAAGCAATTGCTTTTAAAAGAATCAACGAATGATATAATAAAAAGAGGAATAACGTGAAAAACACATTGCATTACAGATGATGAAGGTAAAATAAAAGCAAACAACAATTGCTAGCAGAAAAGGAATGGTGAATATTAAGGTTAGTTGTCTTTCAAAATAACTAAGAATAGCAGAGGAAGTCTTAGAGAAACAAGAGGTATTTCCTGTTTAAATTTAATTAAATAAACAAGGAAGAGACAATTAAAGCTACATAAATCTTACGAGTTGAAGAACGAATTCAATTATTAGAAAGCAAATATTTAGATAGTTGTAATACAGTGAACAGATAACTGCAATGAAGGCGATCAAGAAAAAATATCTAAAAAGAAAAATCGACGGTTTCAAGTTGATTTTCTTGCTATTTGTAATCATGTTATCGTAAGCCAAACAATGTAGGTTACACAACTAACACCTAAGGATCATTTCTTACTAACTTTCTTCCAGCTGTCAATCTTCCTATATCTAGGTACGACTGGCAGACACGTTTCTATGTCTCCTGTAGAGAGTAGGGCTATTTCAGGTAAGTGATCATGCACATGTGAACATATCCCTACCTCCAGTACCAAGGACCAGTTCTTAGTCCACCTTCCTACCATCTTTCAATCTTCCTATATCATGGTACGACTGGCAGACACGTTTCTATGTCTCCTGTAGGGAGTAGGACTATTTCAGGTAAGTGATTATGCACATGTGAACATATCCCTACCTCAAGTACCAAGGATAAATTCTTAGTCCACCTTCCTACCATCTTTCAATCTTCCTATATCATGGTACGACTGGTAAACACGTCTCTATGTCTCCTGTAGGGAGTAGGGCTATTTCAGGTAAGTGATTATGCACATGTGAACATATCCCTACCTCAAGTACCAAGGATAAATTCTTAGTCCACCTTCCTACCAGCTTTCAATCTTCCTATATCTTGGTACGACTGGCAGACACGTCTCTATGTCTCCTGTAGGGAGTAGGGCTATTTCAGGTAAGTGATCATGCACATGTGAACATATCCCTACCTCAAGTACCAAGGACAAATTCTTAGTCCACCTTCCTACCAGCTTTCAATCTTCCTATATCTTGGTACGACTGGCAGACACGTTTCTATGTCTCCTGTAGGTAGTAGGGCTATTTCAGGTAAGTGATTATGCACATGTGAACATATCCCTACCTCCAGTACCAAGGACCAATTATTAGTCCACCTTCCTACCAGCTTTCAATCTTCCTATATCTTGGTACGACTGGCAGACACGTTAATATCTCTCCTGTAGGGAGTAGGGCTATTTCAGGTAAGTGATCATGCACATGTGAACATATCCCTACCTCAAGTACCAAGGACAAATTCTTAGTCCACCTTCCTACCAGCTTTCAATCTTCCTATATCTTGGTACGACTGGCAGACACGTTAATATCTCTCCTGTAGGGAGTAGGGCTATTTCAGGTAAGTGATCATGCACATGTGAACATATCCTTACCTCAAGTACCAAGGACAAATTCTTAGTCCACCTTCCTACCAGCTTTCAATCTTCCTATATCTTGGTACGACTGGCAGACACGTTTCTATGTCTCCTGTAGGGAGTAGGGCTATTTCAGGTAAGTGATTATTCACATGTGAACATATCCCTACCTCAAGTACCAAGGACAAATTCTTAGTCCACCTTCCTACCAGCTTTCAATCTTCCTATATCTTGGTACGACTGGCAGACACGTTTCTATGTCTCCTATAGAGAGTAGGACTATTTCAGGTAAGTGATCATGCACATGTGAACATATCCCTACCTCCAGTACCAAGGACCAATTCTTAGTCCACCTTCCTACCAGCGTTCAATCTTCCTATATCTTGATGAAACCTGTAGACAGTTCGTTTAGCCTCCTTCAGAGAGTAGGCTTATCTTAGGTATGCGGTTACGCATACGTGAACCAAATCTCTCGTAATAATAAAACTCAAGAGTTTTATGCCGTTGTCTTTAACGATGTCTAAATACACAACCCTTCTATCTTCAGAAGGCGATAAGAATAACACGTAATAGAAAATCTTCATCCAAGTAAACAAGCTGTTAACCAGATGGTAGAATGGTAAATGGATTATATTTTGAAACAGAGTAATAGACTTGGAAGAAAGAAACTTTAGAAACGTGGTGATGGCATAGAAGGAGAGAAATTTTAAATAAATTAATATTTTTGTAGTACGATGTAGGCTACATATTTTATGTATATAGTCTATATTTATGTTCTTTTAAATGGAAAGGAAATGGAAACAGCCAAGTTATTGTCTATTTTTCTACTCGACTTTAATTAGTGTTGCTTAGGGCAAATTTATGTATAATATTCAAATGAAATATATATATATATATATATATATATATATATATATATATATATATAATATGCCTGATTGTAAAAAATTAGGCTATCCTTTCACGAACAAGTTGCACTTGTAAATAATAACCTTTTACGCAACTTTGAGATTAAATGAGGCTGTATTCCTATACATACAGACACTCTATTGCAGCCTCCCTCTCACCCTGTTTCACCCTTCAGATTCCCACGGCCAGGAATCTTTTATTTCGTTTTATTAGTCTGTAATGCCGTCATTCATAATGGAGCGAACATTTGAATGACGTTCGTAGATAAATAGTTAACGCTGTTAATGACTTCCTGGAATTAAAATGTTTTCTCATCTCTAATGAAAACAAGCTGCTGACACACCGCGATAGACTTTGCCTAGCTTTGGTCTTACATGTGAGGCAGTGGTAATTTTTATGGAATAGGCTAATAATCACTACAAAAATGGGGACAGGGGAGGGGGTTTTCTGTTAACTCCCAGAAGATTTGTAAAGTTTCTTTTTAATCTTTCAGCGGCTACAAAATATTCTAAACTGCTATGTTTGTAATTAATTTTATATTAGAATTATATAAAAGAAATTCAAATATTAACACTTCCAGATATTATTTGTGTAAAACGTTTCATAAACATTTCAAACCTTCATAAATTAACTCAAACACGGTGGAATCTCTCTGTGGACATTTTGAACATTTTTGTCTCTAAAAATCATACTTTATGATATTTTGGCACTTAAAATTAAACAATTGTTGGGTCGTAGGAAGCGGTTTTGCTAAAAACCTAGCGCTGTTTCGTAGGTTAATATGTTTTGCTAAAATTAAGTGGTTTGGGAGGGGGTCACATGCTCCCTGCGTAGGCCAATGAAATCAAATATTAAAACTTCAAGATAAATATCCTATATTTTATGTGTTCAATGTATGTTTAATAAAAATTTCGGGTAGACGGTATCTGAATGGGGGCAAGTAAGGTTCTACAGAAAACATTAAAACTGTACGACCCTTTCACAGGTAATAAAACACTACTGTCAACCTTTGTGTAATGAAGCGTTAGCCCCCATCGAGATGCTTCTAGGTACTTTCATGGGGGCCATGTCACCCATATAATACACGAGCATTACTTTTGGCTGGATTTGAGCATTTTAATGTGAATCATACACGTAACTTCTTGAATCCTAATGATCGTAGCATACACACTCAGGGAATTGAATCAAACTGGGCTAAAATAAAAAGAGACATGAGGCGGCGAATCGGTAAAATATCTTCTCCTAATATAGAGACATACCTCACAGAATACCCTTGGAGAAGTCTTCATCCAACAACTGAGGAGTTATTTATCGATTTCATAAATGCAGTCAACAATTTTTATTCCGTTTAGGCCTAATATGTAAATAAAAACATTTTGAAAAAAAAACAAAAAAACTCAAAAAAATTCATTCTTCAACAGGAAAATGTAAAAGTGTAAAAAAAATTATAAAGTATAAAACAACAAAAAATCTTGAAGAGGACAAGGCCCTATGGGCCGCTAATTTCATGAATTGATTGGGCAGTTTTATTATAGATGTCAATAAATTTATGTTTTTTGCGGCCCTGAGCAGAAACAAAACTGATTATTTGAGTAAGTTTAGTAGATATATATATAAACGTTAGTTTTTAATGTAAGCTATTTATTAATGTTTAATTTCTGTAGTCTATCTAAGAATTGTGTATATGCGACTAGCTATTGTTGACTGATGACAAGGGTTGACAGGGTGGTGTCGTAAACTCAACTGGTGTCATAAAAGACCATTGTTCCACTCACAACCTTCCTTGCCCCCATCCAAATACCGTCTACCCAAAATTTCTAATTCTCATATGAAAACTCAAATATGATCTTCGTCAAGTGCCTCGATGTAGCGATTTCGACCTCTCTCTCTCTCTCTGTTATGTTCTATCTAACTCTGTCTATCTTCTGCCTCTCTCTCTCTCTCTCTTTTCTCTCTCTCTCTCTCTCTCTCTCTCTCTCTCTCTCTCTCTCTCTCTCTCTCGATATTTAGTTTATTAAAAATGTATAAATCTAGACGTTGCTTTTAAGATATTATTATTTATAGCAAGATCATGTTATTTAAAACTTTGTTATTTATAGCAAGATCCGGTTATTTAAAACTTTGTTATTTATAGCTAGATCTTGTTATTTAAAACTTTGTTATTTATAGCAAGATCCGGTTATTTAAAACTTTGTTATTTATAGCAAGATCCGGTTATTTAAAACTTTGTTATTTATAGCTAGATCTTGTTATTTAAGACCTTGTTATTTATCGCAAGATCTTGTTATTTAAGACCTTGACATTTATAAAACGGTCTTATCTATCCCAAGATCATGATATTTAAGATCTTAATATTTATAGCAAGATCTTGTTATTTAAGACTTTGTTATCTTTCTAACGACTCGCAAGAAATAATTTATCTCTGCTTTATCTAGTTAAAAAATCCAACCTGAAACAAAAAATGATTGATTTATGAAATCCAACCACTCTCTAATGTAACAATAAATACCACTCTTTACTCATACTCAAATTTAATGCTCATTGAGTAAGCCTATTCTTTAAATTTTGAATGTATCTAAATTAAGAAGAAAATTAACTAAATCATTTTGTAAAATTGTGTCTAATTTTAACCGTTTGAGTAGCATAAAATAGGATTTAATTTTCAAGATTTTCTTTGGGGATATAAATTAGCTACCCTATATTCTAGTCTTCCCAGAATATACAAAATTCGTCTCCCATCTACCAAACACCTCTAGATACCAAAAGCTCTCAGAAGGAGTTCTGGCTGCACCACTAACTCAACAGTAACACAAACAGAATTGATTCTAAAACAGGATAAAACCGAGTTATTAACAACATATACTCTAAAACATAAAGCTAACACTGGTTCAGTCCCTTCAGAGCAATCTGGTTGCACAACTAGGGACTACGGAAACAATAAAATGGTGACGTTTATAAGTCATTTTGCTGAACGTGTTCGGCGAATTTCTCTTGTAAGAACGTTTTAATATAACTTTATATAACCGTTAAGTTAAAGTACATCAATTTTTTATCAAACGTTATTTAGTCGTTTCGTTTGTGCTACTGGCTAATCATACGGGCAGAGTGCAGGGAGGGGTTAACCGAACGACTCTTTCACTAAGATTAGAAATCATTAAAAAATCTTTTATAAACTAAAAATGTTTGAAATTTACAAGTTTGTAAAACTTAAAATTTTATGTTCATTTTAAACTGTCATACAAAAATTTGTAATTGAAAAGGTGTTTATAATATAGTTAATAGTCTAAAAATAAAATGTCTATACAAATTTCAATATATAACCTCTACTACCTATCGTGCATATTTGATAAATAAAACTTTTGAATAGTTACTAAATACACTAGCTATGCAGTAGTAGCTAAATTTTTTTGTTTGTAACAAGATATTGCGTTTTGCAACAAAATTCAAACAAATTTCAAAGCCTCATAAGTAAATTAAAATGGTAAAACTTTAAAGAATATTTTTTTTAAAACTAGTTAACAGTAAACTGGAACTGTTAATAAATATAGGTCACTTACATACAAAGTCCGTAAAAGATTTCTATATGAGTAACTTCGTTTGGCTATGGTAGCATATTTGATAAATAAAACTTCCAAAGAGCGCCGAAATGGACTAGATGTGACATACAGACTATCCAGAGCCGTCCTTAGCAAATGAAGGCCTGGAGCAAAACAATTTTCCAGGTTTTTTTTTAAGAAAGCGGAGGCCCGAAAATCTTTTAAAATTCTGTCTGTTACGAAAAAGTATGTTTAGATAAATTTTGTTGAAGTCATTTCGTCTCAAAACATGCCAATCATTTCCCAATTATTTACGTAATTTTTCTTATTTGCGAGGGTTGAGTCTATCTTTATTTTTGATGTGCACAATATTTTACCCTGAGTAAGGAATTGAGATAAGAAAGAAGTATGATTTATGACCTTGACCTAACCTCTTCAACTTTAATTTTTTAATCAATGAACCCTTAGGAACATTATTAGTTATTTAGGTATTATTTAATTAAAACATTAATTATTTAGGTCTGACAGGAAATAAATAAATTCGTATAAGAAATAAATTTTTTGTGTCTTTTGTAACTAATAATCAATCATAAATAAGCGCACATAATAAAAAAATATTAATATTGTTTGCACATACTATTATTTGTTTAGTATTTTAAAGTTGAAATCTTGAAATCTTGAAAAAAATTAAATAGATAATTTAACATATTGCGTGGGCAACCATACAGATATTTAAAGCACGTGTTTGTGCACATTATTATATTATTTTCATTCTACCAAAACATTTTACTTATATTTTCGTAGCGTGAGGTCTTCGTCAGCGCGAGACCTAGAGCGACCGCCTCATTCACTCCGTCCTAAGGACGGCATTGGTAATATCCATGAGAAAAGAAAATCTCTGTAATACACGATGAAGTTCTTAACAAACTTTTAAAGGAAGCAGATTTAACATTTCTTTTTAGAATAGTATTTTATAAAAATAAAAATTTTAAGTACATTTCTAAGAATTTGTTACTTCTAGCAAGCTTTTAATTTGATTTCCAAAATAAACACCATTATGTACCATTTCTTTGGTCTGATTCAGCAGAAGTAGGCATGACCTAAAAATTATGCATTAAATAATGTTTGCATTCAAAGACAGCCCTTGGTAAGAAAATATATTTCTCTTGGACTATTATTGTCTATGAATGAAAGGATGGTGAATATCACTAGGCTTGAGGTATGTTCATAAAAATTTCTTTTTTCTTGACATTTAGTGAAGTGTTATTGGTTTCGTGCAGAGTCGCTTGCCCTCTATTGTACACTTACTCTCTATTGGGGTGTCTATTACTTACATTAAAGTGCACGAAGCAAGGCGGGTCAAAGAAGTCTCATACAATTAATATTTCTGTATACGTACAATGGTATAATATCGTGCTTCTTCTTATAGCCTACAGCAAATCATAACACTTTGAAGATACAGTAGTAATGTTATAATGAGGAAAGTAATACGTTTATAGTTTCGCGTTAATTCTTGTTTTCTAAGTTTCACCCCATATTAAAGAAAATCGCGGTTTACTATACTCTATACAGGACTGGTTGCGCCCATAGAGCACTTTATTTTAAGTGATCTGTGGTTGCGCCCAGGAGATGGGGTTTCTGTGGCCCCTTCAATAAATCTTCCCTGACTCGGAACTGGATCACATCTCCTTCGCCAAGGAGCAGTTTCTTATACGATGGTAAAATTTTCTTTTTATTTGAAACCTGCTAAAGAAATTATGGGACATGATATCTGTGAGAAACAGTAAGCATAGAGGTAGAACCATGGCTGCCCAGTAATTCAACACAAAAAAGATCCAATGTTGGGGAGAATGTACAGTCTAGCGTGTAAATCAATCCTGTCAAGAATCTAAACTCAATATTCGTGCCTCCCGACCGGAAGATTAGCGTCAGGCACAATACGGGGGGGGGGGACTTGGTACCCGGAACTGGGGTAATAGTACGTAAGAGCCCGAAGGCCTAAAAGCAAGAGGGTTTGTCTTGGCGTTGGAGATATTCACCTTTATGTAAAGTCGCTTTTAGACCAGTCGTGAAACTGAGGCTTAACCCTGCCAAATTTTCACGTATTTTTGCAAGTAACGATAGAGTATACCATTTGGTAAATCGGCCCAAAATCCGATATTAAAATGAGAAAATATCCTATTTAGTAAAGCAAGTAAATATCCTATTTGCTAATGTGAGAAAATGTCCTATTTAATAAACCAAGCCAATATCCTATTTGGTAAAGCGAGTTGATATCCTATTTATTAAAACGAGCAAATATCCTATTACATAATGCGAGTAATTATCTTATTTGGTAAAGCGAGCAAGTATTCCACTTACTAAAATATGAAAATATCCAATTTAATAAAACGAGTAAATATCCTATTTAATAATGTGACTAAGTATCTTATTTGGTAAAGCGAGCAAGTATTCCACTTACTAAAATATGAAAATATACAAATTAATAAAACGAGCAAATATCCTATTTAATAATGTGAGTAAGTATCTTATTTGGTAAAGCGTGCAAGTATTCCACTTACTAAAATGTGAAAATATACAAATTAATAAAACGAGCAAATATCCTATTTAATAATGTGAGTAAGTATCTTATTTGGTAAAGCGTGCAAGTATTCCACTTACTAAAATGTGAAAATATACAAATTAATAAAACGAGCAAATATCCTATTTAATAATGTGAGTAAGTATCTTATTTGGTAAAGCGTGCAAGTATTCCACTTACTAAAATATGCAAATATCCAATTTAATAAAACGAACAAATATCCTATTTAATAACGTGAGTAAGTATCTTATTTGGTAAAGCAAGCAAGTATTCCAATTACTAAAATATGAAAATATCCAATTTAATAAAACGAGCAAATAGGCCCTATCCTATTTAATAATGTGACTAAGTATCTTATTTGGTAAAGCGAGCAAGTATTCCACTTACTAAAATATGAAAATATACAAATTAATAAAACGAGCAAATATCCTATTTAATAATGTGAGTAAGTATCTTATTTGGTAAAGCGTGCAAGTATTCCACTTACTAAAATATGCAAATATCCAATTTAATAAAACGAGCAAATATTCTATTTAATAATTTGAGTGAGTATCTTATTTGGTAAAGCAAGCAAGTATTCCACTTACTAAAATATGCAAATATCCGTTTTAATAAAACGAGCAAATATCCTATTTAATAATGTGAGTAAGTATCTTATTTGGCAAAGCAAGCAAGTATTCCACTTACTAAAATATGCAAATATCCGATTTAATAAAACAAACAAATATCCTATTTAATAATGTGAGTGAGTATCTTATTTGGTAAAGCGTGCAAGTATTCCACTTACTAAAATATGCAAATATCCGATTTAATAAAACAAATATCCTATTTAATAATGTGAGTAAGTATCTTATTTGGTAAAGCAAGCAAGTATTCCACTTACTAAAATATGCAAATATCCATTTTTATAAAACGAGCAAATATCCTATTTAATAATTTGAGTAAGTATCTTATTTGGTAAAGCAAGCAAGTATTCCACTTACTAAAATATGCAAATATCCGATTTAATAAAACAAACAAATATCTTATTTAATAACGTGAGTAAGTATCTTATTTGGTAAAGCGAGCAAGTATTCCACTTACTAAAATATGCAAATGTCCATTTTTATAAAACGAGCAAATATCCTATTTAATAATGTGAGTATCTTATTTGGTAAAGCGAGCAAGTATTCCACTTACTAAAATATGCAAATATCCATTTTTATAAACCGAGCAAATATCCTATTTAATAATCTGAGTAAGTATCTTATTTGGTAAAGCGAGCAAGTATTCCACTTACTAAAATATGCAAATATCCATTTTTATAAACCGAGCAAATATCCTATTTAATAATCTGAGTAAGTATCTTATTTGGTAAAGCGAGCAAGTATTCCACATACTAAAGAAACGCAAATATCCTATTTATTGAAACGAGCAAATATCCTATTTAATAATGTGAGTAAGTATCTTATTTGGTAAAGCAAGTAAGTATTCCACTTACTAAAATATGCAAATATCCGATTTAATAAAACAAACAAATATCCTATTTAATAATGGGAGTAAGTATCTTATTTGGTAAAGCGAGCAAGTATTCCGCTATCTAAAAATTGCAAATATCCAATTTAATAATGCGAGTAAGCATCTTATTTGGTAAAACGGGCTGAAATCCTAATTATTAAAATAAGTAAATATCCAATTTAATAAAACGAGCAAACATCCTATTTAGTAAAGCGAAGAATTATCCTATTTGCTAGTAAAGTGAGCAAATATTCTATGTAATAAAACAGACAAATGTACTATTTAATAAAGGGAGCTAATATCCTTTTTAGTATGGCGAGCAAATATCCTATTTGGTAATGTGAGCATATAACCTATTTGGTAAAGCGAGCAAATGTCCTTTTAAGTATGGTGATGAAATATCCTATTTGGTAAAGTGAGCAAATATACTATTTGTTAAAGCGAACAAATATCCTATTTGTTAAAAGCCAATATTTTATTTATATAATTGGAGTCTTTAATTGGTATCGTTAATTTATTTAAACAATAGGGTCTTTTAGACCATACTGGAGAGATACCTGAGGGCTTCTTCAGGGAGAGAAAATAACTTGTTATATTTATTAGTCGTCACGGTTAATTGCGTTTCAACGTACGGAACAAACGTCTGCTGCTAACCTACTAACTGAACGTCACGAAATCACATCACATGTTCTCTTGAAGCCAGTAAAACAATAGCAGCGCATTCTGTTATTCCTGAAGGAAACTAGGCAATCAATACTCTGCTGCAAATTATGAGATCATAAGTAATAGCGACTGTTGGCAGTAACAGTGAGACGTGGCAGATGCCAATGGAAGATGCAGTAACAGAATCGTTTATTCGAAAGTGCCTCAAATTGTTTAGTTGCTGATTTAACAGTTAAACATTGCTGATAATTTTTTTATAATATAATTTCTTTAAATAAATGGATGGTAACCTTGAACAGTCCTAACACAATAAAATCAATGAAAGCAAGACATAAAATCTGGATTCTTGAATTTTATAATCCATTACGTTCGGCGAATATTATTATTGTTATTATTATTATTGTTTAAGTGATTAATAAAAACTTGACTTGTGGAAGTTGATTCGATCTTCAACTTGAGGTAATAGTACGCTCTTCGACTTCTATTAACGTGTCGCTTGCTTATATTAACACTTTATGTTTAATGAGAATGGTTGTTTCGGAAGATGTGCCTCATTGTCAGCTCCCGTAACTCGGACAGAACGAAGGGACAAATCATCTGAGTCGGCGGTCCTCATTAAAACAAATAATAAATGCTACTACAGGCAAGAGTCACACTAACATGTTAATGTTTATAAGTGTAAACAAAAATTTTATAAACAATGAAAGAAGAACATTTATATACTGTTCTTCAACATAAAGACTATTAATATGTAAACACATAGGCTACTTATAGTAGCACTTATTTTTTGTTTAAACAATGATAATAGTACTACTACAGACCAGTATTTACATATTAATATCTGTTCAAATGTAAGCTATTAGATCAAGTTGAAGACGAATTATAATAAAATTAGAGGATATATTTTAAATAGGAATTGCTTTGTATGTTATATCAAAGATTCGTTGTGAGTAAGAAGGCACTGTAGGGAAGGGACTTGCGAGAAATGCAAATAGATAGTATACGAGGAATTCCAGGAACAAGACTCTTAGTACAGAACGAGAATAGTTATAATAAAAACATCAAAAGACAAGAAAGGTAAAGAAAGAGAAGGGGTTCTGGGAAGAAGGTACAGCGAGAAAGAGAACTACGAGAAATGCAAATAGCAAAAGAAGATTTCTAGGAAAAAACTAGTGCTTAGTACAGAACCAAAATAGTTATAATGACAATACCAAACGACAAGAAAGGTAAATGCTTAAATTAAAACTAGGTTGATTCATCATAGTTCAAGGACATTGAATCCAATAAGAAACAAGTCGTTAAGTTAATTGCACCGTTGTCGGAAAAGAAATTCAGATGTATGTACAAACTTTACAGAATATGACTAACAATACAGATGAAAAAATGGCTTTAAAAACCCAAGGTTATAGGCCTACCAACAAAAATTCAATGAAATTATTAAAATATAATGTAATGACGTTAATGTATTTAATTTTACTATTCATTTCGTTATAACTTGTTTTCTACGTATGACGTATGAAGATTTTCTACCTATGACATTTTTTACCTACACATCTTCCGAAAGTCCTCCCAATACATCATAAGCTATGAGCCTATAGATTATTCGAATACATTTACATAGGTTTAAAATATAGTAGCTCCTAATGTAGATGAAAACAAATACGAAAAATGTAACACGTCCTAGAAGGAAAAGCAGTATACATGATCGATTATAGCTTGGTTTAAAATGTAGTAGCTCCTAATCAAGATGAAAACAAATACGAAAAATGTAATATGTCCTAGAAGGAAAAGCAGTATATATGATCGATTATAGCTTGGTTTAAAATATAGTAGCTCCTAATCAGGATGAAAACAAATACGAAAAATGTAATATGTCCTAGAGGGAAAAGCAGTATACATGATCGATTATTGCTTGGTTTAAAATATAGTAGCTCCTAATGTAGATGAAAACAAATACGAAAAATGTAATATGTCCTAGAAGGAAAAGCAGTATACATGATCGATTACAGCTTGGTTTAAAATATAGTAGCTCCTAATATAGATGAAAACAAATACGAAAAATGTAATATGTCCTAGAAGGAAAAGCAGTATACAAGATCGATTATAGCTTGGTTTAAAATATAGTAGCTCCTAATGTAGATGAAAACAAATACGAAAAATGTAACACGTCCTAGAAGGAAAAGCAGTATACATGATCGATTATAGCTTGGTTTAAAAAGTAGTAGCTCCTAATCAAGATGAAAACAAATACGAAAAATGTAATATGTCCTAGAAGGAAAAGCAGTATATATGATCGATTATAGCTTGGTTTAAAATATAGTAGCTCCTAATCAAGATGAAAACAAATACGAAAAATGTAATATGTCCTAGAGGGAAAAGCAGTATACATGATCGATTATTGCTTGGTTTAAAATATAGTAGCTCCTAATGTAGATGAAAACAAATACGAAAAATGTAATATGTCCTAGAAGGAAAAGCAGTATACATGATCGATTACAGCTTGGTTTAAAATATAGTAGCTCCTAATATAGATGAAAACAAATACGAAAAATGTAATATGTCCTAGAAGGAAAAGCAGTATACATGATCGATTATAGCTTGATTTAAAATGTAGTAGCTCCTAATCAAGATGAAAACAAATACGAAAAATGTAATATGTCCTAGAAGGAAAAGCAGTATACAAGATCGATTATAGCTTGGTTTAAAATATAGTAGCTCCTAATGTAGATGAAAACAAATACGAAAAATGTAACACGTCCTAGAAGGAAAAGCAGTATACATGATCGATTATAGCTTGGTTTAAAAAGTAGTAGCTCCTAATGTAGATGAAAACAAATACGAAAAATGTAATATGTCCTAGAAGGAAAAGCAGTATACATAATCGATTATAGCTTGGTTTAAAATATAGTAGCTCCTAATGTAGATGGAAACAAATACAAAAAATGTAATATGTCCTAGAAGGAAAAGCAGTATACATGATCGATTATAGCTTGGTTTAAAATGTAGTAGCTCCTAATCAAGATGAAAACAAATACGAAAAATGTAATATGCCCTAGAAGGAAAAGCAGTATACATGATCGATTATAGCTTGGATTAAAATATAGTAGCTCCTAATGTAGATGAAAACAAATACGAAAAATGTAACACGTCCTAGAAGGAAAAGCAGTATACATGATCGATTATTGCTTGGTTTAAAATGTAGTAGCTCCTAATGTAGATGAAAACAAATATGACAAATGTAATATGTCCTAGATGGAAAAGCATTATACATGATCGATTATAGCTTGGTTTAAAATGAAGTAGCATCTAATGTAGATAAAAACAAATACGAAAAATGTAATATGTCCTAGAAGGAAAAGCATTATACATGATCGATTATAGCTTGGTTTAAAATGTAGTAGCTGCTAATCAAGATGAAAACAAATACGAAAAATGTAATATGTCCTAGAAGGAAAAGCAGTATACAAGATCGATTATAGCTTGGTTTAAAATATAGTAGCTCCTAATGTAGATGAAAACAAATACGAAAAATGTAACACGTCCTAGAAGCAAAAGCAGTATACATGATCGATTATAGCTTGGTTTAAAATATAGTAGCTCCTAATCTAGATGAAAACAAATACGAAAAATGTAACACGTCCTAGAAGGAAAAGCAGTATACATGATCGATTATAGCTTGGTTTAAAATGTAGTAGCTCCTAATGAAGATGAAAACAAATACGAAAAATGTAATATATCCTAGAAGGAAAAGCAGTATACATGATCGATTATAGCTTGGTTTAAAATATAGTAACTCCTAATCAAGATGAAAACAAATACGAAAAATATAATATGTCCTAGAAGGAAAAGCAGTATACATGATCGATTATAGATTGGTTTAAAATATAGTAGCTCCTAATGTAGATGAAAACAAATACGAAAAATGTAACATGTCCTAGAAGGAAAAGCAGTACACATGACCGACTATAGCTAGGTATAAAATGTAGTAGCTCCTAATCAAGATGAAAACAAATACGAAAAATGTAACATGTCCTAGAAGGAAAAGCAATATACATGATCGACTATAGCTAGGTATAAAATATAGTAGCTCCTAATCAAGATGAAAACAAATACGAAAAATGTAACATGTCCTAGAAGGAAAAGCAGTATACATGATCGAATATAGCTAGGTATAAAATGTAGTAGCTCCTAATCAAGATGAAAACAAATACGAAAAATGTAATATGTCCTAGAAGGAAAAGCAGTATACATGATCGATTATAGCTTGGTTTAAAATGTAGTAGCTCCTAATGTAGATGAAAACAAATACGAAAAATGTAATATGTCCTAGAAGGAAAAGCAGTATACATAATCGATTATAGCTTGGTTTAAAATATAGTAGCTTCTAATGTAGATGGAAACAAATACAAAAAATGTAATATGTCCTAGAAGGAAAAGCAGTATACATGATCGATTATAGCTTGGTTTAAAATGTAGTAGCTCCTAATCAAGATGAAAACAAATACGAAAAATGTAATATGCCCTAGAAGGAAAAGCAGTATACATGATCGATTATAGCTTGGATTAAAATATAGTAGCTCCTAATGTAGATGAAAACAAATACGAAAAATGTAACACGTCCTAGAAGGAAAAGCAGTATACATGATCGATTATAGCTTGGTTTAAAATGTAGTAGCTCCTAATCAAGATGAAAACAAATACGAAAAATGTAATATGTCCTAGAAGGAAAAGCAGTATACATGATCGATTATAGCTTGGTTTAAAATATAGTAGCTCCTAATCAAGATGAAAACAAATACGAATAATGTAATATGTCCTAGAAGGAAAAGCAGTATACATGATCGATTATTGCTTGGTTTAAAATGTAGTAGCTACTAATGTAGATGAAAACAAATATGAAAAATGTAATATGTCCTAGATGGAAAAGCAGTATACATGATCGATTATAGCTTGGTTTTAAATGTAGTAGCTCCTAATGTAGATAAAAACAAATACGAAAAATGTAATATGTCCTAGAAGGAAAAGCATTATACATGATCGATTATAGCTTGGTTTAAAATGTAGTAGCTCCTAATATAGATGAAAACAAATACGAAAAATGTAATACGTCCTAGAAGGAAAAGCAGTATACATGATCGATTATAGCTTGGTTTAAAATGTAGTAGCTCCTAATCAAGATGAAAACAAATACGAAAAATGTAATATGTCCTAGAAGGAAAAGCAGTATACATGATCGATTATAGCTTGGTTTAAAATATAGTAGCTCCTAATCTAGATGAAAACAAATACGAAAAATGTAATACGTCCTAGAAGGAAAAGCAGTATACATGATCGATTATAGCTTGGTTTAAAATGTAGTAGCTCCTAATGAAGATGAAAACAAATACGAAAAATGTAATATGTCCTAGAAGGAAAAGCAGTATACATGATCGATTATAGCTTGGTTTAAAATGTAGTAGCTCCTAATCAAGATGAAAACAAATACGAAAAATGTAATATGTCCTAGAAGGAAAAGCAGTATTCATAATCGATTATAGCTTGGTTTAAAATGTAGTAGCTCCTAATGTAGATGAAAACAAATACGAAAAATGTAATATGTCCTAGAAGGAAAAGCAGTATACATGATCGATTATAGCTTGGTTTAAAATGTAGTAGCTCCTAATCAAGATGAAAACAAATACGAAAAATGTAATATGTCCTAGAAGGAAAAGCAGTATACATGATCGATTATAGCTTGGTTTAAATATAGTAGCTCCTAATGTAGATGAAAACAAATACGAAAAATGTAATATGTCCTAGAAGGAAAAGCAGTATACATAACCGATTATAGCTTGGTTTAAAATATAGTAGCTCCTAATGTAGATGGAAACAAATACAAAAAATGTAATATGTCCTAGAAGGAAAAGCAGTATACATGATCGATTATAGCTTGGTTTAAAATGTAGTAGCTCCTAATCAAGATGAAAACAAATACGAAAAATGTAATATGCCCTAGAAGGAAAAGCAGTATACATGATCGATTATAGCTTGGATTAAAATATAGTAGCTCCTAATGTAGATGAAAACAAATACGAAAAATGTAACACGTCCTAGAAGGAAAAGCAGTATACATGATCGATTATAGCTTGGTTTAAAATGTAGTAGCTCCTAATCAAGAAGAAAACAAATACGAAAAATGTAATATGTCATAGAAGGAAAAGCAGTATACATGATCGATTATAGCTTGGTTTAAAATATAGTAGCTCCTAATCAAGATGAAAACAAATACGAATAATGTAATATGTCCTAGAAGGAAAAGCAGTATACAAGATCGATTATAGCTTGGTTTAAAATATAGTAGCTCCTAATGTAGATGAAAACAAATACGAAAAATGTAACACGTCCTAGAAGGAAAAGCAGTATACATGATCGATTATAGCTTGGTTAAAAATGTAGTAGCTCCTAATCAAGATGAAAACAAATACGAAAAATGTAATATGTCATAGAAGGAAAAGCAGTATACATGATCGATTATAGCTTGGTTTAAAATATAGTAGCTCCTAATCAAGATGAAAACAAATACGAATAATGTAATATGTCCTAGAAAGAAAAGCAGTATACAAGATCGATTATAGCTTGGTTTAAAATATAGTAGCTCCTAATGTAGATGAAAACAAATACGAAAAATGTAACACGTCCTAGAAGGAAAAGCAGTATACATGATCGATTATAGCTTGGTTTAAAATGTAGTAGCTCCTAGTCAAGATGAAAACAAATACGAAAAAAGTAATATGTCCTAGAAGGAAAAGCAGTATACATGATCGATTATTGCTTGGTTTAAAATGTAGTAGCTCCTAATGTAGATGAAAACAAATATGACAAATGTAATATGTCCTAGATGGAAAAGCAGTATACATGATCGATTATAGCTTGGTTTAAAATGAAGTAGCTCCTAATGTAGATAAAAACAAATACGAAAAATGTAATATGTCCTAGAAGGAAAAGCATTATACATGATCGATTATAGCTTGGTTTAAAATGTAGTAGCTCCTAATATAGATGAAAACAAATACGAAAAATGTAATACGTCCTAGAAGGAAAAGCAGTATACATGATCGATTATAGCTTGGTTTAAAATGTAGTAGCTCCTAATGTAGATGAAAACAAATACGAAAAATGTAATATGTCCTAGAAGGAAAAGCAGTATACATGATCGAATATAGCTTGGTTTAAAATATAGTAGCTCCTAATATAGATGAAAACAAATACGAAAAATGTAATATGTCCTAGAAGGAAAAGCAGTATACATGATCGATTATTGCTTGGTTTAAAATGTAGTAGCTCCTAATGTAGATGAAAACAAATATGACAAATGTAATATGTCCTAGATGGAAAAGCAGTATACATGATCGATTATAGCTTGGTTTAAAATGAAGTAGCTCCTAATGTAGATGGAAACAAATACGAAAAATGGAACACGTCCTAGAAGGAAAAGCAGTATACATGATCGATTATAGCTTGGTTTAAAATGTAGTAGCTCCTAATGAAGATGAAAACAAATACGAAAAATGTAATATGTCCTAGAAGGAAAAGCAGTATACATGATCGATTATAGCTTGGTTTAAAATGTAGTAGCTCCTAATGTAGATGAAAACAAATACGAAAAATGTAATATGTCCTAGAAGGAAAAGCAGTATTCATAATCGATTATAGCTTGGTTTAAAATGTAGTAGCTCCTAATGTAGATGAAAACAAATACGAAAAATGTAATATGTCCTAGAAGGAAAAGCAGTATACATGATCGATTATAGCTTGGTTTAAAATGTAGTAGCTCCTAATCAAGATGAAAACAAATACGAAAAATGTAATATGTCCTAGAAGGAAAAGCAGTATACATGATCGATTATAGCTTGGTTTAAATATAGTAGCTCCTAATGTAGATGAAAACAAATACGAAAAATGTAACACGTCCTAGAAGGAAAAACAGTATACATGATCAATTAGAGCTTGGTTTAAAATGTAGTAGCTCCTAATCAAGATGAAAACAAATACGAAAAATGTAATATGTCCTAGAAGGAAACGCAGTATACATGATCGATTATAGCTTGGTTTAAAATGTAGTAGCTCCTAATGTAGATGAAAACAAATACGAAAAATGTAATATGTCCTAGAAGGAAAAGCAGTATACATGATCGATTATAGCTTGGTTTAAAATGTAGTAGCTCCTTATCAAGATGAAAACAAATACGGAAAATGTAACATGTCCTAGAAGGAAAAGCAATATACATGATCGACTATAGCTAGGTATAAAATATAGTAGCTCCTAATCAAGATGAAAACAAATACGAAAAATGTAACATGTCCTAGAAGGAAAAGCAGTATACATGATCGATTATAGCTTGGTTTAAAATGTAGTAGCTCCTAATGTAGATGAAAACAAATACGAAAAATGTAATATGTCCTAGAAGGAAAAGCAGTATACATAATCGATTATAGCTTGGTTTAAAATATAGTAGCTCCTAATGTAGATGGAAACAAATACAAAAAATGTAATATGTCCTAGAAGGAAAAGCAGTATACATGATCGATTATAGCTTGGTTTAAAATGTAGTAGCTCCTAATCAAGATGAAAACAAATACGAAAAATGTAATATGCCCTAGAAGGAAAAGCAGTATACATGATCGATTATAGCTTGGATTAAAATATAGTAGCTCCTAATGTAGATGAAAACAAATACGAAAAATGTAACACGTCCTAGAAGGAAAAGCAGTATACATGATCGATTATAGCTTGGTTTAAAATGTAGTAGCTCCTAATCAAGATGAAAAGAAATACGAAAAATGTAATATATCCTAGAAGGAAAAGCAGTATACATGATCGATTATAGCTTGGTTTAAAATATAGTAGCTCCTAATCAAGATGAAAACAAATACGAATAATGTAATATGTCCTAGAAGGAAAAGCAGTATACATGATCGATTATTGCTTGGTTTAAAATGTAGTAGCTCCTAATGTAGATGAAAACAAATATGACAAATGTAATATGTCCTAGATGGAAAAGCATTATACACGATCGATTATAGCTTGGTTTAAAATGTAGTAGATCCTAATATAGATGAAAACAAATACAAAAAATGTAATACGTCCTAGAAGGAAAAGCAGTATACATGATCGATTATAGCTTGGTTTAAAATGTAGTAGCTCCTAATGTAGATGAAAACAAATACGAAAAATGTAATATGTCCTAGAAGGAAAAGCAGTATACATGATCGAATATAGCTTGGTTTAAAATATAGTAGCTCCTAATATAGATGAAAACAAATACGAAAAAAGTAATATGTCCTAGAAGGAAAAGCAGTATACATGATCGATTATAGCTTGGTTTAAAATGTAGTAGCTGCTAATCAAGATGAAAACAAATACGAAAAATGTAATATGTCCTAGAAGGAAAAGCAGTATACAAGATCGATTATAGCTTGGTTTAAAATATAGTAGCTCCTAATGTAGATGAAAACAAATACGAAAAATGTAACACGTCCTAGAAGGAAAAGCAGTATACATGATCGATTATAGCTTGGTTTAAAATATAGTAGCTCCTAATCTAGATGAAAACAAATACGAAAAATGTAACACGTCCTAGAAGGAAAAGCAGTATACATGATCGATTATAGCTTGGTTTAAAATGTAGTAGCGCCTAATGAAGATGAAAACAAATACGAAAAATGTAATATGTCCTAGAAGGAAAAGCATTATACATGATCGATTATAGCTTGGTTTAAAATGTAGTAGCTCCTAATGTAGATGAAAACAAATACGAAAAATGTAATATGTCCTAGAAGGAAAAGCAGTATACATGATCGATTATAGCTTGGTTTAAAATGTAGTAGCTCCTAATCAAGATGAAAACAAATACGAAAAATGTAATATGTCCTAGAAGGAAAAGCAGTATACATGATCGATTATAGCTTGGTTTAAATATAGTAGCTCCTAATGTAGATGAAAACAAATACGAAAAATGTAACACGTCCTAGAAGGAAAAACAGTATACATGATCAATTAGAGCTTGGTTTAAAATGTAGTAGCTCCTAATCAAGATGAAAACAAATACGAAAAATGTAATATGTCCATGAAGGAAACGCTGTATACATGATCGATTATAGCTTGGTTTAAAATGTAGTAGCTCCTAATGTAGATGAAAACAAATACGAAAAATGTAATATGTCCTAGAAGGAAAAGCAGTATACATGATCGATTATAGCTTGGTTTAAAATGTAGTAGCTCCTTATCAAGATGAAAACAAATACGGAAAATGTAACATGTCCTAGAAGGAAAAGCAATATACATGATCGACTATAGCTAGGTATAAAATATAGTAGCTCCTAATCAAGATGAAAACAAATACGAAAAATGTAATATGTCCTAGAAGGAAAAGCAGTATACATGATCGATTATAGCTTGGTTTAAAATGTAGTAGCTCCTAATCAAGATGAAAACAAATACGAAAAATGTAATATGCCCTAGAAGGAAAAGCAGTATACATGATCGATTATAGCTTGGATTAAAATATAGTAGCTCCTAATGTAGATGAAAACAAATACGAAAAATGTAACACGTCCTAGAAGGAAAAGCAGTATACATGATCGATTATAGCTTGGTTTAAAATGTAGTAGCTCCTAATCAAGATGAAAAGAAATACGAAAAATGTAATATATCCTAGAAGGAAAAGCAGTATACATGATCGATTATAGCTTGGTTTAAAATATAGTAGCTCCTAATCAAGATGAAAACAAATACGAATAATGTAATATGTCCTAGAAGGAAAAGCAGTATACATGATCGATTATTGCTTGGTTTAAAATGTAGTAGCTCCTAATGTAGATGAAAACAAATATGACAAATGTAATATGTCCTAAATGGAAAAGCATTATACATGATCGATTATAGCTTGGTTTAAAATGTAGTAGATCCTAATATAGATGAAAACAAATACAAAAAATGTAATACGTCCTAGAAGGAAAAGCAGTATACATGATCGATTATAGCTTGGTTTAAAATGTAGTAGCTCCTAATGTAGATGAAAACAAATACGAAAAATGTAATATGTCCTAGAAGGAAAAGCAGTATACATGATCGAATATAGCTTGGTTTAAAATATAGTAGCTCCTAATATAGATGAAAACAAATACGAAAAAAGTAATATGTCCTAGAAGGAAAAGCAGTATACATGATCGATTATAGCTTGGTTTAAAATGTAGTAGCTGCTAATCAAGATGAAAACAAATACGAAAAATGTAATATGTCCTAGAAGGAAAAGCAGTATACAAGATCGATTATAGCTTGGTTTAAAATATAGTAGCTCCTAATGTAGATGAAAACAAATACGAAAAATGTAACACGTCCTAGAAGGAAAAGCAGTATACATGATCGATTATAGCTTGGTTTAAAATATAGTAGCTCCTAATCTAGATGAAAACAAATACGAAAAATGTAACACGTCCTAGAAGGAAAAGCAGTATACATAATCGATTATAGCTTGGTTTAAAATGTAGTAGCGCCTAATGAAGATGAAAACAAATACGAAAAATGTAATATGTCCTAGAAGGAAAAGCATTATACATGATCGATTATAGCTTGGTTTAAAATGTAGTAGCTCCTAATATAGATGAAAACAAATACGAAAAATGTAATATGTCCTAGAAGGAAAAGCAGTATACATGATCGAATATAGCTTGGTTTAAAATATAGTAGCTCCTAATGTAGATGAAAACAAATACGAAAAATGTAACACGTCCTAGAAGGAAAAGCAGTATACATGATCGATTATAGCTTGGTTTAAAATATAGTAGCTCCTAATCTAGATGAAAACAAATATGAAAAATGTAACACGTCCTAGAAGGAAAAGCAGTATACATGATCGATTATAGCTTGGTTTAAAATGTAGTAGCTCCTAATGAAGATGAAAACAAATACGAAAAATGTAATATGTCCTAGATGGAAAAGCAGTATACATGATCGATTATAGCTTGGTTTAAAATGTAGTAGCTCCTAATGTAGATAAAAACAAATACGAAAAATGTAATATGTCCTAGAAGGAAAAGCATTATACATGATCGATTATAGCTTGGTTTAAAATGTAGTAGCTCCTAATATAGATGAAAACAAATACGAAAAATGTAATATGTCCTAGAAGGAAACGCAGTATACATGATCGATTATAGCTTGGTTTAAAATGTAGTAGCTCCTAATGTAGATGAAAACAAATACGAAAAATGTAATATGTCCTAGAAAGAAAAGCAGTATACATGAACGATTATAGCTTGGTTTAAAATGTAATAGCTCCAAATCAAGATGAAAACAAATACGAAAAATGTAATATGTCATAGAAGGAAAAGCAGTAGGCCTATACATGATCGATTATAGCTTGGTTTTAAATGTAGTAGCTCCTAATCAAGATGAAAACAAATACGAAAAATGTAATATGTCCTAGAAGGAAAAGCAGTATACATGATCAATTATAGCTTGGTTTAAAATGTAGTAGCTCCTAATCAAAATGAAAACAAATACGAAAAATGTAATATGTACTAGAAGGAAAAGCAGTATATATGATTGATTATAGCTTGGTTTAAAATATAGTAGCTCCTAATCAAGATGAAAACAAATACGAAAAATGTAATATGTCCTAGAAGGAAAAGCAGTATACATGATCGATTATAGCTTGGTTTAAAATGTAGTAGCTCCTAATCAAGATGAACAGAAATACGAAAAATGTAACATGTCCTAGAAGGAAAAGCAGTATACATGATCGAATATAGCTAGGTATAAAATATAGTAGCTCCTAATCAAGATGAAAACAAATACGAAAAATATAATATGTCCTAGAAGGAAAAGCAGTATACATGATCGATTATAGATTGGTTTAAAATATAGTAGCTCCTAATGTAGATGAAAACAAATACGAAAAATGTAACATGTCCTAGAAGGAAAAGCAGTATACATGACCGACTATAGCTAGGTATAAAATGTAGTAGCTCCTAATCAAGATGAAAACAAATACGAAAAATGTAACATGTCCTAGAAGGAAAAGCAATATACATGATCGACTATAGCTAGGTATAAAATATAGTAGCTCCTAATCAAGATGAAAACAAATACGAAAAATGTAACATGTCCTAGAAGGAAAAGCAGTATACATGATCGAATATAGCTAGGTATAAAATATAGTAGCTCCTAATCAAGATGAAAACAAATACGAAAAATATAATATGTCCTAGAAGGAAAAGCAGTATACATGATCGATTATAGATTGGTTTAAAATGTAGTAGCTCCTAATCAAGATGAAAACAAATACGAAAAATGTAATATGTCCTAGAAGGAAAAGCAGTATACATGATCGATTATAGCTTGGTTTAAATATAGTAGCTCCTAATGTAGATGAAAACAAATACGAAAAATGTAACACGTCCTAGAAGGAAAAACAGTATACATGATCAATTAGAGCTTGGTTTAAAATGTAGTAGCTCCTAATCAAGATGAAAACAAATACGAACAATGTAATATGTCCTAGAAGGAAACGCAGTATACATGATCGATTATAGCTTGGTTTAAAATGTAGTAGCTCCTAATGTAGATGAAAACAAATACGAAAAATGTAACATGTCCTAGAAGGAAAAGCAGTATACATGACCGACTATAGCTAGGTATAAAATGTAGTAGCTCCTAATCAAGATGAAAACAAATACGAAAAATGTAACATGTCCTAGAAGGAAAAGCAATATACATGATCGACTATAGCTAGGTATAAAATATAGTAGCTCCTAATCAAGATGAAAACAAATACGAAAAATGTAACATGTCCTAGAAGGAAAAGCAGTATACATGATCGAATATAGCTAGGTATATAATATAGTAGCTCCTAATCAAGATGAAAACAAATACGAAAAATATAATATGTCCTAGAAGGAAAAGCATTATACATGATCGATTATAGCTTGGTTTAAAATGTTGTAGCTCCTAATCAAGATGAAAACAAATACGAAAAATGTAATATGTCCTAGAAGGAAAAGCAGTAGGCCTATACATGATCGATTATAGCTTGGTTTAAAATGTAGTAGCTCCTAATCAAGATGAAAACAAATACGAAAAATGTAATATGTCTTAGAAGGAAAAGCAGTATACATGATCGATTATAGCTTGGTTTAAAATGTAGTAGCTCCTAATCAAGATGAAAACAAATACGAAAAATGTAATATGTCGTAGAAAGAAAAGCAGTATACATGATCGATTATAGCTAGGTTTAAAATGTAGTAGCTCCTAATCAAGATGAAAACAAATACGAAAAATGTAATATGTCCTAGAAGGAAAAGCAGTATACATGATCGATTATAGCTTGGTTTAAAATGTGGTAGCTCCTAATCAAGATGAAAACAAATACGAAAAATGTAATATGTCCTAGATGGAAAAGCAGTATACATGATCAGTAGGAAGTGGCTTACCCTGGGACAACTACCCCTAACTCGGCCGCTACGTAACCTAGGACTATAGGGGTAGTTTTGGATGATGCAGGAGGTCATCGCGCACCTTATCCCAGCCTTAGGGGTGGTTTTGACCACCTCTAGAGGGGTAGGGGGTAGTTTTTCAAAAAAAAATTATTTTAACCTTACTCGGCCGCTACGTAACCTAGGACTATAGGGGTGGTTTTGGATGATGCAGAGGCTTGACGCCGATCCTCATCCAACCCCTAAGGGTGGTTTTGACCATGCCTAGAGGGGCAGGGGCGGTAAATGGAAAAAACTAATTCCAACCAGCTAACCTAAGCTAGGCAAAATGTATCCAACCCAACCATCCCCTAGGTGCAGGGGACATCTCCGGTACGTTTAGGACCATCCCCGGGGGATGTCATGGACGAAGGGGGCTATGAATGGCCCTGATCATATACTATGGGGCTCATTTGACTACGTCTAGATGTAGTTATTGGAAAACCCCGCTAGCCAAATTGTATCTAACCTAACATACTCCTAATTACAAGGGTGACCTTAGCTACGTTCAGGACCATCCCCGGGGTTGTTACGGACGAATGGGGGCTCTGAAAGACCTTGATCATAGACTATGGGGTGTATTTGACTACGTCTAGAGTGTATAATCAACTAACCTAAGCCAGCCAAAATGTATCTAACCTAACCTACCCTTAGTAGATTGTGCGATGTCAGCAACGAACAGGACTAGCCCTGGGGGATGTTATGGACGAAAGGCGGCTCTGAATGACCTTGAGCATGGAACAGGGGCCTAATTGACTACGTCTAGAGGTGGTTATTGGAAAAAAACCTAATCAGGCAAGCCTATGACGTAACAACCTACCCCACGGACAGCCTCATGATCCGCCCCTGAGGTGGCTACCAACGTGGGGGATATCGTGAGATATAATTGATTAATATATGAAATATCAACGCTCGAATGATCCCAGGGCCCACCCTAAAAATGAACGGTATAACCCAGGTAACGAGGGCCACAGGTTGATTGCTAAACAATACAGATGAGTGGGATCCATGACTAGCTAGCGCCCCGCGCTACAGATTATCAAAAAACATACAGAGTTATCTAGTATAGTCCACCTCTAAAGGTGAAACAGTGTAACAAAGCCTTATAGCCTGAGTGAACAAGCTTAACCTACATGTGCAACCATGCAGAGATAACGCATAGAACCGCAAAGACACATGGTGACCGCTATAGCAGGCACAGCTGTGTTGTGAAACAAGGCTATTGTAATTGGGCCGACTACCGTATCGATTTATTATGCAGGTTAGTATTGTAAACAAATAGCTGAGGAAGAGTCCATTCAAGAGGGGTGGACGAGTCCATTCGAGATGGACCGATCTCTATTAATCTCGGCGGGCGATCCCATTTGGTATGGAGGGGCAGGCGTTTATGAATTATAAACCTCATCGCGAAAAACAATACTTGCTATACAGCATTGGAAGAAGAAACATTCTGGTAAGCTATCTTGTTTTTACTTGTTCTCGTGGGAAATCTGTAGCCTATATTAAAGCAATCGCTATTCATTGCGACCTGTGAGTCCAATAACTCGTATAATCTAATATCATTGTTGATCTGAATATTTATGAAAACAAATTAATCACAATATTTTAATAAATATCTAACAAATACAATTGTTAGTATTAGCAAACAACTAGATTTAATCTTAAATTGTTCAACATATACCATTGTCAAACCAGTATCTATTCTAGTTATTTTCTCAAAACTATTTCACATAGAATCAATTTGAATATATCTGTGTTAATTTAAGATCTATTGTAGTGAGTTGTATCCGTAAAATGGCTGTTCGTATTGTATCAACGGAACAGACATATGTACGGAAATTCCGTTTGAACGGTACTAGAGTGACAATTCAACTTTAACCCCGTACCCGCTGCGGTAAACGAGTTGGAGTGGGTTAGACGAGGACTAGAGGAAATCCTAGAGACTATGAAGAACAACGCTACCGAAGACATACAATTGGGCTTCACCATGCAGAGCTTAAATCTCCGAAACCACGCCCCTGGATATATCGCTTTTAGAGCTGCCTCTGCGACAACTGTGGACGCCTTGTTTAACATCCTCGGCTCAATAATCCAGAGCAATGCAAATACATTTAAAGCCGACGACACCTTCAGAGTGACCTGTACCAAGGTCAAAGTACCTGTAGGGCGTGGGCGTGCAAGACCCGGACTGTATAATAACTTCATAGAAGAATCGCACCGAAGAAGAGGAATTGTTACGATTAAAAACACAGACAACCTCTGTTTACCCCGTGCTCTGGTTGTAGCTATAGCGCATGCGTCAAGAGACCCAGAGTACAAGCTTGTGTGTAGGGACAGATGCAAACGTCAAACCAACAGAGCAAACCAGCTAATGACTGACGCAGGGGTGCAGATAGGAGACGGCGGTGCAGGCATTCGAGAGTTACAACAGTTTCAGGATTTACTCACCGATTATAAGATTACCGTGTACAATTACGGCAGGAAAGGTCGTGATAATTACTTTGAAGGCGACGTTCAGAACCCCAAGCACAGGCTAAACTTGTTATATCACGCCAACCACTTCAATGTTGTTACAAGTCTGACAAGTGCGTTCGCTTGCAATTACTATTGCGAATTGTGTCATGTCCCATACGATGATCGCCTGCACCATAGATGCCCAGCCCAATGCAACTCTTGCAAGAGGACCCCGCCGTGTGTGCTTGAAGACGACGGCATCCTGTGCGGCGACTGCAATAGACAATTTCAAAATAGAGACTGTTTTAAGGCGCACATGAAGAGCGTATGCCGGGCCATAAGAAAGTGCCCAGACTATAATAGATACATTCTAAAGAAGGGTAGAAAAGCTCCTCACGTGTGCGGCGAGAACTATTGTAAAGTGTGTAAGGATTACATGCCTGCAGGTCATCTGTGCTACATGAGAATTGATACACGTCGCCCGCTATCAACCAACTTCCTGTTTGTAATCTTTGATCTTGAAACACGACAAGACGAGATTATTAACGACGCTCGTGTGCATCGAGTCAACCTGTGTGTATCCCAGCAATACTGTTGGATGTGTATGAAGGAAGGCGGCGCCTGCCCACAGTGCACGGATAGAACCCGAGTGTTCAGAGAGGATCCCGTCAACGGGTTCATGGTGTACCTTATGGAAGTGCGAAAGGCGTACAAGAAGGTGATTGTAATCGCTCACAACGGCCAGGCCTTTGACTTCCAGTTTATCCTAAAGTACGTAATAGAAGAGACACAGTTTACACCTGACCTAATTATACGAGGCACCAAGGTCATCCTCATGGAGATTGACAATACAAAGTTCATCGATTCTCTTAACTACATGCCCATGGCTCTGTCTAAACTGCCTAAAGCCTTCGATCTGCCTCCGGAAAAGAAAAAGGGATATTTTCCGCACCTCTTCAACACGTTGGCAAACCAAACGTATGTAGGTCCCATGCCTGCCAAAGAGTACTATTGTCCCGACTCTATGTTTGACAAGAATCACGAAGAGTTCTCACGATGGCACGACGAGCAGGTGCGCAACAAGTACGTCTTTGACTTTCAAAAGGAGATATTCGAGTACTGCCTATCGGACGTGGAGATCCTGGCACAGACGTGCCTGAAATTCAGGGCATGTTTCCTACAAGAGTGCAATGTTGATCCGTTTCTGGAGGCGGTGACTATCGCCAGCGCATGTAACTTGGCGTTTAGAAGAAACTTTCTAAAACCAAACACCATAGCCATACTTCCGAAAGCCGGCTACCGTCTGGCCGATAAACAATCGTCTATCGCTCTGCAATGGTTGTTGTGGCTCGAAACAGAGGGCAACCTGCGAATAAGTCATGCGGGTAACGGCCGAGAGATGAAGGTCGACAGCCTAAAGGTCGACGGGCTGTGCATGGAGACAAACACCGTGTACGAATTCCAAGGATGCTGGTTCCACGGCTGCCCAAAGTGCTTCCCCAACGGACGTGACGCTGCTCTGGAGGACGATCCGGCGGACACACACAACGCACGCCTCGAAAGGACAAAGGCCAGAAACGCTAAAATCTCACAGGCCGGCTACCAGGTCGTCGAGATGTGGGAGTGTGTATTTAGGCAGCAGAAGAAAAACAAGAAGTCCATAGATTATCTCGACAACCACCCCGTCCTCAACGCAGCGCCTCTTAACCCCCGCCACGCATTCTTCGGCGGCAGGACTGGAAATATAAAGACCTACTGCGCCGCTAAAGAGGATGAAACCATCCAGTACGCCGACGTGTGTTCCCTCTACCCGTGGGTATGCAAGTATGGAAAATACCCGATTGGACATCCAAAGCTGGCCGTCGGCAACGACGAATGCAGGAAACTGGAGATGAGCGCCGAAGGGTTGCTCAAGTGCACAATTCTGCCGCCTACATCGCTCTACCACCCAGTATTGCCGCTAAAGATGAATAACAAATTGATGTTTGTACTATGTCGGACATGCGGCGAAACTCTCAATCCTGGCGATTGCGATCATACGGTGGACGAGCGCGCTCTGACGGGCACATGGACCATGGACGAGATACGCAAGGCTGTAGAGAAGGGCTATGTTGTTGTGGAAATGCACGAGATGTGGCAGTACGAGATGGCTTCAGGGAACGACGGCCTGTTTAAAGATTTTATCAATAAATTTCTAAAGATGAAACAGGAAGCGTCAGGCTACCCCGGTTGGTGCAAAACTGAAGAGGACAAGGCCAAGTATGTGGAGGATTATTACATCAACGAGGGTGTCCGTTTGGATCAATCAAAGATCGCCAAAAACGAAGGATCCCGCTCGTTGGCCAAACTAATGTTGAACTCGTTTTGGGGAAAATTCGGACAGAGGGAGAATCAGACTAAAACGTCGATTATCAGGGAGCCTCAGGAATTGTTTAAAATGCTGCAGAGCCCCTCCATTGACGTCAACCACATTCAGGAAGTAAACGAAGACGTATTGGTTGTGAATTGGCAGTTTTCGGATGACGTTTGCGAAATACTACCCACTGTCAACGTTGTGCTGGCCGTCTACACCACCGCCCACGCCCGGCTAAAGCTGTACGAATATATGGACGCTCTCGGCCCTCAACTTATCTACAAGGATACCGACAGCGTGGTATACCTTCATAGGGAGGGTTTGCCTAGAGTGGTGACTGGAGATTATTTAGGCCAGATGACTGACGAGCTCTCGGAATACGGCCATGGTTCCTACATCACCGAATTCGTCTCTGGAGGTCCTAAAGTCTACGCCTACAAAGTATGGTCTACAAATAAAAACAAACACGTGACCGTGTGCAAGGTCAAAGGATTGACTCTGAATCTCGGCACATCAGCCTCGGTCAATTTTGAATCGATGAAGCGGATGGTTTTGGAGGGTAGCGATCCTATCGTAACCACCAGTGATAGGATACGTCGCACAGAGGATCGTGACGTCATCACCACGTCTGAAAGTAAAATATTCAGGTTAACTGGTGCAAAGAGGAAGTTGGACGAGGACGACGGATACAACACACTGCCTTACGGTTACAAGCGTCCTCGCATGAGCGAATAGCTATGCACTGTAAATATTCAACTTGACAAACGCTAATAGATTAATATGTATTAAATCTGTAAAGTGGTTAGATAAACATATTGTAATTCAGCCTAACAAAAGCTAGATTATATATAGGTATTATTTATACACATTGATTACTGTCTTGTGATTAGGTAAACATAATAATAATGATTATCTATATATTGTATAAATAGTCTGCTTAACAGACGCTAGACTATATATTTATAAGTGTTAAATATGCACATTGATTATCTATATATTGTATAAATAGTCTGCTTAACAGACGCTAGATTGATAAGTATGTACAATGAATAGCTATGTATTTTATAAATATTTAACTAGATTATATATAAGTATTAATTATGCACAATGATTTGCTATGTTTTCTATAAATATTCAGACTAACCAAAATGGCTACAAAATTCCACGAATGAGTAAACAATATGAATAGCTGACGAATGTTGATTTTTTCACACACACATATGTTTTTGTAAAGTAATTTGACCCCCCTGCTTGACGGGTGATGTGCACGAGACGAATGAAAGCCCACTGGCGAGGCTCTGCGTAGCCCGTAAGGTTGTATGCATCCCCTCTGGAGTGGCCGTAATGGTCCGTAAGGGTGAATGTACTTGTCAAGCAGGAGGGTTGAACGGAGGCATCATTTTGATTTTGGAGGATGTCACGAGGAGTTGGCGGGGCAGGGGCCTCTCCTTTCCCCCTTCGGGGGATATTTGTGTGAACAAAGTATAGACAACATTATTGCAATAACCTTTGTGTTATATATATATTTTATACTTGTAATCATTTATTTGAAGCACCTGTTATATTGCCAATATTGTAAAACATACAGATTTAGAATTTTAGACTTTACAGAGACCTGGGAATACTATCAATAGCTTCTCAGACGATATTATCTATGACTTTGCTGTGTTTTGCCCTAATCAGTTTATATTTTTGTTAGATTTAGCATTAGACCTATGACATGAGTTAAATTTAGCCTAAATTATACACTTTACAGAAACACTGTCATTAAGAGGTAGTGTTAAACTAGTCTAGAGGCTGAGTTGATGTATTAATTACCTAGATATGTCTAAACTTTTGTATAAGGCAATAGCAGAGCAATTGTAATTAGATTTAAGATTGAATGTTTAGTTTTGTACATTGTTCAGATCATAATGTTATTGTAATTATACCTTTCTATTGTCAAATGACTATTACTAATTACCTTATCCTGTGTTGACCTTTGCATTAAGTGCAAGCACATGTAAACATAGTCGCTTGAAGGAACACACTACATTAGGCTCAGCTAGAGGATGTCCACACTCTTGAAGGTTCAATGCACACCCATTGAGAAATTGTTAAATGACTAGCGTCAGAACATGATCATAGGCACTGGTATGTAACTGCCCTGTAGATAGCAAATATAGGTGGCAAGTTAATCCTATACAGATGACTGTCCAACATATTGTTAGACGCCTTCTTGACCGACATTGTGTTTGACGTCATTTGCTGCGGTTATGTCCAGAGTGTGCTATTGCGGTCGTAACAATATTACTGTAAAGGTTTTAAACAAGCATTTATTTGTCGAGCTGTGTGTATGATCTACACCTGCAATGAAGCGTAATAACACTGTTTATTGACTTGTAGGCCTATGTACCGTATCATACATATTGGTTTAATACAGAATGTGTGTAGATTTACAGGTATTTCGACCTAACACAGTATGTATGCCTATGTAGGTTAACACCCATATATACTTAATACAGGTTCACGTGCATATTGGCTAAACACAATCTGTAGGCTAATATAGGGTAACATAGATATTGGATTAATACAGAGAGAGAATGTAGGTGTCCTTGCTTACTAGCTTGTTGCGTAACATACATAAGGGTTTAATACAGGATGTATACTATTGTGTTAGGTTATTGATTGGTAGTTGTTTTACCACTCCAAGGTAGCTTTACCTAAGGCCTGGGTGGCTTTACCTGAGGTCTGGCGTCGAGCATGAGGCTCTACCTCTCGGATACTACGAGATAAACCATAGTCAATCGGATACTGTTTGTTAAACCCTAGTCAGGCTATGCAACAGGTACTATTTAATAACCATTAGCCATACTATTATGTGTTAGTTTGTAATCAACCTACTCATGTGATAATCATAGTCAAGCTATGCTTTGGATACTGTTTGTTAGGCCCTAGTCAGACCGTGCATTTTATATTATGTGTTAACTTGTATTTAAACTTCTCATCGGATACGATGTGTTTACCTCTACATACGGTATCGCCCGCCTTGCTGTAATCAACAGTCGTGGTTGTGACGTAAATATGGATCAGTCCAACTTGCTTGGACTCGTCCACTCACCTCTCAAATGGACTCTTCCACAGCTATGTATAAAACATTATATACAGGTGGAGATATAGTGTTTTTGCATAGTCTGTGTTTAGAGTGATCTGTGTGTGTGTTTGCCAGTAAGTAGTAAAAATGTCATCATCAGTGTCGGCAAAGTTTTCAGCTTTAAATTCTGTAAATTCTATGCCTATACGCAATCTAAAGATAGGCAAGGCATATAGAATTGTAAATGCGCGTTTTGTCGAAGCAAAGTATGGTACCGCCGTACTTGTAGACTTACAGGTAGATGATGAAGACAGACGCGCTGTCTTTCTTCCAAAGCGATACGCTACGGCGTTGACAGCGGAAGATTTGAGCTCTATTTTGGGCAAATCTTTAACTGTTATCAAACATGTCGGCGAAACTGTGAATTTGGCCATTACAGAGTAATATTATTCTTTAAAACGTTTCAGCATGTTTATTATTTTATTAAATTTTACAGTGCCTCTATCTTTGTTTAATCTATGCGCTATTGAGGTCTGCGCATGCGTACAGAACAGAAATTATATAGACATTTTGGACTTACCTGTATCTGTAAAGCAAGCGTTGATGAAATCTTTTAAAGACTATGTACTGATGAAGTCTTGTGATAGCTCTGATTTTGATTTTTCGTCTATAGATTTCAATAATTTAAATTTTTCAGAATTTTTAATGTTGATGAACCACCCTGACGAGGTGCCTGTATTTGTCGATGAGAGGACAATTTTCAACTTTATTAAATTTCACTACACCGGTCTGTCTAATAATATTTGCCAAGAGTGTTTGAGTTACTTGGTGCTCCGTCAGGCAGAGAGTTTCGACATCAGAAGAGCCGGTTACACATACTCTATAGCCGAGGTGGACTGCTTCGAATTTATTCGAGACTCTGATAACTGGTGCGATATCTGTTTAAGCCCGTTATTTAAATTATTTAGTTTTGAAGACTTTCTACAATCAACCCCGGAAGAGAGCTATTCTTTGATCAACTATTGTGATCTGTTAATCTGCAGGTCATACATTCACGAGAGATGGCGTCACAACAACCTATAAATACTCGCATTGTAAGTAACTATTCTTTTTTCAAATTATGTTAAGCCTAGATGACAGAATAAGTGTTTATTTATAGATGAGCATATTTTCAGACTTCATTTTTCAATTTTTGTAATGCCTAGATCACACACTATACTGAATGAGTGGTGGTGTATTTTCCATAGCGTTTAATATATATATTTTGGATACGAGATGTTATATGTTAATGTCGATTTTTTTCAAATTATGTAAAGCCTTAGATCGCACAGTATATTGAATGAATGGTAGTTTATTTTCAATAGCGTCTGATAATATTTGCCGAGAGTGTTTGAGTAACTTTGTGCTCCGTCAGGCAGAGAGTTTCGACATCAAAAGAGCCGGTTACATATACTCTATAGCTGAGGTGGACGGCTTCGAATTTTTACACCATATCTGGGACTCTGATAACTGGTGGGATATCTGTTTAAGCCCGTTATTTAAATTATTTAGTTTTGAAGACTTTCTGCAATCAACCCAGGAGGAGAGCTATACTTTGATCAACTATTGTGATCCGTTAATCTGCAGGTCATACATTCACGAGAGATGGCGTCTACGTCACAACAACCTATAAACACTCGCATTGTAGGTAACTAGTCTTTTTTCAAATTATGTTAAGTTTAGATGACACAATAGGTGTTTATTTATAGGAGAGAATATTTTCAGACTTCATTTTTCAAATTTTGTATTGCCTAGATCACACACACTATATTGAATGAATGGTAGTTTATTTTGGATATATTATATGTTAATGTAGATTATTTTCAAATTATGTAAAGCCTAGATCACACAGTATATTGAATGAATGGTAGTCTGTTTTCAATAGCGTTTAATATATATTTTGGACATGGGGTAGCGTCATTTTCAAATTATCTGAAGCCTAGATCATAGAATATATTGAGTGAATGGTAGTTTATTTTCATTAGCGTTTAATATATATTTTTTATTGAAGCTTATTTTGGATACGAGTTATTATGTGTCAATGTCAGGTCTTTTTCGAGTTGTCTTTTCAATAGATTCTTTTTCATTTTTTGTAGACGTACACTACGCTTTCAGATTCTTCACTAACCTATTCGTCATCCTATTCACCTCTACTACTACCTAGGGGCTTGTCTCCAGATTTACCTACCCGTCCGCCTGGCATTGATACGGACAGCGATGAGGAAGACCATAGACCCTGCTATAGTTCTGATGATTCGTTTTCGTTTCGCCTGCACGATTTCCTGATGGTTTCTCATCCACCGAGGGACCCGCCTTCACCCCGCACATGCATACAGACGCTGGATTACACTTTAATGCAGCTCCAGCTGGCTATTAGGGATCTGCGGACGGCTGCCTCAAAATCTTACTACAAGACAAGCCGGACCTTTGCGTATAACGTTTGGGGCATGACGAGACGATTCCTACAGGATATTGTGGTGTCGGGAGACTACACTGTCCAGCGTACCAATAATGTAGGTAGATTTTCATATTATTTCAATTCGCTTTTCTTTCAGGCTATCTGGACCGATTTACTAATCATATTGTTCCTTACAGGATTTGTATATGCATATACTCTTGTTACTGATTGACTTTTTTTTTTTTGCCTTCAGCCCCGACCGGCGGAGTTTGGCTTATGCATTATATGTTGTGAGAACCCTCGCAACGCTGTTGCCACACCATGCGGACATGTCTTTTGCTTAACCTGTCTCTCAAGATGTATTCGCTGCCCACATTGCAGATCTCGGATCATCGATACATTTAAATTATATTTGTAATATTGAGGAACAATTAGTATCTATGCACTGTAAAATTATTTTTATATGTTTGTTTAATAAATCGTCATGCTGAATATACTTATTGTATATATTATTTCATATACCTACCCTTTTCGGATCCTTATATCGTTGGCCTTATCCAAAATTATATGTTTATACTGCTCTTATATTGCTAAACCACTCTGTTGAATAGATAGTTAGGTACGTTTTATAGCATATATTTATTCACGTTATGTGATAGACCTCGTTATTAGTGTTTCTCCATGGACCTTTATATCTAAGCCTATTTACAATTATAGAATATATCCATAAAATCTATCTGTTTACTTAAACTATATCAGCCTAATACTATTATATTTAAACACATTTTTTGGCTGTAGGGTGTATACATAGCTGACTTTTTATTATATATGTATGCTTTGGTATGACGATATTACATAGTATATCGAGGCAGTAATCAAAATCGACATAGCCGTACGTGTTTTAGGCTTGCTATAGCGGTCACCGGTTATCATTGCGGTTTTAATATATTGCGTTATCGCTGTCTGTACACGTCTGGCACACGGTCAGGCGTCTTCCTATATAAGGCTTTGTCGCAATGTTTATTATTTTGTAGCATAGACAAAATTTGAGTTTGGCAATCATCACCCTTTGCCCCGTATCGGTTATATCATTATAGCGGTGGGCCTACCGCCCAGAGTCGTTCGAGCGCAGATACATCATCAGATATATAAAATCTTTCCACAAGATAACCCCACGCCGGTAGCCACCTCCGGGGCGGATCCTGAGGCTGTCCGTGGGGTAGGTTGTTACGTCATAGGCTTGCCTGATTAGGTTTTTTCCAATAACTACCTCTAGAGGTAGTTACCTCATAGTCCATGATCATGGTCATTCAGAGCCGCCTTCATTCATTCAATCCCACCTTCATTCATGACGAACCTACACGCTTTTGATATTACCCTGTGGGTTGGTAGGGTTGGATCCAATAACCACCTCTAGACGTAGTCAATTAGGCCCCGGTTCCATGCTCAAGGTCATTCAGAGCTGCCTTTCGTCCATAACATCCCCCAGGGATGGTCCTGTTCGTTGCTGACATCGCACAATCTACTAAGGGTAGGTTAGGTTAGATACATTTTGGCTCGCTTAGGTTAGTCGTATATACACTCTAGACGTAGTCAAATACACCCCATAGTCTATGATCAAGGCGTTTCAGAGCCCCCATTCGTCCGTAACAACCCCGGGGATGGTCCTGAACGTAGCTAAGGTCACCCTTGTAATTAGGAGTATGTTAGGTTAGGTACAATTTGGCTAGCGAGGTTTTCCAATAACTACATCTAGACGTAGTCAAATGAGCCCCATAGTATATGATCAGGGCCAATCATAGGCCCCCTTCGTCCATGACAACCCCCGGGGATGGTCCTGAACGTAGCTGAGATGTCCCCTGCACCTAGGGGATGGTTGGGTTGGATACCTTTTGGCTAGTTTAGGTTAGCTGGTTGGAATTAGTTTTTTCCATTTACCACCCCCTGCCCCTCTAGGCATGGTCAAAACCACCCTTAGGGGTTGGATGAAGGTCAGCGTCAAGCCTCTGCATCATCCAAAACTACCCCTATAGTCCTAGGTTACGTAGCGGCCGAGTAAGGTTAAAATAAAATTTTTTTCGAAAAACTACCCCCTACCCCTCTAAACGTGGACAAAACCACCCCTATGGCTACGGTCAAGGTCGCGACGTCCGCCCGCATCATCCGAAACTACCCCTATAGTCCTAGGTTACGTAGCGGCCGGGTTAGGGGTGGCTGTGCTAGGGTAAGCCACTTCCTACTATGATCGATTATAGCTTGGTTTAAATATAGTAGCTCCTAATGTAGATGAAAACAAATACGAAAAATGTAACACGTCCTAGAAAGAGAAGCAGTATACATGATAGATTATAGCTTGGTTTACAATCTAGTAGCTCCTAATCAAGATGATAACAAATACGAAAAATGTAATATGTCCTAGAAGGAAAAGCAGTATACATGATCAATTATAGCTTGGTTTAAAATGTAGTAGCTCCTAATGTAGATGAAAACAAATACGAAAAATGTAATATGTCCTAGAAGGAAAAGCAGTATACATGATCGATTATAGCTTGGTTTAAAATATAGTAGCTCCTAATGTAGATGAAAACAAATACGAAAAATGTAACACGTCCTAGAAGGAAAAGCAGTATACATGATCGATTATAGCTTGGTTTACAATGTAGTAGCTCCTAATCAAGATGAAAACAAATACGAAAAATGTAATATGTCCTAGAAGGAAAAGCAGTATACATGATCGATTATAGCTTGGTTTAAAATGTAGTAGCTCCTAATCAATATGAAAACAAATACGAAAAATGTAATATGTCCTAGAAGGAAAAGCAGTATACATGATCAATTATAGCTTGGTTTAAAATGTAGTAGCTCCTAATGAAGATGAAAACAAATACGAAAAATGTAATATGTCCTAGAAGGAAAAGCAGTATACATGATCGATTATAGCTTGGTTTAAAATGTAGTAGCTCCCAATCAAGATGAAAACAAATACGAAAAATGTAATATGTCCTAGAAGGAAAAGCAGTATACATGATCGATTATAGCTTGGTTTAAAATGTAGTAGCTCCTAATCAAGATGAAAACAAATACGAAAAATGTAATATGTCCTAGAAGGAAAAGTAGTATACACGATCGATTATAGCTTGGTTTAAAATGTAGTAGCTCCTAATCAAGATGAAAACAAATACGAAAAATGTAACACGTCCTAGAAGGAAAAGCAATATACATGATCGACTATAGCTAGGTTTAAAATATAGTAGCTCCTTATCAAGATGAAAACAAATACGAAAAATGTAACACGTCCTAGAAGGAAAATCAGTATACATGATCCATTATAGCTTGGTTTAAATACTGCTTTTCCTTCTAGGACATGTTACATTTGTCGTATTTGTTTTCATCTTGATTAGGAGGTACTATATTTTATACCTAGCTATAGTCGATCATGTATACTGCTTTTCCTTCTGCGACATGTTACATTTGTCGTTTTTGTTTTCATCTTGATTAGGAGCTACTATATTTTATACCTAGCTATAGTCGATCATGTATACTGCTTTTCCTTCTAGGACATATTACATTTTTGTATTTGTTTTTATCTTGATTAGGAGCTACTACATGGTCGATTATAGCTAGGTTTAAAATATAGTAGCTCCTAATCAAGATGAAAACAAATACGAAAAATGTAACACGTCCTAGAAGGAAAAGCAGTATATATGGTCGATTATAGCTAGGTTTAAAATATAGTAGCTTCTTATCAAGAAGAAAACAAATACGAAAAATGTAACACGTCCTAGACGGAAAAGCAGTATACATGATCGATTTTAGGTATGTTT
Source organism: Prosapia bicincta (assembly GCA_036971475.1). Lineage (NCBI taxonomy): Eukaryota > Metazoa > Arthropoda > Insecta > Hemiptera > Cercopidae > Prosapia > Prosapia bicincta. The sequence continues at coordinate 272,627,353 of JBAIZL010000002.1, read as the reverse complement.
AAAATATAGTAGCTCCTAATCAAGATGAAAACAAATACGAAAAATGTAACACGTCCTAGAAGGAAAAGGAGTATACATGATCGACTATAGCTAGGTTTAAAATATAGTAGCTCCTTATCAAGATGAAAACAAATACGAAAAATGTAACACGTCCTAGACGGAAAAGCAGTATACATGATCGACTATAGCTAGGTTTAAAACATAGTAGCTCCTAATCAAGATGAAAACAAATACGAAAAATGTAACACGTCCTAGAAGGAAAAGCAGTATACATGATCGACTATAGCTAGGTTTAAAATATAGTAGCTCCTTATCAAGATGAAAACAAATACGAAAAATGTAACACGTCCTAGAAGGAAAATCAGTATACATGATCGATTATAGCTAGGTTTAAAATATAGTAGCTCCTAATCAAGATGAAAACAAATACGAAAAATGTAACTCGTCCTAGAAGGAAAAACAGTATACATGATCCATTATATTTAACTATAACGATTATAACTAACAGCAGATCCAATGTAAACAATTATTTATTTTTTATTTTCAAAACTTTTAGTTTTAATAGATGAATTAGCATCGAAAATTTAATAATCTATGGCGTTTAAATTTATAGGTCTTAGTAAATATCAGAACCTTAGTGATGTAATTTGAGATATAATCAGTTTGAGAGAAAATATCGTTTTTTAGTATGTGGTCACGTTTGGCGTAACGTCTGCTAGTAAACATAAAACCCACGTCAGAGTAAACACTAGGAAGAATCTGTGTTTGCAAAATATAAAGATAAAGGCCAGAACTGGAGTTAGAATTGTATTACTGCTAGCGTTAATGTATATAGTGATCATATGTTAATGTACGGAGTTAGAAATGGGGTGGATAGTTATGATTTGGGTAGGATATGGACGAGAAATTACATTATGTAAAATTTTGGAAGAGTCCTTGCTGTGGTCTCAGGAGTCGGGTGAACGACACCTGCCAATCTTGGCATTTAGTTACCTATTCCGTATCATAAAGGATTTTTCGGCCGGCAGCCTGAGGGCATAAGGCTCTTCGAAACTTTACTGAATATAAATAACCAGGAGATTAAGAAGATATATTGGAAATATGTAATACAAATAGTTCCTGTTTTGGAATTGTCAACTACCAACAACTGAAAGAGGGAATGAAGCGCTTCAAACTATATTTTATGGTTTTATAATACTTACCGATTTATTGTCTGCTACCTTCCCTTTTTTCACACGCCATCCTTGTTTTTAAATTTAATATTAGAAGTACAGAGATCAAATTGTATTTTCAGACGATAAACTTTATAGTTCGACAATTTCCTTAAGGGTTCAATATGGCCAGGCTTGGAATTATCACTAGGTCTATTAAGTCCTGCCCTAGGGGTGCATGGAGCACGATAAAAATTATATTTTCAAATAACAAAGAAAATGTTTATAATATATAATTGTAATAAGTATATACTCGTATATTATAATTAGGCAAGCAAAGTCTTGGTTTATTTGCTTTTTTACGCGGTGTATTAACTGTATGTAGTTATTGTTGATAGTTGCATAGTTTTTAGTAAGTGTAGGAACATAGACAGTGGTGTAGGGCGTAATCTATTGAAAACGAAGATCGCTGCGGTCGTCATACACATGACTGTCGGGTAACGTGCTGCCAAACCGAGCAGGTATGCACGCACGTAAATGTACAAAAATAGGTACTTAAATTATTTTCCGCAAGAGATATTATTAAGCTTATTTTCGCCTATTAATATTAATACATTATTATTATTATTATACGTTGTTATTATAAAGAATACTTTCTTGAGCAAATTTCCGGGTCGATCGTCCTTCACCTCATGCTATGGAAAGGGATAAGTAAACCTGGGCCTAGGCGCGACCAAACTTTGAATCCGGATCTGAATATTGTGGAAACCATGGACGTATGTAATCTTTTCTTAAAAAATTCCAACTGTTGCTTAAAATGTGTATACTTTTCACTTATCTTCCATTATATAGTACCCTTCGCGCAATATTGTTCAAAGGCTTAAAAAAGAAACACCGATAAATGTTTAAACAAAAATTCAAAATTATCCCCACTGCGGTAGTCATAAGACATGAGGTCTCATCATGAGAAGATGAGGAAGGGGGTTGAGGAGAAACTCTTCAATATAAAACCTTGGTTCAGCTGCTCAGACCTAGCCAGAGTTACTCCAACCAGGGGAAGATACAAAAGCTGCAAGGGTTGTCAGGTGAAGAATTCAACATTTTCGGTACGGTCAAGAAAACGGAAGAAGAAACTCATTAGGCGTACTACAAGTTAAATATAGGGGACAACCGTTTCATTGAACAGAAGATCTCATCATGCCACGCTCTATATTCTCCTTTGAACACTGATGAGTGGTCACGCCTCTCCCCTTCAGCAGACAATACAAGCATTAAGCTGCAGTTGGGATATGAAACTGAAGTTGGTTAGGTTAGCTAGACCTAGTTATTTAATTAAATTCGAATAACTCCATATTCGAATTTCATATCTATATAATATATTCCATATTTTCAATTATTAAAACTAATTTTATTTTATAGTTACTATTTGTATATACTTTATTGCCATTTTTTAAATCAAAGAATCGCAGAAGTAAATAAAAATCCAACTAAAGAGATGTATGTGAAATAATTAAGGATGTAATGACACTCATTTTCACAAAATTAATGAATGGGAATGTTTGTCATTAACACGTGTTGCAATGACATATACATGTCTGTGACAAAACACACCTCAGGTCCCTTCCGACGTCCAGCTTTGCTCGATGCTTTCATTCATAGCGTATGCTAATGAAGACAATCCATGTTCATAGAAATTCGTGGTGAACAATTGTACTGTCATTTCAGCTTCCAGAGCTAATTAGTTGAAGGGAAAACAAAAGATAGATTAGTAAAAAAAAGAAATTTCGCCACTTCTATCGAATCACAGTTTAGGGATATTCAGTAGCCTCAGCTTTCAGTAAGTGTCACTTTGAGTAGGTGTCACTCTTAATAAATGTCACTATCACTAGGTACAACTTTCAGTAAGTGCCAAACTGATTTGTTGCCGCTCTCAGTAGCTGTCACTTCTCACGGACCTTACCTTCCCCGCTGCTGCTCCTTTTCCCTCCGACTAGCCTTTCCTCTTACTCTTCACCCGTCTTCCTCTGACCATACCTTGTCCGTAAGAGAGTAATGGTTTATCCCTTGACTACGAACCTTGGTTCGAGACCTGTATCTCAAAAATAAACCTTATCGTAGCACTTTATACGGACTTCTTACCGCATATTGGGTCGTTAATGATCCTGCGTGTATCAATACGACCGAACTCCACGGCCGACCAAACTGTACTCTAAGCGTCACTTTTTTGGCTTCGTCCTCACCAATTTCTTCTTTCCGCCTTTTCGATATTCATCTTACAATTTTAACCAATGAGAAAGCCGTTGCTAGTCACTATCACTAGGTGCAACTTTTAGTAAGTGCCAATCTGATTTGTTGCCGCTCTCAGTAGCTGTCACTGACAGTAAGTGTCACTTTGAGTACGTGTCACTCTTAATAAATGTCACTATCAGTAGGTGCAACTTTCAGTTAGTGCTTTACTGATTTGTTGCCGCTCTCAGTAGTTGTCACTATCAGTAAGTTTCACTTTGAGTAGGTGTCACTTAATAAATGGCACTATCAGTAAGTGTAACTTTCAGTAAGTACCATACCGATTTGTTGCCGCTCTCAGTAGCTGTCACTGTCAGTAAGTTTCACTTTGAGTAGGTGTCAATCTTAATAAATGTCACTATCACTAGGTGCAACTTTTATTAAGTGCCAATCTGATTTGTTACCGCTCTCAGTAGCTGTCACTGACAGTAAGTGTCACTTTGAGTAGGTGTCAATCTTAATAAATGTCACTATCAGTAGGTGCAACTTTCAGTTAGTGCTTTACTGATTTGTTGCAGCTCTCAGTAGTTGTCACTATCAGTACGTGTCACTTTGAGTAGGTGTCACTCTTAATAAATGTCACTATCAGTCGGTGGAACTTTCAGTAAGTGCCATAATCATTTTTTGCCGCTCTCAGTAGCGGTCACTGTCAGTTAGTGTCACTTTGAGTAGGTGTTACTCCCAATAAATGTCACTATCAGTAGGGGCAACTGTCAGTATGTGCTACTCTAATTAGGTGCACTCTTAGGAAGTATCTTTCTCAGTAGGTTTCCTTGTCAGTAAATTTTCAGTAAAGTACAAAATGATTATGTCTAGTGGTGCTATGCATAGATTCAAGACAAATTACATACAATCCACTCAGGAAAATATACCGATAGTTGAAAAGCATCGGCGAACAAAAATACCTATAACTTTCTATCGATGAGAAAAGCATCAATATCATAATAAAACATCAGTACTGTATTTTGACAACATCTGTATTTATTTCGTCTCCCAACGTAATCGATATTAGCAGAAAATAACTATACCGAGAAAGTCATCAGGAACTCGGAAAAATAACAAACACTTCCGCTCACATCCACAAATTTTGAAAGAAAAGTGTATATCACCCCAAGTTCAGGGTAAGGTTTCGGGTGTGCCGTGGACGGTAAGAGTTTACCGTTAGTCCACCACCTTCGATTTTTGTTATAAAGTAATATTAAAATATAAGTAGGCCTACAAAGTATCAAGTTAGCCTTTTTTAAAAATAAAACAAGTAATATAACGTTTTTTTTTAAAAGTCAATTCCTGCAGAGGTAAACAAAGACAAATTTTGTCTCAGTTACTTTTTATTTTATAATTTCAATTATTATAAATTATTTACGTATATGAAAAAGTCACAATTGGAAGTGCCAAAATAGAAAGCAAATTGCCATGCAAATTTCCATTGTTCTATCCATCTCTTGAATTCCATCGTTATTGCAAGGAACATTTTCTTATAATTTCATATAAGTACATCTTTAAGCTATAAAATTATAACAATAGGAAAGTTGGATTAATGTCAAAGTGCTGGATTTTAAACATATAGTCATTCTGTTCGAATCCGACCGAGACATCAACTTTTTAAAATTTTAATTAATGAATAAATATATGAAAAGATTGTATTAACATCAAAAGTCACCCACTACAGGTTAAAACAAATGTATTTGAACTTAATTGGATGAATAAAAACGTATTTTATTAACTATTGAAAATTTGTACAAGAAATATATCAGGAGAGTTTGAGCTAATAGAAGGAATTGCAAAAAGAATTAACCTTAGCAACACAAGGTAACTTATTATCAATGAAAGTTTCGCAAAGTGAATTTGTGTACAGGCTATGTTTTTGCATCGCGGCACGGAACAAGAGGACGGTTTTACGCAAGGCACGAATTTACTTCATAGATTTGCTGTTATTTTTCTATAAAAACCAAATGCACTCTAACTCAATACTTTACAGCCATATTCTAATGAGCTGCATTAGAGAGTAGTGTTTTGATTTTATACCCATAAACCTGCCCTGGACTTGTGGACATATATCAATGCTTATTCTCAGTACACGAGGGTGAACTTGAACGCTCTACTAAGGACCTACTATTAGAAATGAAATATTTTGAGTTTCCTACAAACACAGCTAGATCGTGTTAGAACATTGATTGCTATTCCAGGAACACTGATACACAATTGCAATAGTTTAATTGCTTTTAAGTAAAAAAATGTTGCACTTTAAAATGCATAAACTTGCATTCAGTGGTGCTTAATATTGATTTACAGTGTAGACGGCGTTTTGTGTCCGTGTTAACAAAGGGATACATCTCCCGAAACCACAGTTCTCATCGTAAAACGATTAAGTGCTACTTTAGATAAGTTTGTATATTTTATAGTGTGATAATGTTTACTGGCAGCTAGGCTTGAATTTAAAATCAAACAATGATTTTGGGTTTAAATAATTGCAGTTTTTGTGTTGCACATCTTGTGGGCTTTTTAAAATATGTAAATTCTTATTGATATCACCTGGCAAAAAACCACTGATGTTTTTCATTCGCACTAGATCAGTGCATTGAATAACGGACAAGATTGACGGTTTATATGTGTTGCATTATGGTGAGTCTGTGGTGTTTTGTGATGTGCCATTGTTCATAGAGTAGTTGTTAATTATGTGATCGGGTAATAGTGTGTGGTTGTGAGTGTATTTTCTCGTAAAACACCTACACAATACAAAAAAAACTACAGAACAAACACGGCAGGGCAGGAGTAGGGCCTATAAAAGAGCTGATGTAACGACTGACTTAGCTTCTACATGGATCAAACAAAAAATACGTCACCACACGGTACAAGGAACACAAAAAAACATAAAAACACACGCAACCCAAATCAAATTCCGCTATTCATATATAAAACGTGCTACACACGAACACCAATATTGACACAAATCTAAAAGTCCTAGATCTTATAAAAAAAGGCAATAAACTAAACACAACAGAAAACTTCGAAACATACAAACACCACCAAAAAAAACAAACCACAAAAGATTCTAAACACTATATTCGAACTAATTTTTAACAACTACTCTATGAACAACGGTATATCATGGTGCACCAAAAGAAGGTTGAATAAGAAAACGCATGCACATTCTAAACAATCGAAATACTCTTCCCTTATATCTTTAAAAAAAAATACTAATAAAATTGCCGCCTCGAATAGATTATTTACCTTGATTCTCTCTAGGACTGTTTTATTATTATAATCGTATGAGTTAGCAAGAGATATTTTTAGACAAATGTGGAATAGGTGTTCTGTATTTTTGCAATTACAACATGTGCTGTATCTAGCCATGGGAACTTGAATGAAGGTTGTTTATGGTTCGTAAAGGTCGTGGAGAAATCTCTTATTTGGCTAGCAGGGGTGGATCAGCCAGGGAACGGTAGCCCCCTCTGGTATCATATGCAAGAAATTAAGCTAGAGACATATCCTTGAATGTGACGTGTATTTTAGGGATGAACCACAAGGAAATGATACAAATATTTTGTTCTGGGAGAATGCTATAGCGTGTAAATAAAATGAAAAGCACGAATAAAATTAACCTTTTAAAAAAATTAGGGATGGGCCGATTCCTAAAATTTTCGATTCCATTTTCGATTCCGATTTCGATTCTAAAATTTTCCCTTCGATTCTCGATTCTTTAGTCGATTCTCGATTATTTCAAGTTATATTAGCCTACGTGCTAGGTATCTAATAATTAATTTAGTTAACATCTTGGTCATACGGCAAAACCATTTAAAAGTTCTGTTTTAATGTAATAGGCTACACAAAACTTTCAACCTTGATTTATCAATAGGAATTTTTAAAAGCATAAAAACATATCAGATTAAAGTAATGACTTATTTTAAAGTTAAAAATGTGAACTTTACACTATTTTATAAAGTTTGAAAAAATACCTAAGCCTATTTACATTGTCTCTCAAAACAAAACAAAAATTAAAAACAAACGAACAACATAAAGATTTTAAAAAAATTATAGAAATAGGGTAGTTTTTAATACGCCCCTGAATCAGTGGCAGCGACACGGGGGGGGGAGCGAGAGAGAGAGAGAGAGAGAGAGAGAGAGAGAGAGAAAGAGAGATTGTGTATCGAACCCTCTCTAGTGAGAGAGAGAGAGAGAGACGAGCGATGATCTTCTTTGTTGTTACTTCATAAATAATAATATTTTCGTTATCTCAAATCGGTATTTGCTTTATTCGTTTAATTCATTCAAAGCAACTAATACATAAGTAAGACATAGTTGGTAGTTAATTATTTTTTCAATAAATAACTCCACACACATATTTTAATAGTTAATCAAATAGGAATTGGAATCGACACTTTTATCAATGAAGAATCGAGTATCGACGATACCTCGATACCACCTAGAATCGACGATTCCTGGAATTGAGAATCGGAATCGGCCCATCGCTAGAAAAAATGTAACCTCACATAACAGCAGTACAAACTTTCATAAAACCAGAGATTTTTTTAAAATAAAAAGAGCACTATGTTATACTGAACTGCCTACAAAGTATCTGACTAGGAAAGATTTAGCTAAAAATACATAATAAAGTTTGGTAACTTGAGCTACAGGTCAAAGCTGACACTAGGATCTTAGGTATAAATTGTGTATTCGTCGTCTATAAAACATCAGCCACTGTCGTCATCTCTCGTCGGGGCCATAAATCGTGGCCAACCCGTCCCAACCCTCAGACAATCCTATTAGCACGTTTCCGTGAGAGCTCTATATTAATTTATTGTTATTTTTACCTTACAAAACAGTATTAATAATTACCAAAATAATGAGTCGACCCTATGTTAGCGGAAGTCAAAGGTCGACGATTTTCAAAATGACCTGCAAGCACCTCCACCCTCCCCTCGTCCTCGGCGTCTTGCCAAGGACAGCTTATAAAATTTGATCTCTTTCTGTAACTGTTTAACAAGTGTGTAACCTACATCAGCCATACGTTATTAATTTGACACACACAAAGACACACACACACACACACACACACACACACACACACACACACACACACACACACACACACACACACACACACACACACACACACACACACACACACACACACACATATATATATATATATATTATTAAATAACTTCAAAAAGTTCATAATCAAGATATATTTTATTCAACATTTACAATTATGCTGAAGCTCTTCGCCGGATTATAGTTCCAGCATTCTCAAAGACTACTAACATGGTTAACAAGTAGAAAACCATGTTAGTAGTCTTTGAGAATGCTGGAACTATAATCCGGCGAAAAGCTTCAGCATAATTGTAAATGTTGAATAAAATATATCTTGATTATGAACTTTTTGAAGTTATTTAATAATTATAACAAATCAAGAAAAAATAATCATCTTTATTATAATATATATATATATATATATATATATATATATATATATATATATATATAATACACACGCGCGCGCGCGCACCTAACCTAACCGAATACATTGTAGCTGTATTGTAACCGATATATTGTACTGCAGTAAAACATAGAGCTGTCTTATATAAGGATTTCTTAGCTTTATAAGTTACTTAATATGTCATTATGGTTGAGGCTTTTCGTATTTTTTTCAAAATTCGTGTAATATTTAAAATGAAAATTTCGTGACATAAATTTTGGTTTGGTGAAAAAAAACTCGTAGTTCGTTCTATGTTTTTTCTGATGAGATTTAGTTTTGGGTGGTTGTTTAGTGGAAGCTGCTTTAAAACTTTAGGAACAGCTGCAAGTCTCATCTATGCAGATTATTTCTTTTTGTGATTATAAGAAAGTAGTTTTATAGACAAATTTAATTTAATTAAAGGGATTTCTATAAAAAAGAAGTAATTTTTACCCTAAGGTTTAGGGAAAATTATCTTAAAAACTAATACCTAAATGAAACATATAATTACTCAACATAGAGATTTATTTAATTTATGTGGATTTAGGATATTTTAGTCCCAAAAATTTATTTTAATTGTGAATTAAAATAGTTGTGTTAAAAATATAAATAATCCAGGTAATTTATAATCCAATAAGATAGTAGTGGAATATTTCCAATAAATACAGTATTTCTGAAAAGACAAAAAATATTGTTCCAAATATCGATATTCCAAAAACGTTGTCCTGCCGAGGCGAATAGGTGCTCGCACAAAGGAATACAATTTTTAATGAGTTCAATAAATTTCAAAAACATTGTTGAAACTAAAACCATTAATTTTTCTTCTGAAAAATTTAATATATTAATTGTTAATGATTATATTGACATGTAAACAACTTTTTTTTATAACAAAAAAAAAATTAAAAATCCGATTTCGCTAAGCTCAGATATCTTAAAGGAAGGTGACGTGGGAGTAGTAGCACTGACGGGCTTGAGGCGGGGCACAATCTTTTTACTAACGCCACATACTCATTGCACCCGATCTGCTTGCTCATTCAAGGTTTTACGTAGCCTAGGCTGTAACCAGTTCAGTGTTTTGGAGTGTCGGCCTTACCGCGTACAGCTTGTAACTAAGAGCGAGTGATCGCTTGTTGAATCTCATTATTATTTTTAACTAGTTTTGCTAATCTTTCCAAAACATTATTATTTTTTAATAGTTTTGCTAATCTTCCCAAAACATTATTATTTTTAACTAGTTTTCCTAATCTTCCCAAAACATTATTATTTTTAACTAGTTTTGCTAATCTTCCCAAAACATTATTATTTTTAACTAGTTTTGCTAATCTTCCCAAAACATTATTATTTTTAACTAGTTTTGCTAATCTTCCCAAAACATTATTATTTTTTAATAGTTTTGCTAATCTTCCCAAAACATTATTATTTTTAGTATTATTATTGTTGTTGTGATTATTATTAGTTTTATGTTGTTTACAACGATCTCACACATATAAAATTTAAAAAAATTATAAAGGGTGATTACTATTTATAGATTGCGTATAGGATTTGTGCCGTTACTATTTATAGATTGATATTAGTATTAATAATATTTATCGATTGTGTATAGCATTAAAGTGATTGTTAATTATCGAATGATATAGGAATAGAATGACTATTACTCGATTATATATTGTAATAGTGTGATTATTATTTATCGAACAAACAAATATTCTTTGAGCTTAGCTTGTGAGGTTATGTTAAAAACAAATAAAAACTTACACAAAACTCACAAATTATTCACAAATTATATTGTAATTAGCGTAACAAAAGAGGGGAAAAAATAAAATAAAATTTATTGTAACTTTTAGGTTAAATATTTTGACATAATAATAATGTGTAATATTAATTATCTATCTTGTTTATATGTAATATGTTATATGTTACACATTTTATTGCAATTATTGAGTTAGGTACAAAATTTCTATTTGTTGTATCATGTTTAAAGTAGGGTTAGTAACTGTTGTTTTGACAAGTGGGCGTGGCAACGCCTACTGTATAAATACGGAAGTGTAACCTTACTTTCACCCTAGTTGTAAGTTAGAGTTTGTAGTAGTAACACTCACTGATGATGATGACTTGGTCATTGAAACGCGTATGAGTAAATAAATGAATAATTTGTGAGTTTTGTGTATGTTTTTATTTGTTTTTATTACTTATCGATTGTTTATAGGAATAGGGGGATAACTACTCGTCGACTGTTTATAGCAACAGTGTGATTATTATTTATCGATTGTTTATAGGAATAGTGTCATTACGTTCCATCGGTTCCTTACAGAAATAACGTGATTGCTATTTATTGATTGGGTATAGCATGATTGTGAATCGCTTACAGAAAGATTGTAGTTACTTACAGCAATATTGTGATTACTATGAGTCTAATCCTTATAGCAAGAGTGTGATTATTATTTTTGATTACTTATATAAACAATTTTTAAGGGTGGTATTTTTGTTGGTTTTGAGTTTTCCGTTTTCCACTTTTTGTGAACTTCATCAGAACAAACACACGTTCTCTCTCTCTGACAAAACACACACACACACACACACACACACACACACACACACACACACACACACACACACACACACACACACACACACACACACACACACACACACACACACACTATAACAGTTCCTAGAGTTGAAGGAGAGGCATGATTGTGGGTACCTTATAATTGAATTTTTCTCAGCAATCAATAGAGATTGCAAGTGAGAATAGATGAATTTCTCATAAAAAACAAAGGGCAGTGGGAACACTTTGGTATAAAATTTTAAGAAAACTAAAAGTGCCATTACACATCGCTAGGCTAGAAAGAATTTTGGGAAAAAATGTTAAAAAAAGCAGCGGCGTAGCTAAAAAATGTTTTTGAGGGATATAATTATAATCTATAAATACAAAAAATGTTTTTAATACAAAAAAGAAAAATAAATACACATACTTTATTAATTCTTAAACAATCACCATTTGCTTAAAAAACTAGCCACCGACATATTGAATAATTTTATTATTGTATTACTTTTGGTTTCGAGATTATTAGTACACACTTTTTACATCATATATTTTGGGTGGGAAATACTTCCATTTAGATAACATATTAAAAAAAATTCAAACATTTCATTGAGGAAAAAGTTCAACAAGTAATGAATAGAAAACCTATAATGTAATCGGTTTAAAAACAGAAAAATAATCAAAAGTGTAAAATAAAAACTATATTTGAACCTTTAACAAGTGAAAAATAGAAAACATAATTAGGATCTCAGCGACCTTAGTTTATCAAACATTTAACAAACTAATTTACCAAGTAATACAATTAGATAAATAAAGCTTTGTTGTTAAATACATTAATACACTATTAACGAATACTGGTTCTAAAACCTTTTGTTGTTAAATACATTAATACACTATTAACGAATACCGGTTCTAAAGACTTTTGTTGTTAAATACATTAATACACTATTAACGAATACTGGTTCTAAAGGCTTTTGTTGTTAAATACATTAATACACTAACTATTTTTCACAAGCGGTGAAAAAAAAACAAAGCGTATAAATAGTTGAAATTATTAATATACTCATCTTCATTTCTGTTAGGAATATTTCTATATGTTTGAGTACAGTTTTCTGAAATTCCTAACGTTTCAATATTCTCCTCTGTTGACGCGTTTCGGAGTAACTCCATGTTCAAAACTTCTCCGAAACATTTCCGAAACTTTTCGGAAGTTTTGAAAATGGAGTTACTCCGAAACGCGTCAACAGAAGAGACTATTGAAAAGTTAGGAATTGCAGAAAACTGTATTCAAACACATACGTACAAATAGTAACAAACAAAAATAATAGTTCAACACCATACACAGAAAGGAAAGTGGATAGAAAATTCGCTTTGTATTTTGCCACTTAATATTGTTATTCTGACATATGTATATACGTATTTATAATAATTGTAATTAAAAAATAAAAAGAAACTAAAATAATTTTTGTGTTAATTTAAGTACGAATTGGCTTTAAAAAAATATATATTACTTTTTTTCTCAATTATATTTTGCAAACATTTTTTATTTTTATTTTTAAAGTAAATTCTATTTGCAATATCATTTACTTTTTATTTGTTTAGTAATAATGCTTTTGTTTTTTCTCAATTGAATTTTGCAAAAATGTTTAGTTGTATTTTTAAAATAAGTTCTATTTGCAATATCATTTACTTTTAGATCTCTATGTATACAAAATTATTTATTTGAATTTATTTAAGTGTAACAAACACAGATAGCTGTTTATCTTGTTGGAAAAACTTTTCATCTTGCATCTCCCCTCAAGAAAGTTCTAGATGAATCTTGCTTTAAAGGGGAGGCTATTGCTACAATTTCGTTTAATTTATTCTCCCTCATTATATGCATCATATACTCCCATCTATTTTTTACCTTATTGCACTATTAAATAATAAATTGGACTAAAATATGTTTTTTTTAAATATTTAGATGTTACGTTAACTCTGATACGATACTTGTTAGAAACTCTATTCCCACAACATAGAAAATTTATTAAAAATTCCGATTTTTTACAAAATATTTTAAAACTAATTACTGACTTGTTTGGAAATGACAGCCAAAAACAATTCAACAGTATAAATTAACATTATATTACGCAATAAAATAATAAAAAACATGAATTCTCTTAAGAAATCTGTAAAATAACTTGCGAACTTACAGCGTGTTGTCAGTTGTTTCCAAAGACGCTAGGCCGCTCAGGTAGACTGAGGCCCTGTCCCACTGAACTGGCGTCTCCCCTCCCCATTAACCTTGAAACCCCTATACAATTAAGACTATCCCCCGACTAGACTACCCCACCCACAAAGCCTTCCCTTGGCGTTAAGTCTGGAATCTCATGCAGTTAGGGCGTCTCGGCAGGAAGGCAGGATGCAGTACACGGGTTTCAATGGAGAGAACGCTGTAGAAGGGATGCAGTAATTGTAAAAATATCGCATCCTTTTCAAGCTTCAAAATAAAACGGATTAAAAAAATATCTGTTTAATACGGCCTGTTAAAACTACGAGTTCTTGTGTAATATGAGTTTTGAATCATCGAATTTTTCTTTGCTTGTATGTTATACGTACCTTAAGAACTGTTAGTATTCCAGTATATTTAGTGTTTGTTTATAATTCTAAGATAAACTATATGGTTATGTTACTAATATAGTCATTTTCACCTCGTTTAGGAATATTTTTATCTATTCCAGTACATTTTTCTGCCTTTCCTAAAATTACAATATTTTTGTTGTTGAGGGGTTTATGTAATATGAGTTGTTTGCAATAATTAGTGCTCATACAAAATTATATTTTTTAAATATGCCAGTACGAAACTATAATTGAAATTATATTTTACATAAATCATCACGTTTGATACAATCGACTGACCGATTTGACAAGTTAATGACCGGTATAAACGAAGATCAGCTGTTAGGTTATACGTCATCGGTCTTCCAAGTATACGTGTAACGGGTTTGTAAATGCACAATTCACTCCACATTGATGGAATCTTTACTTAGATCTAGAAAGCTAACGTTTGTCTGGTTGTTGAAAAATAGAGGTAAAATATTAAGGATAAGTATCGATAGTTTACTACTGTAATATTTTCGGAACTAGTATGTCGAGGTTTTTGCCATCGATGATTTTGAATCATCGAATTTTTCTGTTTGGTTGTATGTTACACGTACCTTAAGAAATTTTAGTATTCCAGTACATTTAGTGTTTGTTTATAACTCTAAGATAAATTATATGATTATGTTACTAATATAGTCATTTTCACCTCTGTTAGGAATATTTGTATCTATTCCAGTACATTCTTCTGCCTTTCCTAAAATTACAATATTTTTTGGTTGAGGGGTTTCGGAATGACTCCATTTTCAAAATAGTGCTATTTAGGTTTTAAAAATTGAGTAGTTCCGAAACACGCCAACAAAGAAAAATATTGTATGTCAGGAAAGGGAGAAAAATGTAACCTACTCTAAAATTTATAAATTATATGTGTTTAGATACTATAAAGTAAATTAATAAAACTTGATTTAATGTCTGGTAATAACTATTTAATGTTTTCAAGGTTAATGACAGATCACAGGTCAATTCATGCTAATACAAATATACTCTAGGTTACGATTTTCTACCCAAAAATTCTTTTCAAGAGCTAAAGGTTTTTAGGATTTTCGGATAGAAAATCGAAACGCGAAGTGTATTTGTAAAAGCATGAATTGGTTTGCGAATTGTCATTAACCTTAAACACAATAAATTATTAATCATTCTTAATTTCATTAATTATATTAAATAGTAAATTTATAAAGTACAATACTAAACATAATCGAAACATCGGTGGTTTACACCGGAAAACAAAGCCGTTGTAGTATCATGTTTTAACACATCGATTGGGTCGATATTAATATCGAAAGTAAACAACGATGTGTTTCTGAAGCCCATCCCTATAAAGCGGGTGCTATATTACAGTGAAAGACAATTTTATATTTAAAAAGCAAAATATAGCGTATGATTGTAGGGCAAGGGCGTAGCGAGGTAGATGGTTGGAGTTGTTACTGGGGTCAACCCACACCTAGAAAGATATTAAAAAAAATCTTTCATCTCCTAAAACATGACTTGAATTTACCCGTATCTTGAAAATTTTCATGTCATTTCAAACTCTCATTACGAATTAAAATATTATAAATTGAAGTTATTTTTGTGTACAAAACTAGTTGACAGTAGAACCTAATATATATAATATCTGTAAAGTATGTGAAACTTGGTTTGGCAATGGCAGCATATTTGATAATTAAAACGTTTAAAGAGTGAATCGATTAGACAATATACATGAGAAACATTTTACAAACTTTTAAAGAGCTTTGTAAGCTTGATATATATCTATGTAGAATTGTAGTTATTGAAAATAAAAACTTAAAGTTTGGTTTTAAGAATTTATTACTTCTTGTAACCCTTAAACCTAATCGCCTTGGTAAACATTGCCTTGTAAATAAAACTGAAATTTAATGTTCATTGAATACTGAAAATAAGTGTATTTAGATTTAATTCACCCACTTTGTCAACTTGTGTTTCAATTTTAGCTTTTTAGTGTCATAAAAAGGCATTTTATTTAGATACCAATTTTCCATTGGGTTATTAATTATCTCCGAGTCCTACAGAAAACATTTTCTAAACATTAGAAGACATTCTAAAAGTCACTTGATTAAATGATATAACAGCGAATGCAGAAAATGTCTTCTGTATGTGTACAGTTATAAAAGGGGTACAGCGTGAGGGTATTTTGGAGGATAAACCATCCCAATATACATTTTCTTTAAACCTTTTATCACAATAAAAATATTGGAAAGAACCCCAATACCACAAAAATAACAAATAAAACAAGTTACTTAATTAAACCCTTATGTACATTTCGATGACATCAGAGGGTCTTATTACAAAATACAATCTAGCACACAAGAAGTTACAAACTAGAATGATACCAATCGTTCTCCGCGGTCGCTATATATAGGCGTGAGGTAAGCTCCGCCCCCTCTCCGCCCTCGACCGACAAATAACGATCGGCCATCAGGAACCAAATAGGTTAAGTCAAAAAGTACATTATGATAATACATATCTAATAAAAACTAAGGCAATAACAATAAATAAACTAAAAGTAATTAAATTAATAAATCGTATTTGAAGAAAGCTATTTAAGGAAAGTATATAATGGTGAGTTAGGAATAGGTCCTTTATCTGCATTCATTAATTTACAATTTGATTTGACTATAAAAACACTTTCATAACTATTAAGTAACTTTTTTGAGTTTATACATTTAGCTAAAATAACATTTAATAACATATCTAAATCATGCTGATTACTAAGGACATGTTCTGCTTCACTTGATTTTTCAGGTCTATCATATTTAATATGGGCAAGATGTTCTTTATATCTAGTTACAAATTTTCTTTTTGTTTAACCTATATACATCTCGTTACAAGTACTACAAATTATCTTATAAATACCTGATTTTTCCAATATTGGAATTTTATCTTTCGGTTTACATAATAAATGCTTGAGTTTATTTTGAGTTTTATAGGCTATCTTAACATTTACCTTCTTAAAAATAGAGTCTAACCCTTTTTTAAAAATATTATCAAAAGGTAAACTAATAAAATTACATTTTTAAACTTCTTTTTGAAGAGTGGTAGTTGTGTTCAAAACATATTTTAATCTTTGTTTTCTAACAATATTATCTATAATTTTGGTATCAAAATCGTTATATCTAGCCACTCCTTTGATATAATTAATTCCCTTATAAAATCGTCTAGGACTAAGTGGTAAATTGATCGCTCTGTTAACCAAACTGTTAAATGCTGCTATTTTATGTGTATAACAATGGTTGGAACTAGCGATGGGCCGATTCCGATTCTCGATTCCTGGAATCGTCGATTCTAGGTGGTATCGAGGTATCGTCGATACTCGATTCTTCATTGATAAAATTGTCGATTCCAATTCCTATATTATTAACTATTAAAATATGTGTATGGAGTAATTTATTGGAAAAATAATTAACTATCAAATATGTCTTATTTATGTATTAGTTGCTTTGAATGAATTAAACGATTAAAGCAAATGCTGATTTGAGATAACGAAAATATTATTATTTATGAAGCAACAACAAAGAAGATCATCGCTCGTCTCTCTATCTCTCTCTCACTAAAGAGGGTTCGATACACAATCTCTCTTTCTCTCTCTCTCGCTCTCTATCTCCCCCCCCCCCGTGTCGCTGCCACTGATTCAGGGGCATATTAAAAACTACCTTATTTCTATTATTTTTTTAAAATCTTTATGTTGTTCGTTTGTTTTTAATTTTTGTTTTGTTTTGAGAGACAATGTAAATAGGCTTAGGTATTTTTTCAAACTTTGTAAAATAGTGTAAAGTTCACATTTTTAACTTTAAAATAAGTCATTACTTTAATCTGATATGTTTTTATGCTTTTAAAAATTCCTATTGATAAATTAAGGTTGAAAGTTTTGTGTAGCCTATTACATTAAAACAGAACTTTTAAATGGTTTTGCCGTATGACCAAGATGTTAACTAAATTAATTATTAGATACCTAGCACGTAAGCTAATATAACTTGAAAGAATCGAGAATCGACTAAAGAATCGAGAATCGAAGGGAAAATTTTAGAATCGAAATCGGAATCGGAATCGAAAATTTTAGGAATCGGCCCATCCCTAGTTGGAACTATTTAAAATATATCTGTTATTGTTAGTAGGTTTCCTGTAAATATCAAATTCAATTTTTTCATGATTTTTAATACACAGAATATCTAAAAATGGTAAACGATCATTAGTTTCTAATTCATAAGTAAACTTAATGGAACTATGTATGCTATTAAGTTGGTTTACAAAAACATCAACATTACATTTACTGCTATCAAAGATCGCAAAAAACATCGTCAACATATCTTAACCAAATCCTAGGAAAATAAGTAATACTATTCTTTAAGTTTTCTTCAAATCTGCTCATAAAAAGCTCAGCAATGAAAGGAGACAAGCTGTTACCCATAGCAGTTCCATCACATTGTTTATAAAATTCATTATTAAATTTAAAGAAATTTTGGTACATACATATTTCAGTTAATTTGACATATTCGTTTATTTTAACAGGTTTAATGTTGAATTCTTTTAAAAAAATCTTCAACAAACAATATAGTTTCTTTAACAGGAATGCTAGGAAACAACGAACTTACATCAAAAGATACCATCATCTCAGTACTACTAAGTTTTATATTCTTAACTTTGTTGACAAATTCTATGTTGTTTTTAATAGGAAACATACCACGTTTTTCTTTTTAAGAAGTAAATTTATAGGCTAACCATTTTGATACAAGGTAGGTTGGGGAATCAATCCCAGAAACTATAGGTCTCATTGCTTTCCCTTCCTTGTGGATTTTTGGAAGGCAATATAACCTAGGTATAACAGGATAAGAAATTTAAAATTTATTAATATCTTTCTTAGGAATGACTAAACTACAATTCTTAATAGTATCATTTGTAACTTGAATAAACTTGTTTAGTGGGTTTTTAACAATTTTCTGATAAGAGCCTTCTTCTAACATTTTAGTTACTCTATTGACATAATCGTTCTTATCTAAAACTGCAATTGTATTACCCTTGTCAGCTTTTAAATAATAACAATCTTTTTTTACAAAGACCTTTAACTAACTCAAAATTATTGTTAACATTACCCGGTTTATTGGCCATACGAATATTATTTTCCATTTTAATTTTACAGGCGTTTCTTATGTAATTTTTATCTGACTCTTTTAAATTAGAAATACTACTTTCTATATTAGCTACTATATCAACTACAGTTTTGTTAGTGTAATTACAAAGTGCAAAATTTAACCCTATATGAGGCTATAAATTAACCCCTTAAAGGTGAAAAACCTCCATTGTACAATCTTAAATTGTTGCCATGGTTACCACATAATATCATAATAAATTCTTTAGGATTAAAAATAAAGGAAAAGAATAAAATAAGCAAACAAACTGGAATAACGGTATCGAACCTTGATTCACAAACAGACAATGCGAAAGGGAAGCGAGAAAGAAACTACAACACAATGCAAGCGACGAAAAAAAGAAAGCGTATAAATAGTAACAAACAAAAATAATCGTCCAACACCATACATAGAAAGGAAAATGGAAAGTTGCAAAGAAATTTGCTTTCTATTTTGCCACTTAATATTGCTATTCTGACACACACACACACACACACACACACACACACACACACACACACACACACACACACACACACACACACACACACACACACACACAAACACATATATATTTATTATAATTTTAATTCTAAAATAAAAGAAACTAAAATAAAATTTTTCTTTGTTGATTTAAGTAGGAATTGACTTTAAAAACAATTTTTATATTAGTTGTTTTGAATTTAAAAAATTTCTGTTCAATCGATTGACAAAGGGAGGTAAAACGGTAATGAAATTGATCCTAATTGAAGCAAGGGATAAATAATATCCTATTAGACCTAAATCTTCACAAAGTACCTACAGTAGGTACACTAAGTCCCTTGGTCGAGACTTTAGTGCGCCATTTAAAGTAAAACCGCGTTACTAACTAAAGTCGGTTCAGAATGTGTTTGCGCCTGATGTAAACACTATCACGAGGCGAACACGTGCAAGGGACAGTAAGCTATGAGTCCGGTTCACAATCATGCATCGGCAATTGGGCTACGTCTTACACTGGTACACTTAATCATTCGAAAAAGAGAATTATAGACTAATGAAAGTAATAAGACTATTAAATCATTTATGCTACAAGTTTTTAACTTACCATGTTATTATTTCATGTTTAAGGAGTCTGCAAAATCCGATTCCGATGACGACGAGGACCTGTCGTCAACAGCTATGACGAATGGCTCGATGTCTTCAATTATATTGTCTAATTTCCACATATTCGACTCTTCAACGTCCACCACATGTTTCACATATTTTTCCCACTTATCAGGTGTAACACGCGAGACACCTTCGGTTAACAGTCTGTGCACCTCTTTAATGTTAAAAGTAACATTGTTAGACGCAACATAACCTTTAACCTCAGCCCATACCATTTCTATTGGGTTTAATTCGCAGTGATAAGGAGGGGCTCTCAAAACTATTCTATTTGTTTCTTTAGCAATTTCATCGATAACGTATTTTTTGTAATTTGGCCTATGATAGGAAACGAGTTTTAGTAATTCGACCTTCAACATGGATTCATCTGAAAAAATCCCTTTGTCAGTCAACCAATTTCGAATTTGTTGCTTACTCCAACGGGTTGTAGGTAAGCGTTCTTCTTCTACAGAATGATACGGAGCTTTGTCCATTACGATAACGCAGTTGTTGTCCAATTTCTGTATTATCGCGGAAAACCATTCTTTAAAATTTTCACCATTCATTTCTGAATGGTAGTCAGTATCTGATTTTGATTCGAAAATCAACAGTCAAAACCTTTTGTGGCCCAATATGAATGACAATAAGTCTCTTACCCTTTCAAGTTGGACATTTTAAACTCGCCGACAGACCCCTCAGAAAAGCATCTTTACTGGAACAGACTGACTTATCTGTCCAAACCTTTGATTTCGTATGGCCTGCATTGACCCACGTTTCGTCCAAATAATAAATCGTACGACCTTCCTCGCGATAGGCTTTTATTTTTCTTAAGTAATCTCTTCTCCATAGAATAATATCTTCTTTGTCCAACAGTATACTTTTACGGTTACGTTTCTCATACCTGAAATTTAGCTTTTTTAATATGTGAAACAAAGTGGTTCGTCTTAGGTTAGGTAAGTCTAACTGTTCGTCGGTGTTAACTAAGTGTAGTACTTTATTTAAAGTCGGAAGTTCGTTTTTAAAAAAATAACTCCTGTACTTTCTTCCTTATATCTGTTTTTAAAAAGTCATCCATATTATTAAAAATAGTTTTGGTTTTTGGTTTCCTTTTGGCAGGAGACTTCAGCGTACCCGTTTCTTTTTTTTCTTTAACGATTGAAAAAACACTTCGAGCAGAAATTCCTGCAGATATCGCTACTTTCTGCAAGATGTCTTTGATACGGCATTCTGGATTTTCATCCTTTAAATTTTTATAAAGGCGTAAAATAACTTGTCTTTGCCCGGAGTGTATTACTTGTCCTCGTTTATTTTTTTTGACAGGGGATGACATTGCTTAAAAGTTAATCCTTAAAAATTTAACAACACCACAAACTCACAAACACAAATACGATATAACAAACAACGATCTTAAATTATTCCACTCACAATTAAAAAATGTTAGGCACAGTAAACAGACGAACAAATGTAACCCTGGACGTTTCCAGACTAACTGTTAATCGGGCGGCAGGATATTTCAGTTTTGTCACGAGGTCACTCAGCCAATAGGGTTGCCGAAATCGTTATGTTCACGTGAACAGTTCACCACAGTAGAACTATAGCTAGATTGGCGCGCACCACCCCTAACTCGGCCGCTACGTAACCTAGGACTATAGGGGTAGTTTTGGATGATGCTCAAGGTCACCCCGGCCGTGACCCTAGACCAAGGGGTGGTTTCGACCACGTTCAGGGGGGTAGGGGGTAGTTTTTCGAAAAAAAAAAAAATCGGCCGCTACGTAACCTAGGACTATAGAGGTAGTTTCGGATGATGCGGGCGGACGTCGTGACCCTGATCCAAGCCTTAGGGGTGGTTTTGAACACGTCCAGAGGGGTAGGGGGTAGTTTTTCGAAAAAATTTATTTCCAACACACTGACCTAAGCCAGCCAAAATGGATCTAACCTAACCTACGTGTTGGGGGTGACCTCGGCTACGTTCAGGACCATCACCGGGGGTAGCTCCGGGGGTGGATTGGGGGTGGGGGGTAGTTTTCGAAAAAATTTTGGAAAAACGTGCCTTGACCGATAGGGTGTGTCTAGAGTGCATTATCGCTACTGTAGGGGTTGTTTCACCTAGGGGTAGTTTTTGAATAAAATATGAAATTGCCAAAAATCGACCGGATGGATGAACAGACAGTACGGGATACGTGTAGAGTCCTTTTTGGACCATTGCGGGGGCGGGTTCGCCTAGGGTAGTTTTTACAAAAAAATATGAAATTGCCAAAAATCGATCGGTATGATCGAAGGACCGTACGGGATATGTGTCCATTATGGTAGGCTGTGTGGGTGGGATCACCGGTTTTCAGATTGCCAAAAATAATCGGGGTCCTAGGTAAAATCCACCCGGGCATTAGTTAAACCCGCCAAGGTAGAGCCAATATGGAGCACGCTCTCGGTTAAAGCCAATCCGAGCCCAGCCACCCAGCAGCTAGGCCTTACGTAAAGCTAACACGGAGCTAGCCCTCGGGTAAAGACATCTCAAGGCAGACCCTTAGGTAAAGTAACCCTGGAATAGCTCCGGTGGTGGGGGTAGCTTTTGGAAAGATTTAACGGTTATCTGATGACGTATCAGCGCTTGAGCGAGTCTAGGCAAGTAGTAGGCATACCCTAACTAGAGTGTTCTACCCTAAATAAATTGGCTGATGCAGGGCAAGGGGCAGACCTGCAGAGTTAACACACTATCTTGGAGGTAGACCCACCCAAACCTCAGGCGTAGCATCCCTGCAGCGGGGATTTAGCCAACCCAAGGCAGACCCTTAAGTAAAGCCCCCTGAAGAAAAGGCTTAAGGTAAAGCTACCTTGGAGCCTGGTCTTAGGTAAAGCCTCTTTGGAGGTAGGCCGTAGGTAAAGCTACCCAAGAGTCTGGCCAGGACGGTTGCTATATCAACTACCAAGACAAATACCTCCACCAAGTCCTAGGTAAAGCCATCCAGGTGTCAGACCATAGGTAAAGTCACCCCGAGGTAAAGCCACCCGGGCCTTAGGTAAGGATAACATTGAGCAAGGCCTCGGGTAAAGGCACCCCTAAGCCAGCCTTTAGATAAAGCAACCCTGGAATCAAGCATCAAGTGGGGGTGGTTATCAAATAATATATGAAATTATCAAAAACTGATAGGTTAGATCAAACTACCAACTCTCCAACTAGACGCTAATTGTAACCGACCAACAATTATACACAGAATTCAAATAGTCAACAAGTTGAATCGACCAATCACAACGCAAGGGCCCGGTAGGCTTACGGTCGCTGTAAGACGTGACATGTTAAGCATATATATGATAGCCCACATAATGTGTTAAACAAATACGCAGGCCTACATACATACTATGCTAGGCTAACATACACGGGCCTACTATGTCTGTAAACACAGACCAAAGCCTTATGACCTGAGCTATTTTCACCTCTTCTATCAGGTTGATCCTCAGGCAGGCAACCGTATAATATGGGAGGTACTATATGGTACATCTACCAATGCATAACCTATCAAGCCCACGTAAAGGTTTAATATATTTGACGACGTATCGGCGTTCGAGCGACTCGGGTATTAGGCCCTCCATAACTAGAGGGGGCAAGGGTTATGATTGTCAAAATTTGTCTATGCTACAAAATAATAAACAAAGCAATAAAGCCCTGTCGTTTCAGGGAATACGCTTGACCGTGTGTTAGACATGTACAGACTTGCAGCGATAACGCATTATCTAAAAACCGCAACGGCTGCCGGCGACCGCTATAGCAGGCATAAAAACCCGCAAGGCTGAGCGGTTGTGAATCTAGGCACGTGTTTATGTTTTGATTACTGTATCAAATTACTGTGTATTGTCGGCATACCAAGGCCTACATATATATAATCAGAAATCAGTGTAAATAATCAAATAGCCTCAATGGACATCTCCTATAGCTGTAAATGTATCTAGATATAAAGGTATATATGGAGAAACACTAATAATGAGGCCTATCACAAAACGTGAATAAATATATCTTATAAAACGATCCTAAAACGATGCTAAGTCAACATGCAAGCTATCATACATGGGCGTATATACCACGTTAAGCCTACATACATGATAGTACACATAATGTGTTAAACAAACATGCGTGTAAACCTGCATACTATGCCAAGCCGACTTACATGAATCCCTAAATGTGCCTACTATGTCGGTAAACCACTGGCCAAGGCCTATATGATCTGAGCTAGTTTCACCTCGTCTATCAGGTAGAACCCAGCAACTGTATAATAAGGGAAGTACTATATGGTATAGCTAACAATGCTAACCTATATGGTATAGCTAACCTATCACGCTCATGACGGTCAACAAATATTACAATATAATTTAAAAAAGTTACGCAACCCATATACATACAGCGCTAAACCAACATTCAGGCATATATACTATGTTAAACCAGCATGCAATATACTCTAAATAGCCATATATACGCTGTTAAACCAATATGCAGGTTAACCTATATACATCCTGTATTAGGCAAATATCCCCGTTACCCGCATAGGCCTATGTTAAGCCAGGATGAATGATAGCTTATATAGTGTGTTAAACAAATATGCTTGTAAACCTACATAAATAATATGCTAAGCCTACATACTGTGCTAAACAGATATGCGTGTAAACCTACATAAATACTATGCTAACCAGCATGGATGCTATCCTACATAAGCTTATATACTATGTTAAACCAGCATGCAATATACTCTAAATAGCCATATATACGCTGTTAAACAAATATGCGTGTAAACTCACATAAATACGCCAAGCCAATATCCGTGCTATCATAGATAGGCGTATATACTATGTTAGGCCTACATATCGCGTTAAACAAACATGTGTAAGCCACCATACATATTATGCTAAGCCGACAAGGGCCTACAAATTGTATCCACTGCATAGGTTAGCTAAACGGCTATCACACACTATCCTACAGGTACCACATAATACCTGATCAATAACACATAGTATCCAATGCATAGCATGACGAAGGTTTAATATATAGTATCCAGAGGCCCCGCTAACGATTAACACGTTGTATCCATAAGGCCTACTATGTCGGTAAACCACAGGCCCAAGCTTATATGATCAGAGTCCGACACACATTTTCACCCGTCTATCAGGTAGAACCTCAGGCAGGCGGCTGTATAATACGGGAAGTACTATATCGTATAGCTAACAATGCATAACCTATCACGCCCATGACGGTCAGCAAATACTACAATATAATTAAAAAAAAAGTCGCGCAACCTATATACATACAGTGCTAACCAATATAGGCATATATACTATGTTAAACCAGCATGCAATATACTCTAAATAGCCATATATACGCTGTTAAACAAATATGCGTGTAAACCTACATAAATACTATGGTAAGCCAACATGCATGCTATCATACTATGTTAAGCCCAAATACATAATAGAATACATAATGTGTTAAACATATATGTGTGTAAGCCAGCATAGATATTATGCTAAGAAGACATGGACCTACAAAGTATAACACATTATATTCGGTGCATAGTTTAGCTAATGGATATCACACACTAACCTACAAGTTGCCCACAAATTACCACATAATACCTGATACATAGCCCGGTTAATCATTATCACATAGTATACGATGCAAGTCATGACTAGGGCTAACACAATATATCCAAACCATAGCCTGACTAGGGCTAACACATAGTATCCGATGAGAAGTATGAATACAAAGTAACACATAATATCCGTTGCATAGCTCGGCTAAAGTTCGTCATATAGCACCCTGAGTATAGCTTGACAAACACACAGCATTTCATGAGCGGCGTGATATAAGGTAACACATAGTATCCGATACACAACCTAGGATCGAATATGACGTCATTCAGGTGGAGAACAAGATGGTGGCAATGTTGATACCGACTTCAAAAGGGCTATGGCCTGTGTAGGCTAGATCAAATAACCAACGTTTCAACTAAACTACTGTCATACGCGTAGTTTAACCAAACAACATACGTGAAGTTCAAACGAACAGCATTGACACCAAGTCCAAATAGGCTATGGCGGCTATGCCCAGATCAACGTATCAGCTAATCAAAATGAAAAACTTACGCTAATCAACCAACATCTACACCGAGGTCAAATGGGTTATGGTTAGCGAAGGCACTGGCAAAAGCTTTAAGCCTTAGACATAATTATAGCTATCAACGCATACCAAAATAGCTATGCAGAAACCGTCAAGGCCATTACACATATTGTCCAGGTATGTTATCCATCAAACCGAGACGTTAGACACCATCTCTGTAAAACAGCTAACAAATTATACTCTACCATAATAGGTATGTCAAAACTGTTACCGGCTCATAATCTAAGACGGTGGTTACGTAACGCCCTTTATCAATTTAAGACCTTAAGAGATATCTTCGTAAAGACAGCTACCAATCCGTACTATATCACAATAGTTACGTTAGAGCTACCGCTGCTCACCCTACCATAATAGCTACGTACAGACGGTTAATATTGTATAACCTATCACAAGACTTATGTAAAAACAGCTATGCATAACCTGTCACACAATAACTGCGTAAAGGCAGCTTACAAGGCCTACCCCATTAAAATAGCTACGAAAAGATAACATCCAATACATACCCTATCATATTAGCTATGTAAAGACAATAAATGCGTAAAGGCAGCTAACAATGCCTACCCCATTAAAATAGCTACGAAAAGATAACAACCAATACATAACTTATCATAATAGCTATGTAAAGACAGCTAAAGATGCATAACCTAACTCAGTAATGATTGCTATTAAATAATGAACCATTACACTAGCCACGTAAAGACAGCTACCAACACCACAATAGCTACGTAAAAACAGTTATCGATCCGTGACCAAGATAATACCTACGTAAGACCTATATCAGTGCTAAGACAATAGCTCCGTAAGGAAAACCTACCACTTCATGAACTACGACAACAGCAAGGTGTGAACGGCTACCAATACATTACTTATCACAGCTACCAACACATAACTCGTCACACTAGCTAAGTAAATAGCGCTACGATTGAATAGCCTATCACACAGGCCAAATGAGGGTCACTAACTAAACCATCACAATATCTCTGTACATGGCAGATGGCGTGATGATCCTCATCTTTATCGCACACCTAACAGTAGGTTAGGTTAGAAGCACTCTGGCTAGCCTAGGTTAGTGGGTTGAAAATAATTTTTTCTAAAAACTACCCCTCTAGACGTGGTTGAACACCCAACAGTAGGTTAGGTTAGAAGCACTCTGGCTAGCTTAGGTTAGTGGGTTGAAAATAATTTTTCCTAAAAACTACCCCTCTAGACGTGGTTGAACCCTCCCCAAGGCTACGATCAAGGTCACATCGACCGCCTGCATCATCCAAAACCACCCCTAACTTTCAAAGGTTGGTCGTATCTCCATCACGGGCATCACTAACCTGTGGTTGTAGAAGTTAGGGGTGGTTTTGGATAATGCTTATGTAGGATAGCATCCATGCTGGTTAGCATAGTATTTATGTAGGTTTACACGCATATCTGTTTAGCACAGTATGTAGGCTTAGCATATTATTTATGTAGGTTTACAAGCATATTTGTTTAACACACTATATAAGCTATCATTCATCCTGGCTTAACATAGGCCTATGCGGGTAACGGGGATATTTGCCTAATACAGGATGTATATAGGTTAACCTGCATATTGGTTTAACAGCGTATATATGGCTATTTAGAGTATATTGCATGCTGGTTTAACATAGTATATATGCCTGAATGTTGGTTTAGCGCTGTATGTATATGGGTTGCGTAACTTTTTTAAATTATATTGTAATATTTGTTGACCGTCATGGGCGTGATAGGTTAGCTATACCATATAGGTTAGCATTGTTAGCTATACCATATAGTACTTCCCTTATTATACAGTTGCTGGGTTCTACCTGATAGACGAGGTGAAACTAGCTCAGATCATATAGGCCTTGGCCAGTGGTTTACCGACATAGTAGGCACATTTAGGGATTCATGTAAGTCGGCTTGGCATAGTATGCAGGTTTACACGCATGTTTGTTTAACACATTATGTGTACTATCATGTATGTAGGCTTAACGTGGTATATACGCCCATGTATGATAGCTTGCATGTTGACTTAGCATCGTTTTAGGATCGTTTTATAAGATATATTTATTCATGTTTTGTGATAGGCCTCATTATTAGTGTTTCTCCATATATACCTTTATATCTAGATACATTTACAGCTATAGGAGATGTCCATTGAGGCTATTTGATTATTTACACTGATTTCTGATTATATATATGTAGGCCTTGGTATGCCGACAATACACAGTAATTTGATACAGTAATCAAAACATAAACACGTGCCTAGATTCACAACGACTCAGCCTTGCGGGTTTTTATGCCTGCTATAGCGGTCGCCGGCAGCCGTTGCGGTTTTTAGATAATGCGTTATCGCTGCAAGTCTGTACATGTCTAACACACGGTCAAGCGTATTCCCTGAAACGACAGGGCTTTATTGCTTTGTTTATTATTTTGTAGCATAGACAAATTTTGACAATCATAACCCTTGCCCCCTCTAGTTATGGAGGGCCTAATACCTGAGTCGCTCGAACGCCGATACGTCGTCAAATATATTAAACCTTTACGTGGGCTTGATAGGTTATGCATTGGTAGATGTACCATATAGTACCTCCCATATTATACGGTTGCCAGGATCAACCTGATAGAAGAGGTGAAAATAGCTCAGGTCATAAGGGTTTGGCCTGTGGTTTACAAACATAGTAGGCCCATGTATGTTGGTCTAGCATAGTATGTATGTAGGCTTACATATTTGTTTAACACATTATGTGGGCTATCATATATATTGGTTTAACGCTGTATATAAGCCTTCAACTTGTTGTCTAATTGAACTCGGTGTATAATTGTTGGTCGGTTAAAATTAGCGTTTAGTTGAATCGTTGGTCATTTGATCTAACCGATCATTTTTTTGACAATTTCATATATTATTTGATAGCCACCCCCACTTAATGCCTGAATCCAGGGTTACTTTACCTATGGGCAGGCTTCGGGATGGCTTTTACCTGAGGCCTTGCTCCGTGTTAGCTTTAACTAAGGTCTACCTCCATGGTAGCTTTACCTAGGCTCCGACTCCGTGGTAGCTTTACCTAAGGCCTGGTTCCGGGGTTACTTTACCTAGGGCGTGGCCTCGGATTGGCCTTACCTAAGTTCTGGGTGGCTTTAACCGAGAGCGTGCTCAATATTGGCTCTACCTTGGCGGGTTTAACTAATGCCCGGTTCCTGGGTGGATTTTACCTAGGACACCGATCATTTTTGGCATTCTGAAAACAGGTGATCCCACCCACACAGCCTACCATAATGGACTTTATACATATCCCGTACTGTCTGTTGATCCATCCGATCGATTTTCGGCAATTTCATATATTATTTGATAACCACCCCCACTTCATGCCAGATTCCGGGTTAATTTACCTATAGGCTGGCTTTACCAGAGGCCTTGCTCCGTGTTAGCTTTACCCGCTCTTAGGCGGTGTTACCTCAAGCGCGGGTTCGGGAGTGACTTTTACCTAGGTCACCGATCATTTTTGGCAATCTGATCGATTTTTGGCAATTTCATATTTTATTTACAAACTACCCCTAGGTAAAACAGCCCCCGCAGCAGCCCGTACTGGACTCTACACGTATCCCGTACTGTCTGTTGGTCCAACCGATCGATTTTCGGCATTTTCGTATTTTATTCAAAAACTACCCCTAGGTGAAACTACCCCTACAGTAGCGATAATGCACTCTAGACTCACCCTATCGGTCAAGACACGATTTTCCAAAATTTTTTCGAAAACTACCCCCACCCCCGGAGCTGCCCCCGGAGATGGTCCTGAACGTTGCAGAGGTCACCCCCTATACGTAGGTTAGGTTAGGTTAGATGCATTTTGGCTAGCTTAGGTCAGTGGGTTGAAAATAAATTTTTTTCGAAAAACTACCCCCTACCCCTCTAAACGTGGTCGAAACCACCCCTATGGCTTGGATCGGGGTCGCGACGTCCGCCCGCATCATCCGAGACTACCCCTATAGTCCTAGGTTACGTAGCGGCCGAATTTTTTTTTTTTTTAGAAAAACTACCCCCTACCCCCCTGAACGTGGTCGAAACCACCCCTTGGTCTAGGGTCACGGCCGGGATGACCTTGAGCATCATCCAAAACTACCCCTATAGTTCTAGGTTACGTAGCGGCCGAGTTTAGGGGTGGCTGTGCCAATCTAGCTATAGTACTACTCACCACTCCCTGGCGCAAACACATTCTGAACAGACAGTAGTGTTGGGATAGAATCCACGTCTTTCAGCTCAGCCCCCTTGCACCCTACTTTCACTGATTGCAGTTTGAAACTGTAGCAGGGTTTCACGGGCAAACAGAGTTGAGGGTTTAGTTCTGAGACAACTAATAAATGTATTAAAAAACCAAAAAACATACAAAAAAATACTGATTTGAAAGTATTAGAACAAAGGGTATTTATCAATTATCTAACGTAAATGATATTGCTATTAAAATTTTACCTGACGGTATAGACAGGCATCAGAAATGCGTGAAAATAATAAAAACTTTTGCTGTCACTAGGAAATTACAAAATGTGGAAAAATGCAAAATGTTAAAAAAAGTTCACTATAGAAAGAGACACAAAGAACTTTGTACACTCAAAAAATTAATTACTTTTTTGTTACACGTTAAAATATAGCTATATTACAATATAGCTGCAAAATATCCGGTTAGGATAGGTTTGGTTATAACAAAATAATAAATTTTTGAAGGTAATTGGTCGCTTTAAACATGTAACCAGTACTAAACTGGAAACATCATGTGCTCAAGTAGGCTTAGAGTTTCCTGGAATGAACTGCAATATATTTATAGGGCAATTGTACGCGTGTTGCATTATCGGTACCAGAGGCCACTTCACAAATCACTTGGTTAGCTTACTTTAAAAATTTTATTCACATTTTATTTCATAACCACCCTATAATACATCTAACTTGAAACAATACTCTGAATAGCTATATAGTAATATATCTATATAGTAATATATCTATATATTAATATACTATAAAATAATGCTATTTTTTATAGAGAAACCTGGGGAGTATAAAATATTTCGTGTTTTCTAGACACAAAATGTTTAAATAGTTTTTTAAAGACAATTTTATTTAAGATTCGTTGCTAAGGCCTTTGTACGTGGCCAGATTGCAATATCATTTTCGTCCGGATATCCGATAAATAATTTGCTTTTATCAGATGTAAGAGTTTAACCGATAAATGATAACCGAAATAAACGTTTGGGGTAACCGCATCTAATATTAGAAACTAATTTTCACTAACTGTTAATCTCTTTTGTTATTTATTTTTACTAGACAGTTTATTTTTTCAACTTATTCTACTAGTTTACACTCTCCTCATTTATATCTCGTATAAATTTTCAATCGTTAATAAAACAACGTTCTTATTCATCCAATCAAGATCAAATACAATTTTTTTTAAATGTAGTAGATGACGATTATTGTTAAAACAGATTTTTCAAAAGAAATTAAATAATAAAATTTTAAAAATTTCGTGGGTTTAGGTCGAATTTGAACTGGGTATCTCTGTATTCGAAGTTTAGCACGCTTTGGCAATCTGATTAGCGTAATGTATTTCTCAAAAATGAATATGAATTTTTCTTTTGTCCCCACATGGTTGTCGTCGAAACCTCCATTGCACAACTTAAAATTGTTACCATGGTTACCCCACAATATCATAAATAATGCTCTAGGAATAAAAACAAATGAAAAGAATAAAATAAACAAACTACATTAACGGTAACGAACCTTGCTTCACAAACTGACAATCCGAAACGAAAGCGAAAAGAAACTACAACATAATGCAAACATCGAAAAAAATGCGTATAAATAGTAACTAACAAAAACAATAGTCCAACAACATACACTGAAAGGAAAATGGAAAATCGCAAGGAAATGAGTTTTCTATTTTACCACTTAGTATTGTTATTCTGACATATGTATATACATATTTATAATAAATACACAAAAACCTCTTGACCACAAACTTTTTTTATTTTACCCTTATGTACATTTCAGTTACCAAGTAACCATCCTTAGAGGGATAAAATACAAAGACTGAACTATACCAGTCTTTGTATGTTATCCCTCTGAGGATGGTTACTTGGTTACTGAAATGTACATAAGGGTAAAATAAAGAAAGTTTGTGGTTAAGAGGTTTTTGTGTATTTATTATTAAATTGAACGACAATATATTCCTAATAAATAGTACATATTTATACTAATTGCAGTTATAAAATAAAAAGAAACTAAAAAACAATTCTTTTTTGATTTAAGTAGGGATTGACTTTAAAAAATTGTTATATTACTTTTTATTAGTAAGCTTAGACTTAACTTTACTCTGTTTTAGGGTAATCTACTTGTATTTGCATTCCGAACTAAGCGACTATGCTATAAATGTTCCTTATGCCACGACCACAGGTTCATTAGGTCCTATCCTGAAATCTACCTAATTCCATCTAGCGATAATAATTCTTCTTCTTACAAGGGGGCTGTACCGTCTTAATGGCCCCGATATAGAGCAGGAGAACTTCACTTAGAAAGAAGGTACGAGGCTACGCACACATGGTTACAATGTCATCCTAAACCCAATCTCCAGGGAGTTCTAAGCCCTTACCTCTGTAGGCAATAATAGTTATATTTCCAGAGTGAATAATTATTAAAAAAATAATTGAATTTTGGCTTCGTAAGTTTCTATTCCACTTTATTCAATTCCTTATAACATCTCAAACCTTCCTAATATATATCGTGTACAAATTTTCCCTCGTTACAATTGCCCTGACAATTGATGTTAATAGAGTTTTCTCAAATATTTATTCATTAGTTAAATTATAAGAATTTTGTGGCCTAGGTCGGACTCGAGCTGAGTATTTTCATGTTCGAAGTCTAGCGCTTTGGCATTGAGCCAACTTTCCCATAACTAGAAATCGATTTCTCAAAGATGTATATGAATTTTTCTTTTCACCCCAAATAGTTGTCGTCGAAACCTCCATCATACAACCTTAAAATTTATTGTTGCCAAGTTTATGATTACTAAGAAAATATCATATAATACTCTAAGTTTAAAAATGAATGATAATAATAAAATAAACAAACTGGAAAAAAGCGTTTAAATAGTAACAAAAAAAAAAAATAGTCCAACACCATACATAGAAAAATGGAAAATTGCAAGGAAATTCGCTTTTTATTTTGTCACTTACTATTGTTATTCTGACATATGTATATACATATTTATAATAATTGTAATTATAAAATAAAAAAAGAAACTAAAGTACAATTTTTCTTTGTTGATTAGTACGAACTGATTTTAAAACATTTATTATTATTTTTTTTCACGGAATTGTAGACAATTATCCAAAAGGAAGAAACGTTTACTGATATTTATTGATAATGTCCAGTTATATGCTAATCGTTATATATATATATATATATTTCTTCTGTGCATGTGTTTGTGAATGAACTCCTCCTAAACGACTACACAGATTTTTAAGACATTTTCG
The DNA here is from genome assembly GCA_036971475.1 of Prosapia bicincta. Lineage (NCBI taxonomy): Eukaryota > Metazoa > Arthropoda > Insecta > Hemiptera > Cercopidae > Prosapia > Prosapia bicincta. Next base: position 272,593,341 of record JBAIZL010000002.1, on the reverse strand, counting down.
AGAATGGTTTAGATTAACAATTTGATCCGGTAGGCAGAGCTGCGATCGCGTTTTAGATTCCTTTTGTGTGTGTGTGTGTGTGTGTGTGTGTGTGTGTGTGTGTGTGTGTGTGAGTGTGTCTGTGTGTGTGTGTGCGCGCGCGCGCGCGTGTGTGTGTGGTGTATACACACACACACACCACACACACACACACACACACACACACACACACACATATATATATATATATATATACAGTCGAACCTCTGTATAACGAAGTCGATTATCGTTGTAGATTGAAGTCGAAGAAAAAAAATCGTTGTAGAGAGGTATTCGTTATTGAGAGGTTGTGTTGTAAAGAATGCTCCCACCCCATCTTACGCATATCGCACTACCTGAGGTAATAAAAGGGATACAGTATAGTATCGCGAGTGTAGTTAGTGTAATAGGCCAATGTTAATATAGGATAATGTTTTATAAAGTCTCAATTTATTTGAAAATCAAGTTGTTAAAAATGTTTTATTGATGTTTCTTCATTATTAGATATCCACATTCAATATTTTTCATAGGGTCTACTCTGTATAGGCTATTATGATAAGTTATCTAATGCTTATGAAAACTTACTGGTAAATAAGTACACTCACCAATTCATTTTCAGGAAGCATGACTTGAACGTAGTGGAATTTAATCGAAGCAAACTCAGTAGGCCGTAATTTAGTAACTCTATTATTTAATAACCGTATTACATTTATTAGGACTTTCAACACGGCAGCGATATTGGTGATCGCATCAAACTACTGCCTGTTTTTCCTTAACTTCCAGCTCTGACGTGAAACGCCATGCGGGTTGCATAGCCTGTCGTAGCATCTAATTATCGACTCCGTTGTTTTGATCTCAATAATTTTATTTCTAATATATACATTTTTATTGGTAACATCAGAACAGTGTATTAGACTCTAAAATATTGTTTTATTTATAGGGTCACAATTTAAAAAAAGAAATAATACAAATGATAAATTACTGTATGACAAATAAGAAAACGCAATAAAAAAGACAGAGAAAAAAGAAAATTTATATACAAAACTAAAGACCCTACTACTAAAATATATTACATACTAAAATAAGCACTCAACGTTTCACTCAGAATGTATGTTTCTTTTTGTGCTAAGTGTTTCGGAGATCGTAATGTAAACGGAGACAAAGATAATTCATATGTCACGTCCGAGACTATTTATAGCCGAGATAAGCTGACATTGGTTTACTACAATCTTATGTTGACACAATAGGTTTTCGGGCGTCCAAGCATTTTGTCAATGACTCATATTTACAATAGTCTGTTCCCACCTCCAGTTCGTTTATTAACTCTAACAAGACAGTTATCGTTTAGTCTTGCGTTAGTTCAGAAAACTTGGTTTAATTTTTATGATCGTTGTTTTTACCGGATGTTCTGCCGCGTTAAATGGTTCAAACTAAAAAAAAAATAAAAATATAAAAGGTAAACCAAATTAAATCTGTTCATAAAACTTCCTGAATCATTGTTTCAGTTGAAGGATCAAAAGTTAACTTGGGATGGTCGGATTTAAAAACAACTCAGGCGCAATGTTCTCCAAACTCTTTTAAAGCACTAGCGTAAAAAGCAAACCTTTATATAGATATCGACACTAGAGAAGTTTCAATTAGCCTGGGAGTAAGCGTGCCGGTTTGCTCGCCGTATCTAAAGAATTAAGCTGGGAGCGCGTCTATAAGGAAACCCAGAGCGTGCCGGAACGCTAGCCATGCTGAACGTGTTAACTGAACCGAACTATAACATGCAGTCAATTGCCGACATGTGTTTCGCCTATCACTCTTGGTTTTGTTGACCCTCCTGCTGAAAATAAACAATTTCCTGGAAATGCCATTGTGAGCTGCCTATACAACACTACATTTCTTCGGTTGAAATGGAAAAAAAATTCATTATTGAGAGGTCCAAAATTTGTTACATAGAGGTAAATAAGCAGTATAACTTCTAAAATGCCATGGGACAAGATAACAATTCGTTATATAGAGGATTTCGTTATCTGGCGGTTTATTATATAGAGGTTCGACTGTATATATATATATATATATATATATATATATATATATATATATGTATATATATATATATATATATATATATATATATGTATATATATATATATATATATATGTATATATATATATATATATATATATATATATATGTATATATATATATATATATATATATATATATATATATATATATATATATGTATATATGTATATATATATATATATGTATATATATATATATATATATATATGTATATATATATATATATATATATATATATATATATATATATATATATATATATATATATATTTGGATGTACATCTATTTATTGGTTGTCATTTTTGCATTTCTACACCATTCATCAGATCGACATGATATTTTTGGAAGTACACTGCCGCAAAGGTTTCTGACAAATTTTTAGCCCGATTGGAGGAGCCTAATAATGGCGGCGCATGTAAATAAACAAATTAAATTAAATTAACTTTATTTAGAAAATATTACTACTTTTCTGACCTAGCATGCAGTCACTTAAATTGAAATAAAAGAATTAGTTTTATAAGTACAACTAATAACCTTGTATAGATGGCGGTAATCCCGTTATGACGAACAGCTGAGACTTAAATTAGGGAAAAACATGATTTCATACTACAGTTTTTATGTGTGTGTTAGGTTAGTTTGCATTACATGTGTCTTAACATAAAAGTTATATAACCGCATTGGCTAATAAGATAAGCACAGCATTAGCAGAAGAAATTATCCAAATGCACTTGATTAAATACGACACATGGAAATATTTCCTCAATTTAAATAAATCTTTTTTCATTAACAGAGATATATTTTAAATAATTGTTTTCATATCAAATTTGCTTGTCATTCCTCTCTTCTGTTATCGCAGCAACGCGCGACTGGTGAGCTAGTCATATGTAGATGTTAATCGTATAATTCTAGCCGAGGGCTTTCAAGAGCGTAAATTAATTCAGGTCGTTGCATTATTAGAGGTGTCTGTGCTTTAGCTTTTGTACCGCCAAGAGAGGTTCTTAGTGCGACCGATCAATGAACACACTGTGTTCAGGTTAAGTTAGATTAGGGTTGAATTCTCAGAGTATGCCATCAGCGAACTATGGTTATTATTTTGTACTTTTTAATTTTGGACATTTATTATATTGGATTGTATGTTTTTTTGGTAACTGGTTCTTATTTTGAGGTTAGTTTTCCATCTGTTACAGATAAACAATGTAGGTTTTTATTAAAATAATGATTCCTTTTACATCGATAGAATAGCACGGAGACGAGGCAGTGTTTCCTTACTGAGGTACACGGTATTCAAACGCAGGTTACGCTGAGTACCGTGGTTACCCTTTTCTCTAACCATAGGCACTCGTTCTCACAGGGACTATTTTTGGCTTCGGGGATTGAACCGATGGTCTTTAGGTTAATGATAAACCGCTCTGCCCTCCATACCAGTCAACCGAAATATAATCATTCATAGGCTTTTTTAATCAAAATGAATAGTACATAAAAATTTACTTTTTGATTTTGAAATATTTTGTAACGTATTTTTTTAATCTTTGTATTTGGAGGTATTTCGCTGACTACCTCGGAACAAATATATGAGTAGAAACTATTGGTAATGATATGTTAATATCTTTTGGTAAATCTTTCACTATATTTTAAATCACTACAATAAATGGGTAAGATGTAAGTGTGAAAATTGGCCTCGCAAGAATATTCTATCAATGCAACGAATTCTAGTGAATTTAGTAGCTAACTGTATATTCCTCGTCATAACACGTAAAATTTATTAATATAGTAGTACTCCTGCAATTCTAAGCTTATGCAACTACAGTGGTAGTTCGGAAAACAGAATGTATAATGAAAATTTGCAGGTGTATTATCAATAATTTAAATTAAAAATGGGAAATTCATGTAATATAAATAGGTTTTCGAAACATGAATATTTAAAGTAGCTTTATTTATGTATTCTCTCACATTCTGAAGGTTGGACCATAATTCGAGACTTTTACTTTATGGTATCTTGGAAACCTATACAAGAGTTGGGTGTACATCAGTTTGTTAGATTTATCCTCCAGTAATAAATTAGATTTAGAGTGAACAATCAAAGATGTTTATACTTTGTGTTGGTCTAGTTGAACCTAGGAGTCTTCCACCCCTAATAAACCCTTCTGAACTCGGAACCCGAGTGCTCCCGTTTCGGCAAGGGCTATCTACTGGTTATATTACAACGGATATATATATATATATATATATATATATATATATATATATATATATATATATATATATATATATATATATATATTATTGTTCCGGACTAAAATAATTTATTTTAAAATTCGTACTTTTAATTCGTTAATCACTTTTGCATTAGTTTATGACTATCCGAAATTTAAATTTTGTAAGTTTGTAAGAACGTACTGAGACGGAACGTTTTCCATCCCTCCGTGGCAATCTTCATAAGTGTCTTCTTCTTGGAGTTGTTAGGTTAAGAGGTGACGATTTTAAAGGCAGGTTTTCGACAGTATTAAAGAGTATGTGTGATTTGTGTTGGGTTTGTTAGTTTAATATGTTTGTGTTTTGTGTTGATCTCCTTTTTTGTTGATGTGTGAGATATTTAGGTTATGGTAATGTCTGTATATTGGTGTCCTGTTTTTATATGATTGTAAAATACTGAGTTGGTGTTCTGTTTGTGTTCCTCGACTCTTTTTTTGAAGCTGCGACCTGTTTGCCCAATGTAGAATTTGTTGCACTTGTTGCAGTTTAATTTGTATACGCTTGGTGCTTGTAGTTTATCTTTGTTGTTGGTGCCGCGTTGGACTACAAAAATCAAGATTTCAATCGTAATAAAATTCTATCAATTATTAATAATTAATTTTTTCTACAAATTAAAATAACAACCATTCAAACGAAGATACTCCCTGGTTGTCTTCCTTATCATTGACGCAGCTGCTGTCATCTCCGTGTGGTCAGATTTATTATCTCCCGGACACTGATGTTATCGAGTCATTCACTTTGCCATTTCCAATTTTTGTCTAAACTTAATCGACTCATTTTTTCATATATCTAGGAGATACTAGGTTAGCTGTCACGGAAATTTGTGCGTCTTTCAATTTGAATATCGTTTCCCGTTATTCTATATTGCCCTTCAACTGACCCCATAGCCTTTTAATAGAGCTGTAGTTGAAAGAAAAGGTTTTGGGGCAGTGATGTAGTATCGTCTTCATAATTACAGTCCATCTCTTCATTGAGATACAATCTTTTACTAATTCCACTCTTACTTTCTTCTCAGTAGACACTGGCATGGGTCAGCCACTCTTTCGATTACCTTTCCCCATCTGTATAAGACCGTTTATTTTTACGTTAATACTCAAAACACTGCAATGTCGACGCAATAATAGTTCGATCTTCATTGATAATAATAGTGAGAGTGATAAACTTTAGTTAATTTTTCTGAGCAGAACGTCACACAATAACACATTAATTAAGTTCAACAGTTAAAAGTATGAAGTTTGATTAGATTACTTAAACTTTGTTAGAAAACTTTGTTTAACTGTCACTCTTTTAACCGTCAGTTTCTGTTAACCGCCATTGCTGTAATAACATAATAATACTGTAATAACGAAGTGCTTTAACACTTTAACTGCCTTGACGGGCCAATTGACCCGACGACGACGGCCAGTACCCTAAACCGAATACCATCGGGCCCAATATTATTGTCTTGTACTACTCAGCTGGTGTTGCTACTTTTAGAAAAATAAATACACAGTATTAAACAACAAGCTTCACTCTACTTACAGATATAATTATAATGGTTTTGTTTGGCAGATGAACGACGACGGCATTAAAAACATGATGTTATTTTAGGAGCTGTTTGTCAGGAGTTACGACCCGACATACTTATTTGTTAACAATTTTAGTGAAGTTAAGTTGATTATTCCAACCGAAAAAATGGTTCATTCAAAGAATTTCACCTTTATATACTATAATAATAAAATAAATAATTTTTGATCACGTATTATATTGATTTTCACTATTGTCTTCAAAATTTAAAAACCCTAAAAATTAAGTCGGAAATATTGATAAAATATTTAGTTGTAAAATAATCTTTAAAAACGGTCTTGGTTGAAGTTAAGTATAAACATTGATACCCTTAGATAAACTAATCCTTAGTAGGAAGTAAATTATAAAGTGAATTCCTTAAGAAGTAAATTATTTGGTTTTAAAACTTTTACTTGTTATGAATCATGTATAGTATTTATTGGATCTGAAGCATTACTTATAAGAGAGAGAATATGTTTACACTTCCGTTATATATGCAAAATATTTATAAACTCACAAATCAATGACATGTGACTCGTTTACATGTCTCAGTGTTAAGCGCCAAAACACTTTTATCGGGAGTTAGATTATTATGTATGTAGGTGAACATGAAATGGTGGTTTTATTGTTTACTCAAAACACAAAAAAAGACAGTGTTGCACAGATGAGAAAATAAAATTAAATCAAAAACAATGTCGGACCAATTGACCCGATACGTGTTTTTATAAATATTATGATAAGAAACGTATTTTTTTACTTAGATGTGATAGGGGAACAAAGAATAAGTACAGATTATTTAAAAATAAGCTTAAAATATTTTGGCAATTCTCTGTGAAAACGCCGATATTGTGGCCGGCAGCTAAAGTATTAAGGTGCAGTGACACGTTATCTAATGTCGAGATAGTGTACTGTAGCTTCTACCATTCACAACGAACACATCATAATACTAAACAAACTAAATACATACAACGAAAACATACAATTCACTGTCGAAACAGAAACAAACAGAAGAATCAACTATCTCGACATTACATTAAATATAAATAACAATAACATAGAAACTACAGTACACAGGAAACCTACTTCCAACAACACCACAATACACTACAAATGTAACCACTTCTGGACACACAAAATTAACAGTTACAGTAACATGATAAATAAAGCAATAAAATACACACAAGATAACAAACAAAAATTAAATGAAGAATTTGATAACATTACAAAAATAGCAATAGAAAATGCATACAACAAACACCTTATAAAAACATATACAATAAATTTACAAAAAAACCTAACCTCAACATAACACTACAACCTGAACACAAAAATAATAAAAATAAATAAATCTACCTAAAATGTAAATACACCAATAACAAAATAGAAAAACTAACAAATATATACAACAAAGAATACTACACTCCAACATACAAACCAAACAACAAAATAATAAAAATCTTAATAACTCAAACCACAAAACAAATACAGAAAAACATAACCTATCAGGAGTTTACAAAATTACATGTAACGACTGCAATGCATTATACATAGGGAAAACGACCAGATCATTTAAAATATGATTTGAAGAAGATTACAGAGCATTCAAAAATAAAAATACAAAAGTATCAAATGTTGCAGCACACCTAATATCACATAAAACATGAAATAACAAACTACGAAAATAACCTAACCATACTTGAAAGAAATAATAACTTAATAGAATTAAACTCACTAGAAAAATACCACATTTATAAAAACACACACAACAATTTAATGAACCTACAGACCACATATACAGAAGACATACTATAGAAAAACATCATACACGCAGATCATGAAAAATGCGTGTAACGTCAACAAATACCAACATCACATACCGAACATCTACACCAGAAAAATAATCAGTGATTCGACAATGGTCAAGTGACCGAAAGGTGCCTCATCACAACAAGGTAAAATTATTGCACTTAGTGGCGGATAAAAGTATTTACAATAGTAATTTATCAACTTTATATATATATATATATATTTGTAGATTATGCAACACCGTTTTCTTGTATACACTTATCACTTTCACTTATGTACTTAAACAAGATTCTTGTTTAAGTACATAAGTGAAAGTGATATATATATATATATATATATATATATATATATATATATATATATATATATATATATATATATATATATATAAGTTACGTGTTATATTAAGCTTGAAAGGTTTTTAAAAAATGATTTTATTTTTACAAACCTTTGTTAATTACGAAACATTTAATTTAGAAATGGTTACAATAATTTAGCTTAGTAAAATCAAATACAATTGATGTACATTCAATCGGAGTGAGAACGTCTGTATGATACAGAGGCGACTTGCACACTGCAGGGGCTCTGTTCTCACACCTATATAATACTAAAGCTGCGTAAGCAGGAATTTTCCTAGCACGCATTTAATTATGAAATGTTCACATAAAATGTTTATATAACTCCTCCATCCCTAAAGAAAACTTCGGGGGTTGGCGAAGTTTCGGCGTTGGTTGAAGTCTTCTTCTTCTTCCTGACGAGGGCGAAGTGTATAAGCTGCTGAATAGGCCTCCGTAAAGGGCAATTTTCGGCATGGGTTGAAGTCCTCTTCACTGGAGAAAGTCACCAGGCAAAGGTTGATTTCCAAGATCCAGTTAAATGGGTTGTCTGCGATTTCCAACGCAGTATCCTCGTAGTTTGTAAGCGTTATTGTTTTTGATGATGGGCATTTTACAGTCTAATTTTCTGTTCATTATAATTCAACTGAGCAAAAGTATTTGGAATTGATTAATACAATTTATAATGAGTCTTTTCTATCATAGGATAGATACAAAATGTTTATAACATATACAATTGTTATCAGAATCTAATTTTTGTTCTACAAAATTTACATTGATTACAATAAAAGTTTTATATAATTTTTCATAATTTTTTACCATCATTTACATTCAACTTGCCTGTTATAGATTTGATAAGGATTCTAGTCAGTTTATAAGAATTCTTTTTTGTTTTGTTATCTCTTTAAGAGTATAGTTTCTAATTTTCTTCAATTACATTTCTTTTTGTGATTAACATATTTCAAATAATTAACAATATTTATTACCATAATTAGTTACATATCATTTAATTAATTACAAAAGTTTGTAACACATACAATTAATAAAAACAATGTTGTTTAAAAGTTTAATAAAGTTTCTTGCATAGAACTAGTGGACAAAGGTATGGTAGGGATTTAAATGTGATTGTGTCGAATATGAACAAGAAGGATTTTGGTCATTAATTACATTTTTTTATCTTCTTAGGCCTTTTAATTTTCGACAAATGTATTTGTCTTTTGTGTTATGATGTCTAGGCTTTATTTTTCCAGTTTTTCTTTCTTTATCTATCGAAGCTATTTCTTCCTTGCTATATCTGTTTTTCGTTTTGCTTTGCTTCTGAACTGACTTTATATAAACTTCAGATGGTATTTCTGGAAGTGGTTCTTTGTTTACATTCCTTTTTTCTAAAACATTTTCTTTAATTCTTTGATTGCTATCCCTAATGTTTTCGTAAAGTATTTTTGTCTTTTCTTTATGGTTTAAAACGTAGTCATTTACTATTTGTTTTTCTAAATCTATATCTAATAAATTGTTTGAATTTATGTGTCCAAATAAGACTTCGCAGGGCGTTAATTTTGTGACTGAATGTATGCTATTGTTATAGGCGATTATAGCATATTTAACTTTCCTAATTATACTGTCTTTTTTAAATTCGATTTGATTATTTAACAGCCTTATGTGTTCTATTAAGGTGGAATGAAATCTTTCACATAATCCGTTTGATTGGGGGTTTTGTGTACTGATAAAATGGATTTTGATTTTATGCAGGTCTAATATCTCTTTCACAATTCTGTTATTAAACTCCGTTCCATTGTCTGAGATAATAACTGTTGGTACGCAGAAATGTGCGAAGTAATCTAATAACTTGTCTGCAATCTCTGTAGCTTGAGAGCTTCCCAAGCGATAAGCTTGAGCATACCTTGTGAAACTGTCGACAATGCTGATAAACGAATTCTTCTCTAAAGAGATAGTGTCGATGTGAATTATCTGGAAAGGCCTTGCAGCTGTTGGTGTCAAGTTCATTTCTAGCTGTAAGGGAATTCTGTCGTATTTGGTTCTTTGACATATGTCACACTGATTTATGAAATTTTGGATTAGTGATTTTAAATTGGGCCAATAATATCTTCGCTTAATTTGTTCGTATGTTTCTTGTATCCCTCGGTGATTGGTTTTGCTGACATGATAATTACTTATCGTTTCTAAGGTATCTTCTTCCGAAGTTAGGTCTAAGAGTTTGTTATTACACTTAACCAAATTTAGTTCAGTTTGTTTGAAATTTTTGGCTACGCATGATGCAAATTTCTCGTAAAAATCGTCTTCAAAATACAGATTATATTTTATTTTGGGTACCAAATATGATCTTACAAAGTTAACTATGTCTTCTTTAAAATTATTTTCTGATATTTCGACCATTAAACGAATTTTTGAAGTTCCGAATAGTTTTATAATTTTTACTTTCTTTGGCTCATATCTTACTAATGACAAAAATATTTGATTTTTTCCAAAGTTTACAGGCTCGTCGGAAATTGGTATTTCAATTGGGGTGTTCCCTTCGAAGTTGGAATGCACGGTTTGACTGTCACTTTCTTGATCGTACTCTAAGTTGGCATTATCTGTTGCGTCGAGTTGTACGACCATAGATTCGTTATCTCTATCGTTCAGTTCCGGTAAGTAACGTTGAAGTAAGCCGGCTGGAGATAATTCAAGGTCTGGTTCTACAGTGTGTTGGGTGTTTGTTGACCTTTTATCAGTAACATTCAATTGTATTCTAGACAAAGCGTCTGCGTTTTGGTTTAATTTTCCATTTTTGTATCTTATGTCATAATCATATTCTTCTAATTTTAATCTCCATCTTAAAAGCTTGGAATTTGCTTCTTTAACTGAAAATAACCATTGTAAAGGTTTATGGTCTGTATAAATTTTAAATTTTCTCCCAAATAAATAAGGCCTGAAGTGTTTGGTAGCCCATACGATCGCTAATAATTCTTTTTCAATCGCGGAGTAATTAGTTTCGCTGTCGTTTAAAGTTCTGCTGGCATACGCTATAGGAAGGTCTTTTCCATTTTTGTCCTGGCTTAAAATTGCTCCTAGTGCAAAATTACTCGCGTCTGTCGTTAGAGTAAACTCCTTTTCAAAATCTGGGTATTGTAGAAGGGGCTCGTTAGTCAATATATTTTTACATGTTTCAAAACATTCTATGAAGTCTGGATTTTCTATATTTATTTTTGCATTTTTCTTTAAACAGTTAGTAAACGGTTTTGTTATCTTGGCGAAGTTTTTAATAAATTTTCGATAATAGCCTATTAGTCCTAAAAATCCTTTAATTTGTTTGGTGGTTTTGGGTATTGGATAGTTTTTGATTGCCAAAATCTTTGCTGGGTTAGGTTTTACGCCATCTGGTGTCACAACATGTCCCAAATATGCCACTTCTTTTCTTAAAAATTCTGTTTTATCCAGCTGTACTTTAAAGTTGGCTTTGCGTAATCTGTCGAAAACTTCTTTAAGTCTTTGTATATGTTCTTGGAGGCTAGTAGAATAAATTATAATGTCGTCTAAATAAACTAAACATGTTTCATTTTGGATGCCTCTCAGAATATTATTCATAATTCTTTGAAATGTAGGGGGGCTATTCTTTAGTCCAAAGGGCATTCTTAAAAATTTGTAGTGTCCCGTTTCTGTTGAAAACGCTGTTTTTTCTATGCTATTTTTATCCATTTCTACTTGGTGAAATCCTGAGGCTAAATCTAAAGTTGTAAAATACTGAGATCGTCCTAATTTATCTAATATGTCGGTAATGTTTGGCAAGGGAAATTTATCGTCAATTGTTTTCTTGTTTAATCCTCTAAAATCTATTACTAATCGAAATTTTCTTTTGCCAGACGCGTCTTGTTTTTTGGGTACAATCCAGACGGGAGAGTTCCATGGAGAATTTGAAGGTCTAATAATTCCTTGTTCAAGCATGTCCTCAGTTTGTTTATTAATTTCTTTTTGTAAATCTCTGGATATCTATAATTTCTGGAGTATACGGGAATTTCATCAGTAGTCCTAATAACATGTTTTATTTGGTTGTTAAAAGTTAAATCGTTTCCTTCAATATGGAATAAATCTGCATAATCTTTTATTAAACTTGTTATAGCGGATTTTTCTTCCGAGTTCATATGTTCCATTCTAAATTTTGATAAATCTAAATTTTTTCTTCTCGAATTTTTTTGTTTATAATCTAATAAATTGAAATTAGCGTTCGTTTGCATTGCATCAGGTCTAAGGATATTGTATTCTTCTAAAGATTTTAATTCTAATGGTTTATTTACTGTTAATTCTACATTTACTTCTGTGTTGTTTATTATAGGGCAGTAGGCTTCTCCCTTGTGTACTGAGACTATACACTGCGGAATTTCTAATCCATTTAAGTTTTTGTATGGTAAGAGTCCTTCTCCATCTTGAATATTTTGTATTCTAAATTTAATCATTTGGCTAGCGCGGGCTTGTATAACATTACTTGTCCCCTTTTTTGCTTTCTGTTCCTGACATTCGCTTTTATTATTATTATTATTATTTTGTTCTTCTGTGTTAAAATATTTAATCGGCATTTGCTTATTGCGAAATATTAATTTATCATTCACAAAATTTAAACTAATTTTTAATTCTTTTATGTTATCTAATCCAAGGAGTAAGTCAAAATCTTTATGGAAATCAAATAAATAGAATTTTGTTGTTTCTTTTCCTAAAAGTGGTAGCGTACAACTGTATTTTTCTTTTGATACTCCATGAGCTGTACTCACATGAAATGGTTCTTGTTTTAGAGTGTTTTTGGAAAATTGGAAAGCTATTGATTTTTTAATAAATGATCTCGTACTTCCAGTGTCAATCAGCATCTTTAAATTGGTCTTGGGATCGTGGATGTACGGTAGTTCGTTTGTGTCGTCTTCTATATGCATTATGGAAAATGTCTTTTTAATGTGGTTAGTCCTAAAAAATGATTTTGGGTATGATTGTCCTCTTGAGTGAATCCGCATGCGTTTTCCTCTTGCGTTGAATCATCAAAGTCTATGTAGCTGTCAGGGTCCTCTTGCGGTTCATAATCTGTTTGTTCGGTCAGATAAGAGTTAGTCATTTGTTCAGTCAATCGATTCATAGTTTGATCGTAAATTTCCTCTTCTATTGGTTTCCCTGTCATCTGATAAAGTCTATTTTGTCTAATTGTGTTCCCGGTTTGACGTGTGGAAATGCTCATTGGTTCTGGTTCAAATTTTTGATGAACTTTTAATGGTGTGTAATTGTTAGACTGTCTCGGTTGTTGATTTTGCTGTACGTATGAGTTATGTTTAGTAAATTGGTTAGGATTATTTTGGTAGTTGGGCCTATAATTTTGGAAGGTTTGCTTGTTAGGAAGGGGTTTGCGAATAGGCGGGTATTGTGGGGCCCTAGGTGGAATGTTCTGTTTAATATTTTGAAATAATTTGTTATTTTTAAATTGAAAATCGTTAGTAAGCATATTAAGTGCTTCGCTAAGAGAATCTGGATTTTTGGTTCGCATTAGCGATCCTACAGGTTCATGTAAACCTCTAAGGAGAACTCTTAACCCTAGTTTCTGTACATATTCTATCAAAACATCTTTGGCCAATTGTCTTTGTGGCTCTTTATTAACAAAAAATGAAATCTGTAAATTTAATAGTTTTTGAATTCTCTCATAAAATTTAAAAGGTGATTCGTTATTCTCTTGTTTTAACTCAGCCATTTCTAAATTTAAAGTAAAACAATCTCTTTTGTCTGAATAGCTGGTTAATAATACTTTTTTAATCTCATACCAATTATATGAATTTGAGTTTACTACCATTTCTAATGCTTGGCCTTTTAACTTAGCTAGTATAGAAGAAAATAGATATTCATTTTGAAAATCCTCTGGATTTTCGCTTACATAAAATTTATTTACTACTTTATCACATATGGAAATGAATCTGTGGAGCATAGTGGGCTCTCCACTATACTCAGAAATCATATCAAGATATTCCTTCTTTAATGTTGGCGTTGCCATTTTAAAATATTATTTTCTTTAAAATAATAAAATTAAAAATCAATTATATAAAATTAAAAAGTATTTACTCTACTTTTTCTTAATTCTATATCTTAAGATCTACTTACAAGTTGATCCAAAATACTTTGCTCATTTGAACAATTTTCACTTTTCACTTTTCACTTACACGATATTCACTCGTGCTCTTAATAGATATTCGCTCTATTAAGTGGTTGTAGATATTCACTCTACTTAAAGTTTCCTCAATTAACGGTTAAAACCGACGGACGTTATATTCACTAACTTCCTTGAGGTGTCCTACCGTTTTCTTGATGTCGTTACAGATATGCGCTCTGTAACGAATCGCGTTCTTGCAGTATCTCGGTTAACGATTGAAATCGAAAAAAATTATGTTCATTAATTTTCCCGAGATGTCCTACGGACTGCGCCAGTTACGTGTTATATTAAGCTTGAAAGGTTTTTAAAAAATGATTTTATTTTTACAAACCTTTGTTAATTACGAAACGTTTAATTTAGAAATGGTTACAATAATTTAGCTTAGTAAAAACAAATACAATTGATGTACATTCAATCGGAGTGAGAACGTCTGTATGATACAGAGGAGACTTGCACACTGCCGGGGCTCTGTTCTCACACCTATATAATACTAAAGCTGCGTAAGCAGGAATTTTCCTAGCACGCATTTAATTATGAAATGTTCACATAAAATGTTTATATAACTTATATATATATATATATATATATATATATATATATATATATATATATATATATATATATATATATATATATTCATTGGAACATTGAAATTCCTTGAAGTCATAGGTTTTCAGCGGTTCTCTGATTCTTCTAGTGTTTGAGATTAACTCTAATATTTTTCTAGGGGATTATTGAATTTAAAAGACCGCATGTTCTAAGGTCTTCCCTTAGAAGCCACCTAAATAATAAGACAGTTCGAAGGATAAGTTTTTCGGAGGTTAAACACATCGCTGTAAAACGCATTCAGAGTCTAATTTCATATTATTTCAGAAAAATTGTTTCAAAATATTTTAAAGATTTTATTTCAACATAGATTACATCTTTCTTTATAGAAGGGTCTGAATAAAGGAGAGCGTTTACTACATGCGCTGTAAAAGAAGATTTCTCCTTCTTACAGGAGCGAGATTAAAGATGCATTTCTTAAAGATTCGTGCTCTGCATTGTTCTACCGAGTGATTTTCGTTTAACTCTATACTAACAGCAGAAGACGCATAGACATTTGTCACTTTAAAGTTTTATGATTGAATTGTGGTCAAGAAACCTCTTACTGTACTTTGCTTGGACTGTACTGGTTACAGTTATGGATTTATTTTTTAAAAGGCTATATTTCTGTCGTCTATTTTTAGTAAAAGAACATTTTCTTTCTCAATAATCCTGTTGAGCTATTTTGGTTGACGGCCACTCCCCGTAGTTGGGTAGATGTGATTGACAATGTTTATATAGGACGGAATTAAGTACTTAGTGATTTCTTGCAGACAATGAGCTTTTGCTCAATATCTTGCATTCTAAAACCTCTTAATACAGAACAAATATTATCGACTTCGAGAACATATTAATATATATATTAAGAAAAAAATTTACATAGATATTTTTCGAGGAAAAAAATCTACGTGCGATTGTAAACAGACGAGTAACTTATTAAACTCATTAACACTTATAACTTATAAGAACTTGACATAATCTTACAAAATACTTTAATAGGTCAATCTTTGTTAGATATTTATAGTAAATTCTAACTTATATACACCAAATTTATTTAGTACTACAAAACGTGATATAATCGTATCTTATTTTATCAACGAACAACCTTTATATATATATATATATATATATATATATATATGTCTACAAATCATAATAAATATTTAACTATGATTGAAGTATTTAATTATTTTCTATGATTATGTTCAGTTCACATCGATGTGCTAATACGTTATAAGTGTTACTGAGTTAAATAAGTTACTCGTCTGTGTACAATCGCACGTAGATATTTCTTGAAAAAATTAGCTTCTGTTCCTTCTTAACAGTGCACATCTTTTTTCTAATTTATTTCAATGTAAGCGGGTTTTATTTTTAAATGTCTTATTTTTAATACAATTTTATACAAGCTGATTTAACGTAACGTTTTTTTTTACAATTTATTTATATATAAGTTGGTTTTTTACTTCTTAATGACTTAAATTTTTTTTTTTTTTTAATATTTGGTTTGAAATAACGCCTTTTTTGTAATTAATTTTTTTTTAAAAGCTGATTTAACGTAATGCCTATTTTCTAATTTAATTTTATATAAACTGGTTTGGTAAGGTCTTTTTTTAAATGTATTTTACGCTGTATTTAAGCTGATTTTACCTCTTAATGTATTTTCCTGATATAGTTTTATAAAAGCTGGTTTGCTTAGTCTTTTTTCTATTTTATTTTTATACAAGCACGTTTGACTTGAAGTGTTTTTTCTAATTTATTTTTATACCAGCCGGAATATTGTTCTTTTTTAAAACTTATGTTTGTATCGTGTGGTTTGACTTTTGCATCAGCTGCGCAGCGCTATTCTCTTAAAACCTTGTTCTGCCAATAGTTTTATCAGGATAAAGGTCATGTCAAAACGAGTGTATGTCTCCATCATCTCCCATTCCGTGGGAGATTAGTCGCCTATTCAGGCAATCATAGAGTACACTAATAACGCATTCGTAGCTTAAGGTTATCCCAATTTGTCTTTTTAAAAAGAATAGGTCAAGCCATTTTCACTGTTGACAATGTTTTTAACTGTCCCCAGAAATAATTGAAAATGTGGTCTTTGCTCCTCTCAATGATCTTGGTCAGCAAAATGGTTTTCCTTAATGTTGGAAAAATGAAAATGTCTTTACGGGTGTCAGTGAAGCTGACTATTACGCCTACCAGGCGCATTACTGGAGGGTGGGGTGAAATAATGACTCAGCTGTATAGGATCACATCTGTGATCCCAGGGTACCTGCACGTTGAGGATAAAGTCGCCCCCGTTAAGGTGTTTACCTTCAAACTGTTTAGTTTACCATCCCAGACTTTTCTTGTAGACTAGTATTTTCTAATAGCCTAATACTATACATGATTTTCGACCGAAATAATTCAAAATTTAAATCTTATTTTAGATTTAATAATTTTGTTTTTTCAGTAAAAGCTGTTTTGTAACTAAATTTATTGCTAAAATGGTGAAAGAAAAAAAATCTTTGTTTTCAATATTTTTTCATATTGTGATAAGATTCGTTTTTTGTTTGTAATAATTGTTGTTTGTTATTTTCGTGTCCATAGACTTTTAAATCATGTCGAAAGACTGGACGATAGTGGCGCCAGTTGAGGCGCCTTTTGACTGAAGAGAACAGCTCTTGGATGGTCTTTAAGTGGGACCCTTACCAATTTAAAAACATACGGCGGGGATGCTGGGGACTCGAAGATGTGTCTCGGCGTTAGGCTAACATCCTGACAGTTCCTGCAGGGAACGTATGTCCTGGTCTTGTCCGGGAGAATCTTCATCCCTCTGAAATGATTTGATATTAGTCTTGGAATGGCTGATATTAAATTTCTGGGGCAGTTGAAGTAGGTGTCAAGTGGCCTCTTAAAGCTGAGAAATAGGAGTCTTTTTGGGTTACTGCTTTTGTATCTGCAAGTGTAATGGTGTAACCCGGTTGGTTGTTTTCACTGGGTTCTTTGGTCAATGAGTCGGGACACTCATGCCTTCAATGTTTACATTTGCAGGGATACATTGTAGATGACATAATTTCTCCTTAAGGTGCAGCCACTAAAGTAGTATATTATCGCAGAGGTGATGTTTGTGTCTCCGTTTGTTACTGATCCCAACGCCGATTTACATGCAGAGAAAATTACTGTCCCGTCTGTTAGGCCTGAAACAATTTAGTCATTTAGGTAGAGAGTGACAGCTTCCTTAATCGCCAAAACCTCGCTGGTGGAATTTGAGGCAACCAGGTCTGAATTACTTTTGTATTTGCGTTTATTTCCATCCGGAAGAAGAAAGAGCATGTATGCACCTCATTTATTGAAGAATTTATTTGAGAGACCATCAGTGTATGCCATTGGCAAGTTACCCTGGGAGAGCTTTTCATTGGTTTCAAGGCCTTTTTGTTTAAGAATATTTAGGTCTTTTTTAAGCAAGGTTGCAAACAGGCTCAAGCTAATCCTCGTTTCTCTTAATGGTTTTCTGGGTAATAGGGGTTCCTGATGAAAATTCAGGGACGAATGTTTCAAATTAATCGAGACGTCTTCTGTTGTCTCGATTAAGTTGGAGAGTAGAGGACATTTTGAGTCTGGATAAACCTTTCCATTGAATTCTGTGGTTCATGGTATGAGCCATGTTGTTACTGCAGAGTCCATTGGTGAACTTGATAGTGGAAAGTCTGGGTCTGTTCTTAAATGTAGGTAAGCCACTTGTTGGCCTAGACTCAACTCTTGTTATGTCTTTTGATTATTGGTTGAGGAAATTGCGCTATAATAATTTTTGATGCTCTGTGCTGTACGGAGTCCATTTTCAGAAATGCCGAAACCGGATTCCAAATCGGGGAGGCATATTCAAGCACAGATGTAATGGTAGTGCAATATGAGCTTTATACAGTTGTAAGTTTTGATTCCCAAGTAGTTCTGCATAGTTTTCTGAGAATGTTTAACTTTCTCAGAGCTTTGTTAGCAATGCTTTCTTCGTGCTTTCTTAAAGAGAAATTCTTTGTGAAAGAAGTCCAACTTCTTTGAGCCCCTGACAACGCTTCTCCATGGAAAGTGCAATATCGAAGTTTAGTTTGTAATTAATTGTGTAATATATTTTGTAGTATATGGTTATATTGTATAGTAACATGTTAAGTACATGTTATCATGTTTTAAAAATATTTTAAGTTTCTATAATACCTTTTTAAAAGGTTTCAAAAATATCTTTAAAATAATTAGATATTAGATATTTAGATATGTTTATTTATTATGTTGTCACTTATTTTATTAAATTCCTTCTTGTATAAAGAAATCGTTCGTAGTTTTAAAAATATCACGAAACGGAATTGTTGTTTCAACAAGAGAAAAGCCAATATTGTATATCCAATTTCATACATTCATTTCCTTTTTCACTCAACTCCTTCTATTTAGTTCACCCTCTCCTTATATATATACACACATACATACACACACCTTGTTCAAGCTCTTAATAGTTAAGAAAATACTTTTTCATTCATCCGTACAAATTCAAATTTTTTTTGAAGCTGCCATTGGAACACACTTGATGTTAAAACAGTTATTTCAAATAATAACTCGTTAATTAAATTTAATGAATTAATTTCAGTTTTTTATGGTAGAAAAACCTTTTGCAAAAGGTATGTAATGTAGTTATTTACTCCCATTTTACTTAAAATAAGCGATAAAGCGTGATTTCATAAAAGAGTTCGTTATAAAAATACGGCAAAATACTCTTACACTCCATTAAACATCCCCAAGCGGTATTGAAGTTCTATAATTGGCAATATGACTTCAGGGTAAGTGCTGCTACCTAGTGATAATATAGGAAAGTATTTCTTCCTACTGTTTCTTTTCAACCGTGGTTGAGCTTCACAAGGGAATCATCAGTGTTTACATTCGATGGTTATCGTTATGTACAAAACTAGGAATTCCAAACATCGATGTTTTCCGATATGAAACACCGATATCCCATTTGAGAATATTGTATTTTATAAATGATAAAATTAATAATAGAATAATTTACTTTAAACTAAGTTAAACTTTTACAGTGACTACATTTAGCAAAATATCGATATGTTAAGAATAAAAATACGCAGAACAGATACAAATTTCCGACGATTAAAGTAGGTGGAAATTATTTAAATATATAACAATAATTCAAGTATGAAAACAACTCGAAACTTTAATCAAAACTGATGACAATGTAATAAATCAATACAAAAAATGAACGGGGTTGCCAACAGTTTAGATACGAGAGAAATTATATACACTAGAAGAGAAAAAAAATTTATTATTTTTTAATGCTGAAAGTATTTTCCAAATTAATGTTTCACTTGGCAAAAGTTAGTTATTCTATATGTTAGCCTTTGTGCAAATCTATGGATGGTGCATTTTGTGATTTTTACCCTTTAAAAATAGCGAAATCTTTTCTTAGCGAACTCATTTACATAATGCAGCAAGGGTTCCCTTTAAATATCAAGTCTCTAGCTTTTATGATTTCACTGTGGGTTGATCTGTTAGTGAGTCAGTCGGAGTATTGCTTTTATCCTAGGTCTAAATAGGTTTTATAGTCTAAATAGGTTTGTTATATTTTAGAAGGAAATACTGTACCATTAATTTCCAGAACCGAAGTATTTTTCTAAATCAAAGCTAACCTTGTCCAACTTGTCACAGCATTGTACATACTTATCTATAATTTTACCCATATTACCTCGTAAACTATAATAGTTATAAAGGTTGTAGACCTTAAGCCTACACAATATTGATTATAAAAATGCCTTTAATATATGTTTCTTTATTATGAAAATAATGGGCACAAGTTTCTTTGTAAATGGTTGAATTATTAATATTTCAGAAAATTATTTACTTTTCTAAAGCTTTCCCAACACTCAGAATGGTCTTCTAACATCATCACTCATCTAGTTTGAGAAACAAAAACGTACAAAAATATCTTTATCGGAATGACTGGGTTTGCTAAAGAAATAATTTTCTCTCGAAATTTCTCTTTAAATAACCACTACAAAACCCATAATCATTTAAAACTCTATTGTTTTACCTGGTGTTTTGAACCAACAACAGGTTGGCAAATCCAGGAGCGCAAATATTGTATAAATCGAATCAGCGCATAACATATTCAACCACACCACAGTGTAACATTGTCATCCATTCGCAATTTGTAACTCTGAGCAGTCTTTGACTTAACTTTTAACTATTTCAAAAATCAGTTAGGGAAAGTATAATATTCACGATTTATTGAATATAAGGTCTTTCTATTTTATAAAGGCCTAAGTACGTTTTTGACTTGATATATATATATATATATATATATATATATATATATATATATATATATATATATATATATATATATATATATATATATATATATACATTTCATAAGATTTTAAAGCTTTGTTCAACATTTGTTTTAGGCGCAAGCAATTTTTTCTTAATTAATAATTACCAGGTCAGCTCAACACACTACAGTACCTTAGAGGTAGTTAGAGATACCAGACCGCTCATACCTACAGGAATTGAGTTAAAGGAATCAGGATAGGTAACGCGCTACAGTACCTACAGGGTATGAGTTAGAGGTATCACCGTAGCTCAAAACGTCACAGTACCTACAGGGTATGAGTTAGAGGTATCACCGTAGCTCAAAACGTCACAGTACCTACAGGGTATGAGTTAGAGGTATCACCGTAGCTCAAAACGTCACAGTACCTACAGGGTATGAGTTAGAGGTATCACCGTAGCTCAAAACGTCACAGTACCTACAGGGTATGAGTTAGAGGTATCACCGTAGCTCAAAACGTCACAGTACCTACAGGGTATGAGTTAGAGGTATCACCGTAGCTCAAAACGTCACAGTACCTACAGGGTATGAGTTAGAGGTATCACCGTAGCTCAAAACGTCACAGTACCTACAGGGTATGAGTTAGAGGTATCACCGTAGCTCAAAACGTCACAGTACCTACAGGGTATGAGTTAGAGGTATCACCGTAGCTCAAAACGTCACAGTACCTACAGGGTATGAGTTAGAGGTATCACCGTAGCTCAAAACGTCACAGTACCTACAGGGTATGAGTTAGAGGTATCACCGTAGCTCAAAACGTCACAGTACCTACAGGGTATGAGTTAGAGGTATCACCGTAGCTCAAAACGTCACAGTACCTACAGGGTATGAGTTAGAGGTATCACCGTAGCTCAAAACGTCACAGTACCTACAGGGTATGAGTTAGAGGTATCACCGTAGCTCAAAACGACACAGGGTTTGAGTTAAGATTACCAGGATAACACAACATGCTACTGAACCTACAGGATTTTTTTGAATGAGGCGTAACTGGATAGTTCATTCCACAGTGCTTACAGGGTTTAATTAAATTTCTAGGATTCTTCAAAACATATGATGTTTAAGTGCTATAGCTTATGATTTAAAGGTACCAGGGTCGCTCAATGCGCTACACTACTTATAGAGGTTGAAATAAAATTACCAGGGTATCTCAACACGCTACAGTACTTACAGAGTTTGTTTGGGTTAGAGGTAACAGGGCAGTTCAACACTTTACATCAGGGATTCCCAACATTTATGGTACCACGCCTCCCTCGTTTTGAAATGAAAGCCTCCCACACCATCTCCACTTATACTATAAATAAATGGTATGGGCATATGAAAAAGAAACAAATATTATACACACACACACACACACACACACATATATATATATATATATATGCGCTGATACGTATTCCTTCACGGATGGAAACATAATAGAATGATTCCAGCGAAACGATTAGGAACTGCGATTTTATGGACTGCAGAATGAACGGATGTACTCCAGAAAATAACTATTCATCATATATATATATATATATATATATATATATATATATATATATATATACATATGTATATATATATATATATATATATATATATATATATATATATATATATATATAATAACATAAAGTACGAGGCTTTAGAGTAAATTCAGTTAGTTGCTAAAATAATTTTCTGTAGGATTAAGCCAGGAAAGACACAAATAGTGCCGACAAAGCAGATACCATGGCATTATCCTTTTCCGGGAAAGCTATAAGCTGCGTGCGGCAACAATAGACAATAGAGAGGGTCCAAAGTGGTTAAGACAGGGAAATCCAGCGGCCGATATAGCCTGGGAAAATAACCGTGTACCGTTAGGTTAAGCTAATTGTAGAACTGTGGGAAACTTACAAAGAACGTATTGTGGTAGTGGGAAAGACTAGATTGTTCAATAAAAACTAAAGGATCGAGGAAGTCGGGGAAGTTTGAGGAGAGTCTCAGAAGAAGACAGGTTAATGGGGACAAGGATGGAAGTGCTGTAAAGGGAGAAATTGATTAAATTAAGTAGAGTTTTTTTATAAGTAAAATTTAAAAAGTGCGACGTAAAAGTTTTTTTTTGAAAGTATTAAGAAAGTAAGTTTTTTTGTGTCAAGTGTAATCGGTGAAGTGAACAAAGGCCAAGATTCCAGGAGCTCTTCAGAACAATAAGTATTAATTGAATATAAGTGTAGCCAACAGACATCTAATTTTAGTAAAGTTCAGAACAATTTTAATTTCATCAAAATTATAAAAAATATTCTAGTTTCACCATTTCTAATTTAAAAAGCAAAGTTCCCGTAATAGCGACCCGAGAGCAAGAATAAAATTTTAATACTTTTTTTTGTTATGTTATTTTATTAGAAATCTAAATCCTCATAAGTCCACCTTTTATCGTTGTAATATTAGTTATAATATCAATCCTGTCACTGCAAAATATTTATATAAATTTGGAATAATGTGTAGAGTTAATTGAAGAGAATAAATGCAAGTGATGTTTAAAAATTTATAAGATTGTTAATTCTTTATAAACCTGAAGGTGGGACATTAAATAGATAAGGTAAATGAATAACATTAAAATATAAATTTAATTATAACAAAAGTTAAGTTATAATATATATATATATATATATATATATATATATATATATATATAGCGTTTATTTAAAATATAACTTTTCCTTTACATTCTATTGTCTCACCTTCAGGTTTCTAATTAATTGACACCAATATTAATTTTAACATAACTTGCATTTATTCATAACATTTAATTAATACACATTATACCCATTTACCTTAATACTATTTAGTGACAAGATTTACTCCTTAACTAATATTACAATTAAAAAGAAAGGTGGACTCTTGAGGCTTTAAGTTATTACAATAAAGTTTAATAATTACAGTGTTAATCGCTCTTATCTCGAGTCGTTATTATGGATCTTTTTATAAATTAGAACGTGGCGAAAAAAAACTAGATTATTATTTTATACTAATTAATTTAAAATTGTTCTGAAGTTACTGTCTTTAAAGTTCTGTTGGCTAATTTTAATGTAAAAAGAAAGTACTTATTGTTTGTTGAGTTCCTGGGATCTTGACCGTTGATGCTGCTTCTATGCACTTTTCACATAACTAAATTATTTTTCCTAATTCTTTACTAAGTTATTCACGTTACACTTTTTAAATTATGCAAATACAAAAAATTACGTTCCCTTAATTCTATTAAACAAAACTTAACCCTTTAACATTGCTGACACTTGGTCCCCCCCAATACGTCTGCCCTCTTCTGAAGTTCCTCCAAGACTCTTCTCTCAATCACTCCCTTTTCCAACCTCGCATCATCTCTCCGCCTATACGCATTTTAGTTACTTTGGTTATCCCCACACCCATTAACAAAGAGCCTTCTCTAACGGTACAGTATTATTATAATAACCCAGGTATTTTGGTCCTTGGAAAGTCCTATCTTAAAATAGTTTGACCCTTCTTTTGTTAAAGATTCCCCAGACCCTTTATGACTACACTCGAAATATAACAATGGTTAGGTACTTTGTCCGTAATTTTAGTAACTATTCTTGTCGCTTTTGCTTAATATTTCTTCTGACTATTTTTCTTTTTGGATATAAACTGAATTTATTCTTTAGCCTCATGCGTTTATGTTAATATATAATATATATATTAAAACAATTTATCCATTTATCAACATTTTCACAAGAAACAAGATATAAGATTTCAAGTTTTAATTTGCAAGATAAATTTCTACTGATAAGAAAAAAATCTGTTAGTGAGATGGATGAGCTTGCATATATTTCACTAGCATCCGTATTTGAGGTAGTTTTTTAGTAACGGCACAAAGCAAGTCACCAGCAAGATCAAGTTTGCTCATATATCTTGTTTTCATTTCAACAAGTGCTGAAAACGCACTAGTAGATGCTTGAAAAAGGCAAGTATAATCAAAAATCTGCCTGTGATACACCTTTAAGTGTTTTATTAAAAGTGAAGATTTGTTCATTGTGTCGCTGTTGCCACATTGAACGGCAGACATTCGTTTCTCGACACTTTTGTACTATTATTCTTTTCAAGCCGTCATCCAGAATAGGCCAACACGATACCAATATCCAGCAGACTACAATCAGGATACCAGTATAGGCCAAAGCGATACAATATCCAGCAGACTACAATCAGGATACCAGAATAGGCCCACGCGATACAATATCCAGCAGACTACATCAGGATACCAGAATAGTTCATCACGAAATTACAATTCGTATAACAACAAGAGCATGATTGTATTGTAAAAAACGAAGTCTTCGAGTTATCTCAATAGTCCAGAGTTTGAGAGGTTGAAGAGTTTACTTGTAGATGGTGCCAAATATATTGATTTAGTATCAAGTTTACAAAATTTTCAAAGCCTTTACTTATTTTTTCTTTATAATGTATAGGCCTACATTTCATTTAAATATTCTGAACATCATGGTCAATAAAATTACCTATGTAAAAACCTATGTACCTAAGTAATTACCTAAATTACCTATGTATTTAGTTTTAAATTTTGATAAATTGTGTATTTAAATGTTAACTAAAGGAGAATTTATCTTAATATTTTCCAATTGGTCTTTCGCCCCCTGACTTCCCTGCTTTACAGTTCCTACATGGTTCAAGTTAGAGGTAGGGCAAGGGTTGCTCAATGCTCTATAGTACCACCATGGCAAGTTTAAGTTGGGGGTAACAGGATAACGCAATATCCTATAGTACCACCATGGTTTGTTAGAGTTAGAGGTACTGAATAGCTATAGTACTTACACGGTTTGAGTTAGTACTGTCCATAATACCTCAACATGGACCGGGATTGGTCAACGCTACAGTATCCCTAGAGGATCTGATTTAGAGATCCAGAATATCTCAACATGCTACAGTACTTCGCGGGATAGAGTTAGTACTGGCCATAATACCTCAACATGGTAGAGTACCAGAGGATTAAATTTTCAGCACTCAGAACAGTTTAACACTTTTCATTATTTAGAATAATTGAAACAGTTTACGTCTTAACTTTATGTTAATTTATTGATACTTTGGTAGAACAGTTCTACACTTACAGTACTAAAAGCGAATGCCTTAGTAGTACTAGAATCGTCCAATTTATTGACTAATTATCTAGTTTAGGTAAGTTGAAAGTATCCAGAATAGCGAAACAGTCTACAGTTCCTGGAGCAACGAAGTTATTAGTGCCATAATACCTTAACTCTCTAGAGACACCGTTAGTAGTACCAGTTCAATAATGGTATCTACATAGGATTAATTTACTAGTATCGAGTAATGCAGGATAATTCTGATCTATCCAGGATAGTTCATCTTGCTACAGTATTCAGGGACTGTATTAGTATTATCCAGAATAGGCCAACGCGATACAATATCCAGCAGACTACATTAGGATACCAGAATAGGCCAACGCGATACAATATCCAGCAGACTACATTAGGAGTACCAGAATAGGCCAACGCGATACAATATCCAGCAGACTACATCAGGATACCAGAATAGGCCAACGCGATACAATATCAAGCAGACTACATTAGGAGTACCAGAATAGGCCAACGCGATACAATATCCAGCAGACTATATCAGGATACCAGAATAGACCAACGCGATACAATATCCAGCAGACTACATTAGGAGTACCAGAATAGGCCAACGCGATACAATATCCAGCAGACTACATTAGGAGTACCAGAATAGTTCATCACGAAATTTAATAAAGTATTTCAACAAGCTACCATGATTGTATTGTAAAAAAACAAAGTCCTCGAGTTATCTCAATAGTCCAGAGTTTGATAGGTTGAAGAGTTTTCCTGAGGATGGTGCTAAATGTATTAGATCTACAGTAACTGAAAATATGTCTGTACTAATATTAAACTAACAACGAAGATCTAGTACTCAGACAGGATGGTGGAGGGTAGATTCAAACTCTCCTGTAACTGAGGTACGTGAAATAATTCCCAAAATTAGTTCAAAACGCTCATTTAAATGAGGATATTGGCAGAAGTTACAAAGATAGCTCAAGATACTATCAAATCCGAGGAGAATGAAGCCAGACCCAGATTATCTGTAAGGTGTTACCATATCTGGGGAGGATGCAGGAATTTCCAAAAGTAATTAAAAATACTCCTAAAGCTGAAGGATTTAAGGATGAATGAAATCAGAGTCTGGTTAAATTCAAAGAACAGTTTACTTGGTATTATCCCGTGAAAGGTAGTCCTATAATAATTGTAAACTGCAGGTAATTCATTTTCATACCATAATCTCAAGTATACTTTACCCTTACCTCTACACTCCACGCAGGGCCTCCCAGAGAGGAGGGCAAATCCCAAGGGCTCGGGCTCCGGAGGGACCCGACCGGGTTGATGTTTTTTTACTGCGGAAAATAATTACTCGTATGGCGATATCCATAAAAGAGATAAAAGCATTATATCAATATAGTATAAAAAGTACCATGTGCAATTGTTTTAACTTTAAATAAATGGTAAAGTAATAGGACCCACTCATTGAATGAAATGTTTTATTCACACAAATGCAATGACTTAGTTGCTGTAAACGATCGGAAGTTTATTTCAACAAAACTAAATGTACACAGATTAGGTTCAGTAGGCCTAGTTGGTTTTAACACGGAAACAATAATTTGTTTATGGCATGCAAATACAGAGTTGTATGGGCCTACGTAGGAAGTAATGAAGGGGCCCATACTTATGTTTGTCCAGGGGCCTGTGCACATGTTTGTCCAGCGGCCCGAAATTTTTCTGGGCGGGCCTGCCCCCATGTATCAATTATGATGCATTACGAGTAGTTTGTGCTTTAAAATAGCAGAAAGGAAATTTTTACGTTTCGACTTCTGAAAGAATTAAACTAAAAAATAATTTGTGTTGGGTGTTTTTTTATAATTTATACACTTTTCTTCTAGATATGTTCATAAACACTAAATTATGTTCATCTCGGAAAGACACTAAATTTATTAAAAAACTACAAGGTAGTACAAAAGTCTCTACTTGTTATTAATTGAAACAACATTTTTACTTAAAGATATTTTTTAGATAAAGCCAACAATATTCCACAAGTAACTGAAATTTCTTCTTCTCTAAATTCTTAGTTAACGCTAAAGCTGTTGTCACGTTACGCCAACAGATCGCGTTAACGCTTCCGTTGAACGCTCGCACGATGAATGGATCTTGTTTTACGTTGTTCCCCTATCACTACTAGGAACTTCCTTCTGTTATCAATCAGAACATTACAGCATCACTGCCAAACGGCACGGAAATATGAATGTATTGTAAAGTTGGACAACCTGAAAAGTTGGAGCAGTCAGCTGGGCTACAAACCCAGTACCGGGTCTACGCTTGCGCAGTGAGCCCCACACTGGCTGCACAGTCCGCCATGTTCGCTGAAGCTGTCGAATCCAGTTTCGCCTAAAAATCAGAGGCTGGTGCGTGCACTAACAATATATGTGGTGCGTTCGGTGGGTGCTTTCGCTTTTTCATTTTTTAAAATTTATTAAAATAACTAAGTATATATTCGGACGTATCGGAGTGTGGCGTTTTGTTGAAAGTGACCGTACCTGATGTTTACTATTGATTTTTCCAGCTTCGACCGCAAATTATAACAAATTACCTTAGAAGCGTACAGAAACGATAACAGTAGATTTATTAAAATAAACATAGTTATCAATTCAATCATGTAATTGTTTTTGTGCCACTAAACAAGAAACAAAATATTTACAGTAGTCTCTGAAAATTTGTTTGACATGAAAGGAAAGCGCTAAACCGATTGACAGTCTTCTAACGGTGTTACTAATTTTTAGTTAGTTAATATCAAGTTTTGGTTATTTTTTTAAGTTTAAAAATGTACCGAATGGAATTTTTGTTGAAAAGGTGTCACGGATGGAGTCCGAAATGTACACTTCTGGCTGGTATGTTTGTCACAACGGTTTCCGAACACTTGTACCTGCAGGTTTCAGCTGACACTCGATAAATGAAGACTTCACGACGTTTTAAAGGCAAGTGGTAATGTTTAGTTTGCGCGTAATTTTTGAATGCATTTAGTGTTCCAACATTAACGTTAAAATTTTTTTTTTAATTGTAGATAGACTATATTACTTAACTTTCGAAATGTTTGTTTCACTTAAGATATAAAAATTGCAGAATCTGTAATTTTTATTAAAATTTGAGTAAACATAACAAAATAGTGTCACCTATAAACAATGTGACATTCAGCAAATCGATCATTTACACTACGTACTTGACCAAATCGTGTTCAACTTGCATTTTCCCTTTGCACTTATTTTACTCAAATATTCGTTTTAAACAAGAAACAGGTGATTTCAAATAATATAACCTCAATGTAGAAACACACAACACAGAGTAAAGTAAATTGTCTTTATCATATCTACATTACAATGCCACCTCCAGCAAATTAACAGATCAATTGACTTCCTACGTACTGGACCAAATGCTGTTCAACTTGCATTTTTCTTTTCACTTTTTTACTCAAACATTCGTTTTAAACAAGAAAACGGTGATTTTAAATAGTGCAAACTCAATGTAGTTACACACACAAAACAATATAAAATAAATTGTCATTATTACACCTACATTAATGCATACATACAGTACAATATAGGCCCATGTAAATATCCAGTTAGAGCGGTTTGGCTACACAACTAATAGTAACACTAAATTATGGAAATGATACAATACACAATACGATATAGGCCTACGTGTACGCACAATAGCAGATGAAACACTGCTACTGACACTAAAGTGTTTTATAAATTGAACGTCTATAACTACAGACTACAGTTTTGTTTCACTTTAGTAATGCTACTTTTTAGACTCAGAAAAATTGCATTTCAGGTCCCTTATAACCAAATGTAACCTCCAGATAATTTGTTGCTATATCTTTAATAAGGTATATAGTAATGTAGTGTAGTAGGTAACGTAAATTTATTTTTACACAATAACAAGATATTTGGAAACATAATATTACCGTCGAAGGAAATATAAATACATAAAACAGCGAAAACTATTCAGCCCTTTTCCTCAAATTGGATTTCGAATTTTCTTAAATAAACTAATAAAACTTTAATCTCCATATAACAAAACGCAAACAAAACAAATAATTAACATTTGGAAGAGAGAGAAACAAAGATAAAATCGTTCATTCTTTATTTTAGTTAACGCCCAATCATCTTCGATTGAATAATCAGGGCTTGAATAGCTATCTTTGTTGTATATATTAACGTATTAGCTTTCCAATGATTCTATCAATTGAATTTATACACATACCTTTGTATTTATTTCAAGTTTCTAAGAAAGCTTTTTTTAATTTTGTGATTTACATTAAATAGCCTAATTACTGATTAAATTTTGACGCTTGGTCGGATAAATGTTTCAGTGAATGTTTTCCCAAAGAATATCTTTTTTGGAAGAAAAGATAATTAAAGAATTACAGCAGTGATTTCACTATTTAATTAACATTTTCTTAACGTTTCTGTTCTGTTTTTGACGGATTTTTGAAGACTTTTCAATTTTGTCAACAGTTGTATTCCTTAACTATAAGCTACATTAGTAATAAGTATGACTTCGACAGCAATATAAATATGTATATGTTTTTATAAATGACTATTACTGCTTATAATTATTTGTTACCTTTATGGTTACACTTCTTTTTTAATTGTATGTAGGTTTACTCAATCCCTTGCACCTGTTGTTTTTGTTATATTATGCTCACCCTTGCTTTCTGGTCTACATTTAATTTAATTTTTAGCATTGCAAATCTCAAAGTCTACTTTACCCAGTTCTAACTATTCCGAATAGCTGATGTACCTGATAATGATATGGACGCTGTTAATACCATGTAGCTCAGTTCATATAGAAGTCATATTATTCTTTCAACTAATGTACAATATAAAAAACTCAGGGAATACTTAATTAATCTTATTGACACATTATATTTTTTCCCCCCCCGCTTAACCTCAATATTTACTTTACCCACAATTTGCTGTCTTTTGCTGAAACAAATAGCTTTCTTTCAACTAATATACCTTATTAATTTTATAGGCACAATATTGTATTACTTTCGACTAACCTTAAAGTTTATTATAACCACTTGTTGTTAACAGCTGATAAGATCAAACTCTTGATACTATATCGTTCAGTTTATTTTGAAGTCATAGTCATCTTTCAACTTATATACATTTATAATTTATTGACACAAGATTTTTTTTATTATCGCCCAACCTCAAGGTTTATTATACCCACTTGTAAAAAACTAATATACAGTCCTATTCTGTCGATACAAAACTTTTAACTATTGCCTACTTTCAACATTTTGTTATACCCACTTGTAAACAGGCGATGAGATCAAATTGCTAATACTATTTTGTCACAGTTTATGTAGAAATCATAGTCGTCTTTCAACTAATATACAGTCGTATTTTATTGACACAAAACCTTTTACTATTGCTTAACTTTCTACGTTTATTATACCCACTTGTAAACAGATGATAAGATCGAATTGTTAATACTATTTTGTCACAGTTTATGTGGAAATCATAGCTATCTTTCATATGATATACCTTATTAATTTATAGACAAAATATTTTATTACCATCGCCTAACCTTAAAGTTTATTACAACCACTTGTTAACAGCTGATAAGATCAAACTCTTGATACTATATCGTTCAGTTTATTTTGAAGTCATAGTCATCTTTCAACTCATATACATTTATAATTTATTGACACAAGATTTTTTTTATTATCGCCCAACCTCAAGGTTTATTATACCCACTTGTAAAAAACTAATATACAGTCCTATTCTGTCGATACAAAACTTTTAACTATTGCCTACTTTCAACGTTTTGTTATACCCACTTGTAAACAGGTGATGAGATCAAATTGCTAATACTATTTTTTCACAGTTTATGTAGAAATCATAGTCGTCTTTCAACTAATATACAGTCGTATTTTATTGACACACAACCTTTTACTATTGCTTAACTTTCTACGTTTATTATACCCACTTGTAAACAGCTGATAAGATCGAATTGTTAATACTATTTTGTCACAGTTTATGTGGAAATCACCTATCTTTCATATGATATACCTTATTAATTTTATAGACATTATAGGATCCGCATTGTTGACACTATATATTAATACCAGTTGTACATGGTAATATGTAAAGGTTAAAATTAAGTAATGTTACTTTATTGGTGCAAGATATGTTATCATTTCTAACCTCGACGTTTACCCTCTTGTAAACAGCTGTTCTGTTACTTGTAGATGATGTAACAGCTGATAATCTGGACTGCTAATATTATTTTGTTTCATTCATTTGAAATTATAGTTGTATTATGTCATATAGATTCATATAATGCAGATTTATTTTAAAGAACTAAAATTTATACACTGTGGTATATATTAATGTGACACTTATCTTGTGTAGTACTTACTTTTGTATTTAAAGAGGATGTCCGATTCGAAAAATGTATCACACCGTCAACTCAAACAGTAACTCTATGTAATCACAATCAAAACATTTATATGATGTTTGTAATTTTCGGTGAACCAGAGACATTGACAGTAATCAGGAAATAGTGGTGCTGATGCCCCAAAAATTGAATATTTTGAAAAAACCAAATAACTTCACATTGTGTTATACTACATTACATTATACTTACACGATATCCGGCTATAATTACGATCACACACACCCCTACACACACACACAGCCCTACACACACAGACACAGACACAGACACACACACACACACACACACACACACACACACACACACACACACACACACACACACACACACACACACACACACACACACACACACACACACACACACACACACACACACACAAAAACATACACACACACACACACACACACACACACAAACGAATGTATCCACATACATTCGTATACGTTATTGTAGTATACATAATTGTATCGCTCCATTAAACAAGAAGGCAGTGTTTCACTTCACGCTTAGTAACACTTACCATTACTGTGTAACTCGTACTATAGTTTGATTTAAAATAGAATAGGATTATATGTAGGTGAAATCGGCCAGAAGGAGTGGGGGCAACTGACGTCTCGGCAAATGGGAAATCTACATCTTGCTGCGTGGGTGATCTTTGTTGCCAATTCGACGTTTTTAACTTCAGCTTGTCGCTCAATTTCATTGTAGCTTTGCTGGAGTGCTTTACTAACGTTGGAGCTTGCTTCGTTCTACAATTTCAGTTTTGCTTCGCTTCAACAGTCTTTTTCAAGGCTTTACTGTCTCGATCTATATAGACAGTTAAACTCGGAATGTTTTAAAATTCGTTTTATTACTTCACACTCTCCTTATATGTATATATCTGGTGAGTCCAGATGTAGCCATAGAACTATAAAATATTTTGAAAATTTTGATAATGCTGATAATGCCAATCAGCGAAAAGCTTCAATGTATGAAGAAAACTAAAATAAAAATTCTTTTCTATGAGAGTGTCATTTAATTGTGTGTACATATAACAAGAAAAAGAAATTCATCCAAGGATTACATTATATATATTGATATTTTACGTTGTCCATTATTTTTCCGTTGCACTGACTTTATGAAGTTAATATATTACTATTGTAAATACTTTTATCCACCAGTAAGTGCAATAATTTTACCTTGTGTGATGAGGCACCTTTCGGTCACTTGACCATTGTCGAATCACTGATTAATGTTTTCTCTATTTTTCTGGTGTGGATGTCCGGTCCAACATATTTCACCATTGTCGGTTCATTTTTTCTTCCTCTGTAAGGCTCAGGACTTGTTACGAAACTTTGGAATGCTAGCAAATTTGTTTCCATGTTTATGGAAAAACATCAAGCATTGAAAAATTATCCAAGTGATATAAATCGAAAGCAATTTGAAAAAATCAGAGCAACTTTAGAAAATAGTAGAAAAAGAACAAAACCAAGAAAACTTGACTTATATCATGTGTTTTGTGGAGTGCTATACATCCTAAAAAGTGGTCCGTGATGTTGGTATTTGTTGACGTTACACGCATTTCCTCTTGAGTTGGGTGTATAATGTTTTTGAATAGTATGTCTTCTGTATATGTTGTCTGTAGGTTCATGAAATTGTTGTGTATTTTTTTATAAATGTGGTATTTTTCTAGTGAGTTTAATTTTATTGGGTTATTATTTATTTCAAGTATGGTTAGGTTATTTTCATAATTTGTTATTTCATGTTTATGTGATATTAGGTGTGCTGCAACATCTGTGCTGCACCCACTTCCAACAACACCACCACAATACACTACAAATCTAACCAACCCTGGACACACAAAATTAACACTTACAGCAACATGATAAATAAAGCAATAAAATACAGACAAGATTACAAACAAAAATTAAATGAAGAATTAGATAACATTACAAAAATATCAATAGAAAATAGATACAACAAACACCTTATCAAAAACATGTACAATAAATTTACAAAAAAACCTATCCTCAACACAACATTACAACCTGAACACAAAAATAGTAAAAATAAAAAAATCTACCTAAAATATAAATACAACAATAACAAAATAGAAAAATTAACAAATATATACAACAAAGAGTACTACAGTCCAATATACAAACCAAACAACAAAATAATAAAATATCTTAATAACACAAACCCCAAAACAAATACAGAAAAACATAAGCTATAAGGAATTTACAAAATTACATGAAACGACTGCAACGCATTTTACATAGGGAAAACGTCCAGATCATTTAAAATAAGATTTGAAGAGCATTACAGAGCATTAAAAAATAAAATTACAAAAGTATCAAATATTGGAACACACCTTCTTTATATATATATATATTTGTAGATTATGCAACATTGTTTTCTTGTATACACTTATCACTTTCACTTATGTACTTAAACAAGAATCTTACTTGGTATTTATACGAGTACTTTCAAAGACTGGTTAGTGTCTCCATCCTTGGGCATACTGGTATGCATACAATATACCAGTATATTGTTTAAGTACATAAGTGAAAGTGATATATATATATATATATATATATGAAGAACATTTTATTATATAAGGTAGTACTTAAATAATTGTTGCATGTTATATGTTATTAATTAGATACTTTTTCCAATTCCCGAATTAACTCCGGTTAATATTTAAGTGGTATTTATGAGAGATACTTCACGCCTTTTTATACGAAAAAACAGTTTTTCAATAATGAAGACAGTTCTAATAGAGAGGTATATATGTATGTGTATATATATGTGTGTGCATTTTTCTTTTCCCCTTATCTGGTTGTCG
Source organism: Prosapia bicincta (assembly GCA_036971475.1). Taxonomy (NCBI): domain Eukaryota; kingdom Metazoa; phylum Arthropoda; class Insecta; order Hemiptera; family Cercopidae; genus Prosapia; species Prosapia bicincta. The sequence continues at coordinate 272,557,828 of JBAIZL010000002.1, read as the reverse complement.
TCGAAACCTCCATTGCACAACTTAAAATTGTTACCATGGTTAACACACAATGTCATAAATAATGCTCTAGGATTAAAAATGAATGGAAAGAATAAAATAAACAAACTGTATTAACGGCATTGAACCTTGATCCACAAACGGAAAATGCGAATGGAAAGCAGAAAGAAACTAGAAAACAATGCAAGCGGCGAAAAAAAGGAAAGGGTATAAATAGTAACAAACAAAAATAATAGTCCAACACCATACGTAGAAAGGAAAATGGAAAGTGGCAAAGAAATTCGCTCCCTAATTTGCCACTTAGTATTGTTATTCTGACATATGTATATACCTATTTGTATTGTTTGTAATTATAAAATAAAAAGAAACTAAAATAAAATTATTCTTTGTTGATTTAAGTAGGAATTGACTTTAAAAAAAATTACATAATTTTGTATTAACGAAATTTACTGTAACCGGACACTTTCTATTAATATTGCACTACAGTAATGTTGTACTAAAGTATAACTTAGTGTTTTTTATAGGGAATCCTTGACTTTATAAAGTTCATTTATTAAATTGAATTTGTCTTAAGTTTCAACACCTTTTTAATTTTTTTTTTCTGTGTTGAGGAGGACTTTCTGCATATCCAAGTAATAAGTAGGTCATGCAATTTATATAACGTCCGGATAACCGATAGTTACCTAATATAATTTTCAGTCGTATGTGACGTATTTAGATGTCGATAATAAGTATCGACGAATAGATTCCATTGTAAAAGGCAATCGACTTTTTTATTGTGGAAGATCTAGGGTTAAAAATGAAATTAAATATTTTCTTCTCACAACATTTTTTAATGTCACTGATATTTCTAAAAATCACTGTTTTAATATTAAATATTTTTTTGTAAAATAGTTTTGTAAATTATTATGAATTTTACTTATATATGTATAAAATATTAGTGTTATTATAATTTAACATTATAAAAAACTTATTATTTTGTTTGCGTTACATTCATTTAAATGTGAATGAAATAATACATAAATGGCCTTTTTTAACTTTAGATTTTTAGCTTTTTTTTTAAAATCGTTAATAATCTAACGTAAATGGTCTCGCAGTCCCCGATATGTTCTAAATACGCTGTTACTCTACCAGTTAGAGATTTAATGACCATTGTTTTGAACCTTTCTTTTATTAGCAGAGAATAATTGTTAGTGTAATGTAACTTTATATACACTAGAAATAACAGATATATATATATATACTTCTCTAGAGGCGAAAATAGGAATTTTCTTGTTAAGAAAAAGGTTTTTGTCTTTGTACGTAAAGAGTATGATTTGGGAGGGGTTGATAATCCGGAAGAGGTTTCATAGGCTGGTATACTAAGTCAGTGCATATTGTATGAACACTTGAACACTCAGTATTAAAACAGAGTAAACAAGCCTGTTACACGGTCTGTGCTACGATTTTGTAAATATAGAGGTTTGGCTCAGCTTCTTTGTGGATTGCTATTTGTAAACCTTTTGTGTGTTGTGTTTACAGGAGCTAATATAAAAACGTATTAGAAATTCCCATCTGAAGAGCTTTGGGTGTAGTTTTAATTAGTCTTTAATATAAGCTTCACAAGCAACAACGAGATCATAAACTGTGGTGTAGTCACGTTCATTCGCGTGTGTGGCTCGAAAACAAGATCTTTATACTGGAGAATATTTCAAAGCGTACAACGTGCTAGGTTACAATGGAGTGGGCTAAACGTGAGTAGGATAGAAAGGGGTAAGTCAAGGGGTAGCTTCCAAAGGGTCAGATTAAAGAGGAGAAGTTTAAATCCAAGGTGACAGACAACGAAGGGGTAAGTCAAGCGGTAGTTTCCAAAGGGTCAGGTTAATATGGAGAAGTTTAAATCCAAGGTGACAGACTACAAAGAGGTAGGTCAAGGGGTAGTTTTCAAGTGGTAAGATTAAAAGGTAGAAGTTTAAAACCAAAGTGACAGACTACAAAGAGGTAGGTCAAGGGGTAGTTTTCAAGGGGTAAGATTAAAAGGGAGAAGTTTAAATCCAAAGTGACAGACTACAAAGAGGTAGGTCAAGGGGTAGTTTTCAAGGGGTAAGATTAAAAGGGAGAAGTTTAAATCCAAAGTGACCGACTACAAAAGGGGTAGGTCAAGGGGTAGTTTCCAAGGGGTAAGATTAAAAGATGGAAGTTTAAATCCAAAGTGACCGACTACAAAGAGGTAAGTTAAGAGGTAGTTTCCAAGGGGTAAGATTAAATTGGAGAAGTTTATATTCAAGGTAACAGACAAGAAAGAGGTAAGCCAAGCGGTAGTGTCCAGGGGTCAGATTAAAAGGAAGAAGTTTAAATCCAAGGTGAGAGGCTATAAAGAGGTAGGTTAAGGGGTAGTTTCCAAGGAGGCAGATTAAAATGGAGAAGTTTAAATCCAAGGTGACAGACAAGAAAGAGGTAAGCCAAGCGGTAGTGTCCAGGGGTCAAATTAAAAGGAAGAAGTTTAAATCCAAGGTGAGGGGCTATAAAGAGGTAGTTTCCAAGGTGTCAGATTAAAATAAAGAAGTTTAAAGCCCAGGCGACAGGCTACAAAGGAGTAGTCTATATGCGGTTAGCCTACACGAGAAAGATATTCAAGGGTATTTATATAAATAGATTGGCTACAAGGAGGCAGTCTATAATGAGTAGTTTACGAGGGTCAAATTATAAGAGAGTAACTCAAGTTCAAGGGAATATTGTACAAAATGTAGGCTATAGGAGGGTAAGCTACACAGGCTGCAAACGTACAGGTTATATTTAGAAGATAGCTCTATACAGGTTACATGGAGGTAGGTTATAATAGGCAGATTACAAGACGACAAGCTACAAGAAGGTAGGCTACAAGAAAGAAGGTCCGGTATTATAAACTGTTATTCAATCGGATAGCTTATAGAAATGGACGCTAGAAAGTGGTAGGCTGTTTGTTTTTGCTCTAAGGTCCACTTTAACATTTTTTTAAATGTTTCCAACAGTGTAAAATGACAAATTTAATTGATTTCATACATCATTCGCAAATATTTAATCTCAAAGATGAATATTTAAAATGATTACCTAAGTCGTACCTTAACCCTTCCTTTTTCCTTGGGGAGGGGGATGTAAAGGCACCCTATGTAATTGGTTTTACTGGAGCATGGTCGCCTGAATAATATGACTTCTACTGTAACGTAGATTTTATAAATACACTTTCGCCAGCGTTATATATTCCCTTCATTTTAAATAAAAAACAGTACAAGAAATTTAATTTACTTCTGTTTTTTTTTGTCTGTTCAAATTTGACTTTCTTTCACATTGATATCGTCCGGTGTGTAATGCGCAGGATCAGTGTTTCTTATTTTCAACGTTGGTTTTCAGTGTTGCTTTAAATATGAATGTGTTTTTGTTTTAAGAGCACTGAAAAGCAACCGAAAACTCAAGCATGTTTAAAGTTTTATGCGGGTAAACGTCACTTACACGGCAATAATTTATGTTGGCGAGTTGTTCAAATGAAAACTTTTAATGGATCTTTATTATTTGATGCACAACGAACGAGGCTGTCATTCGAGGATGGTGCTTTCTCTCCCTAATTTAGAAGTATTCAGATTTAGTATTTACGTGATCTTCAAGAAGTATATCAACGATTCTCTTTATTAAATTTTGGTATGTGTCAAGTTTCGGCTTATAACACGATTAATAATTTTCCTTATTCAATTGTTGTAAAGTTAAATCAATTTTAGTTTATGTTTATTTAATAGTAGCAGAAAACTTAATATATTTTTTATTACAGCAGGGGATTTCAATGCTTTTGCATTTGGATCCAGTTTAAATAATATTTTGGCAACAATCATTGTAGAACCTCCTATCTAGTTCTGGGCCTCCCAAGCGGTCGTTCCACATGGCTTTGCTATAAAGATTTTAATAACTTTTTTTACTACCTTTTGTCAACTGCAAAGATTACAATCTTCACCAAGTTCAGATTGGAGAATAAGGTTTATATGAAGGTAAGCTGTCAGAGGATATGTTTCAAGGGTGAAAGCTACCAGGGTGAAGTAACAAGGGGTTAGGCTACAAGAGTTAGGTTTTGAGGGGCGTATTACAAGGGAATAATCTACCTGGAAGGGAACAAGGTACATGGTAGCTACAAGGGAATAGGTTTGTAAGCGAGTGTGTTATAAAAGACAAATATACGAGGGAGCAGCTCATAAGCGGGTAGGCTACAAAAACGTATACTACATTAAAGGCCAAAGCCGTCCTTGGGGTGAAGAGAGTGGAGTGGCCACTCCAGGCCTCGCACTGAGGAAGGCCTCACGTCGCAAGGCTTTGGCCGTAATAAACGTAATTAAAATGTTTTGGTTAGATAAAATATAAAAGTAATGTACAAATATACGTGCCTAAAATATCTGTCAGATTACCCGCGCAATGTGATAGATTATTGATTAATGAGAAAACCTACGAACGAGATATCGGTATCGCGACCAAAGAATGCCATACATCATTTGATAGCGAAGGCGTTTCAACCGTGTTAAATAAAAACAAAAATCACGCAAATAATTGACGTGTTTTAAGACAAAATGACTGCATCCAAGTGTTTCGAAACACTCCTTTCTTGCGCGAGAATTTTAAAATATTTTCGGGGGAGACCACTTTCTTAAAACGGCTTCGCATAAGTGTTTTACTTCAGACCTCGCAATTTGCTGTTTAAAGAGTGTTGTTGAAAATAAGTAGTTTACATGGGGAAGGTTATAAGGATTAGATTACAAAAGGGTTGATAAATATAACAAGACGGGCTACAAGGGGACAAGATACAAAGGAACAGGCTGTAGCGAGTATGCTATAAAGGCAAATATTAAAGGGGACAGCTTATAAACGGGTAGGCTACAAGAGTTAGGCTATAATGAGACAGGGTAAAAGGGAGTAGTGTGTGTACAACGGGACGTGATACAAGAGAAATAGGCTGTAAGTGAGTAAGAATTAAAAGTCAGATATTTTAAGAGGATAGCTAGTAATAGGTAGGCTGCAAGGGAGGAGATCATGTGCAATGAGTAGGCTTGAAAATAAATAAGCTAGTAAAAAGTAATATATATTGAAATATATACATTCATGAATTAATGCCAATCAGCTGTTCAGAAAATAGGTCGGTGTGATGTTTGAAGATTGTAGTGGCTATTTTACCATAAGTTTATTGATATTTCGGTCGAAATGAAACGTAATTTACAGCTTTTTCAAGGTAGAAAGACTTGGCCAAATACAATGGAATTTTGTTTGGTTTTAGAAGTGTTTTAAAGCACCAGGTGCGTCTTGTTATAGAAATGTATATCGAGCCAAAACCTATCCGAGGCCTTGGACAAAGAAATAACTTACAGTAGGCTCTCAACGAATTGCTTATTCTTTTTTAATAGCAGCTTGAAATTATGTGTTTTGGAGCTACAATGAGCTGTTGCCCTCTGAATGATCCATAACTGCATACGTTGTCAAGGGCTATAGTAGTCTCATCTATTGTCAATTAGTTGGTCGTTAAATTATATCCAAAGAGGTATTCAACTTAATATAAGATTTCAAATTGATTACTTTTTCTGATATTTTTCTCTCTACATATATATAAATTTTGTTTGGTTCCACGTAGTTATATACACATTATAATATATAATAGGAGTTACTAATTAGTCTAGATGAATACTGCTGTTTCAGGATGTATACAATTTTATATTCGGGGCCTAATTAAATTTATTTATCTATATTATATAAATATCATAATCTTTATACATAAAAATTGTCAAGTTGGTTTGTGTACGCCTTAAAAACTCAAAAACGTTCTACAGAGATTAAAATTTGGACACAACATACAGCCCACTTCATAGATTGTTTTTATCTATTGGTCCTGTCAGTAAAATTGCTGTGACCGCAAGAAAACAGCTTTTTTAAAGGTCACTTGTGAACCAGCAACTGATCCATCTACCACAAGCGAGGGGATCACTCGGTATACTAGCTAATGGCAAACACATTGACATGTGAAACATTACCTGTTATAAATAACATTTTGAATTAACAAAAACAGAGCCATCCACTTTAGTTCCATTTAGATCATTATACAATCGAGGTACTTTTGTGAGACCAAGTCGTTCATATGATGTGGATTTAAGCCTTGAATCTAGAGTTACAACACCGGTTATCTCCAGTCGAGCACATATCTATCATTAATTAACGCATGAACTTTAGGGAAATTCTGATCGCATAATGGAAATGATAAATAACGGAATTGTAGGGAACTTCTTCCTGGATGCAAAAAGAGGAACTGGGAAAACATTTCTTATCAGATTGATTTTGACAAGGGTTCGATCAATGGCATTGCCTTAGCTCTGTAATATTTAGCCTGTGAAGTTTTGCAAATTTAAACTTCTATGAAACGTTTGTTCCTCATTTATTATCCATGCAACCACAAAGTGCCACAGGAAAACGTGGCATGGTACCGCTAGTATATTATATCTCAACATATGTTAAAGTATATTATTTGTTTCTAATTAATTATTCACATGACAAGAATGTTTTCTCACATTTAGGTTAGGTTCGCTTTCGTGAGTTCGTTCTTACGTAGCTCTACTGATCATGATTTCTTCGATGCTTCCATTGTGGTTTTTACACTATCGCTCTAGACGTCAAGTCTTCAGTCATGTCTTCAGGGTTCTGATGGTGTAAGGACAGTGTAACGATAGTGCCCTACATTATTTGCTACTATAACCAAAAGATTCTTCCAAAATGAAACCATAGTATAACTGACGCACTAAAAATGAAAGTAATTTATTGAAAACACATTCAAGAAAGACTTGTGATGACTCCAGCCAATCGGAAACGTCATTTCAGTAATTGTTTAAGAATATATTTCAATTTTTGTTTGGTAGCAATAGTTTGTATATTAATTTCAGTAGACAGTTAGACAGACGCTCTATGTTTGAATTAATTAAAAATGTAGAAGGGAAGTTGTCTTGTGTTTCTAGTAGGTTTGAAAGTAGTACAAAGATCAGGCCTGTATGAGGACGACAATTTAGTCGTCGAAACGCTGCCAAATTCCTAATAGATCAGATTTCTTTAACTCACGCATCAACCGTGTTTTTATTTAACAAAATTTTATTAGTGTACACCTCATCACATTTGTATTATAGTTTTATTATGGAAATTCTATCTACCGCTGTGTACAGCAAAATCAACCTGTACAAATTATTAAGTAACAAATTAAGTAGTTTGTAATCGGTTACACAAATTTTATTTAAAAATTGCAATTGACAGTATATGTTCAAATCTTACACTTATAGTAATGATTTTCAATTTGTAACAAGAAACTTTTTGGTTTTGAAGTAACACACACACGCGCGCGCAAGATGTCGCTTATTCCATCTCATTACCTTTTATCACAAACAAGGTTCACAATAAAAGGTAACAAATGAAGGTATTCAACATCCTGTTCGTCCCTGTGCATATTTTCTATCTCGTGGTGAGAGCTGCAGCAAGAGGTCTCTCTAGTAGAGTAATGTAGAATCTTGGGACCGGTCATGCAACGGAATTGTTCGACTCCATGATAGAGAACTACTGTTGCAGAGTTGTCTATTTGGACAAGTTGAAAGACTGGCTAATATATAACCAGATCAGCAATATAGTCAACGTATTAAGCTTGTAGATTTTCATGTATGTTAGGAAGTACTTTAAGATTCTGTTACTCCTTTTCTTTGAATTTGCTTTATTTCAATTTGTTGAGAATTTTACCTTCCGCATGATGTCATACAAGTTCGCTTTTGGCACAGATCATGATGTCAAGAAGTTCCTCTATCAAGGCATCCGCATTGTTGCTAGGAACGTTCCCATAGACTATTTGTAAATGCTGTCCATACTATTAGACAAAGTTTAGCGACATCTGTCTTTAGACAATGTGTAGATTCAATCGAGCGATTGTCTATAGAGAATTGCGAGAGATGTCAATAGACATACCATTGCAACAAAACCGCAGAAAATTAGTCTCCCATCTCAGATGTAAGACATTAGACAATTTGTAGATAATATTGCCCAACATTTCGTAGCGTGGACGTGTTGCGAGACATTGTTGCCAGTTATTATGATCGTGAGGAATACTTGTCATTCAATTGCTTTTGTTTATTTCGCTCAAGTTTTGTTTCCGATTGTTTTTTATTTAAATATGTGGCCAACGTGAAAAGTTTTGTTTTTCATAGAAAATTTTCACTGTGCAGATTGTTTATGGGAAATTACAAATCCCGATTATAAAAATCGCAATAAAAAAAGACAATCGAAAAAATAAAAAAAACTCGCCAAAAAAATGTGAAATATCCGTGGGGAATGTGGAAAAAATGCATAGTTTGAAATGGCGTTTCAGCGAGAACACAGAAAAGTCAATTAAAAGAAAAGCGGAACATCTCTATCTATATATAATATCTATACATACCTAACAATAGGAATGACTTTTATTGAATTATATTCTTTTTGTTTTGTTTTAACGAGTTTGTAAGTAAGTAAGTAAGTATTTTTTTATTACTTGATTTATTACAATATTTTTATTCTGTTATAAAAGTAATTTGTAGTTTTTCAACTCTATTTATGTTTTAAAAAATAAATAAATATTATTTATTTGTGATTAATTTTAAATACTATTATTTATAGGGACCTACTTTTACAAATCCTTGTAGACATTGTATAATGGCTTCAGGTACAATCTTTGAAATAAATTGCTTCGATATCCTATCCTAAAAGTGTACATTAGGGTGGCGAACCATTCCCGGCTTGCCACAAAACTCAGTGCCACTGCCAACCTCAGAGATGGTGGAATGGTTTCTCTAAATGTGTTCTTTTCTCAATATCTCTACTTAAAAGCTGTAGTAATTCTTTAAAATTATTTGGAGTCAAACGGGTAAAGTTTTATAACCCTATGAGTATTGAAAGTAAATTGTAACCGAAACGAGGTCCCTCTGCAAAACGTTTCACGCCTCCACCTATGTCTCCTCTTCCTCTTCTCTTTTTTCATTATGAATAATGATTCAAAATTATAACAGCGTAAGCCGCGACCCCAGCAAGGTCAGCCATGTCTAGCAACTAACAAACAAGTGTGTACACGCAAGGAAGTCCTTAAAATGTCTAGATACATTGTCTATAGATATCTCTAGAGACATCCTTTCGACATGTTTGTAGGCAATCGCTCGACTTTGTCTATTAGTGTGGACAAGCCATAAGAACGTTCTTCTGATTGTAAGAATGTACATCTTGATGCCTTGATGGTAAGAACGTCTCTCTTAATTCCTTGACGGTAAGAACGTCTCTCTTGATGCCTTGAGGGTAAGAACGTCTCTCTTGATGCCTTAATGTTAAGAACGTCTCATCTTGATGGTAAGAAAGTTCCTCCTGATGGCTTGATTGTAAGAACGTCTCTCTTGATTCCTTGACGGTAAGAACGTCTCTCTTGATTCCTTGACGGTAAGAACGTCTCTCTTGATGCCTTGAGGGTAAGAACGTCTCTCTTGATGCCTTAATGTTAAGAACGTCTCATCTTGATGGTAAGAAAGTTCCTCCTGATGGCTTGATTGTAAGAACGTCTCTCTTGATGTCTTAATGGTAAGAACGTCTGATCTTGATGCCTTGAGGGTAAGAATGTACATCTTGATGCCTTGATGGTAAGAACGTCTCTCTTGATGCCTTGACGGTAAGAATGTCTCTCTTGATGCCTTGATGGTAAGAACGTCTTCTTAATGTCTTAATGGTAAGAACGTCTCATCTTGATGTCTTGATGGTAAGAAAGTTCCTCCTGATGGCTTGATTGTAAGAACGTCTCTCTTGATGTCTTAATGGTAAGAACGTCTCATCTTGATGCCTTGATGGTAAGAAAGTTCCTCCTGATGGCTTGATTGTAAGAACGTATATCTTGATGTCTTGATGGTAAGAACGTACCTCTTGATGCCTTGATGGTAAAACCGCCTCTCTTGATGCCTTGATAGTAAGAAAGCCTCTCTTGATGCCTCTATTTTTTTTTCATTTCTTAACCTTTTTTTTATTATCTGCCGGTTTCGGCCAATCTCTTTGCTCTAATTCCATATAATTTAATGGAAGACAAATAACATTTAATAAGTTTGTTTTGAGGGGATGAGGTTAAACTGTTTTATATAAACATGTTCTTTAAAATACTGACCTATGCTCTCTATTTGACTAATACATGTTACTTTTGGTGTGATTAGGATACTCTTATCCCAGTTGTTCCAGTTACGAACGTTTTTCAACTATAAGTTTCTTCTTTTTGAATCATTCCCTACTCTGCTTCCAAGCATGATAATTTTACCTATCAATATGTGTCACAGGTACACAGTTTTCGCTTTTTCTTAAAACATCACCTACTTCTTGTTTTTAATTCGTCTCAGAACATCAACGTTGCTCTCGGCAATGTTGTTTTTGTGCCATTTTTGTTGACCTGTTTTGTTTTTTAATTTATTTTTTAATAAGTTTAATTTTATATATTCTAATAAGAAAGAGAATATATTCTATATTAATTTCAATTCCAGGTTCTTGATATCTCGTAATTGAAATAAAGCAAAATAATTGTTGCATATTCTTTAACCGTACAGCTGTGTTTCTATTCTTGTCACGAACTGGTGCTCGAACCGTATAACGTACGGAACCCTATATAGGCGAAAAACGTTTTTCAGTGAATACGTTATATGAACGACAGAAGTGAATGGAATAAACAGACGTATTGTTTGACTGTGTGTAGTTATATGTTGTCTTTGCTAAAAATAAGTTTCAAGGTCTTTACTCGTATCGCACAAGGAAGGAACGCTTCCAACTGCCTTGTCTAGCTTCGATGTTTGCAGACTCCCCACACTTGTTGCAAACCGATAAAGCCTCGTTACTCATGTTTTCTTTGTAATCTGCACCTTGTCTGTTGTTCTTTTTAAATTCCTTCTCAAACCCTTCTGATATATATCATGTATACATTTTCAATCGTTAATAAAATTCATTTTCATTAGTCCTATCAAATTCAAATACATTACTTTTAACCTATAGTGGGTAACAATTGATGTTAACACAATGTTTTCAAATATTTACTCAATAATTATATTATAAAAATTAAGGGGGGGGGGTTTAGGTAGAATTCGAATTGAGTATCTTCAGGTGAAGTCGAGCCAACTTCTCCAAAGCTAGATATATGTACTTCTGAAAGATGTATGTGATTTTATTGCGCCCATCTGGTTGTCATCAAAACCTCCATTGCAGAACCTTAAATTGTTTCCATGGTTACCACACAGTATCATAGATAATGGTCTAGGATTAAAAATGAAAAGAATAAAATATACAGACAAACTATATCAATGGTATCGAGCTTTGCTTCTGAAACTGACAATGCGAAAAGAAACTACAACACAATGCAAGCAACGAAAAAAGAAAGCGTATAAATAGTAACAAACAAAAATAATAGTCCAACCCCATACATAAAAAGGAGAATGGAAAATCGCAATGAAATTAGATTTCTATTTTGCTACTTAATTTTGTTATTCTGACGTATGTATATACATACAAGTTTTTATATTAACTATAATTATAAAATAAAAAAAAAATAAAATAAAATATTTCTTTGTTGATTTTAAAAGGAATTGACTTTTAAAAAAAATTGCTTCTTACATTACTTGTTTACGTTATAGAAACTTGCATCGTTAAACTAAAGCGCCCTTTTGCTATCAGGAATTTGATATTCATATCGTTGATTTTCAATAACCATAAAAACAAAATATAACCTTACCAAAGTATATTCTATGTTAATTTCATTTTTGCATTCTTTTAGAGTGATAAAGAACAATTTTAGAGACTTTTTTTAAGACTATGTCGCGTTTAGCATTTAACGTTTTTTATACTTTAGTATTAATATTAAAAAAAAAGTTTTTAATTATAGTTGTTTCGTGTGGTTTTGCTTTGTAAAAAAGTGTAAGAAAATGAAAGATGTCGAAACAGAAGAGTGTAACAAGTAAGCACCTAGCCCCTCAACTCTTACCTCCCTTGCCAAAGAATACATTTTTAGCCATAAATTTGGATTATGACAGTCCAGTTAATGAGACCTATGCCCACACTAATCAAACATCAAACTCGTGACTTCCGTTCGGGTGACTAGCGTCAGGCCCGAGGCGGGGGGCTTGATGCCACGACCCGTGATACCAGTATATAAGAGTCATTCGACCTTACTATAAGGCCACTGGGACGAGACGAACTCCACCAGTGACAGCTGTCCGGCCGCTCTTCCAGAACTACTCGGGACCAGTTGAAGCTTCCAAACGGCCAGGTTTCAGTACCTTAATACCCTGTGTCATTAGTTCGGTCCAGGTAGTGCAATCGAACCCTGATCCACTTTCAGTTAGCCTTACCTTAGGGCCGGACCTCCAGACTAGGGACTTGGTCCTAAGGGGCATAACCTACCCCGTTAGACCTTGAAAGCGTTTCGTGTAGATAGTTTGCAGTTGTGCTTTGAGAAATGTTTGAGGAGAAAGATGGTGAATAAATGAAGAGTGAAGCAAGGGAGCACCAGCTCTTATCTCCCTTGTCAAAGAACACATTTAGTAGCGTTACTGTTGGGGGTTCTACCATCCAGTTTTGTAGATAAGGGTATTTGGAGAAAAAATAGCTTCAAGAAAACATTCGTTTTCATTAGACAACCGCAATTACGATTTAATTATAATTAACAACCTCCAATTATTAATTATAATATCGAAATCTTGTTGCTGTTCATGACGAGCTGGTTGTAAATTACTTATTACACTTTATTACTTCCGACCAGACTTTTTGTTAACTAAATGTTGTTAAATTGTTAACTTACTAATTATAATTAATAACAATAAATTTATAAACACACACACACTAACACACACACACACACACACATGTATATATATATATATATATATATATATATATATATATATATATATATATATATATATATATATATACGCACGGAGTACTGAAGATATAAAGTTACCTAAAACACAGCCAACAATAGTGCGAGTAAACATTCTTGTTCTGTAACTATAAAACAAATAAGGAACCACGAAATTCGGAACATTAAAAAAATGTTCAAAATCTTATGACATAAAGTATATTAAAAAAATGTGAAACTAACCATCTGGTTTTATCTTATAAATAAAATGAGGTAACTGGCTTGATTGTATACACGTCCTATACACAAGTGGGAAAGAATGGAGTAACTTGGTGTGGTAAATCTGTTGTTCTTAGCGTACATTATGCGTGCAGTTAAAGCGTTTACATTAAACAAGAAATATCTCCCGAATGTTTGCTCTGGTTGGGTTATCAACATTAACAGTGTTTACACAAAGATAGTATTGAAGACAAAGTATGTAAAAACACTGTTGCCAACATTCATTGCTTACAAATTCAAATGACTACAGGATACATACATTGAGTTAGGGTAGCGTGTAAGATAAACTCACAATTCCAAATAAAACAATAAATTAATAACAAGGAAACAAAAAGAGCATGCATGGCTATATATAGAATTAGTGACATAAATTATTTTATGAAAGTCAATTTCTACTGAGGTCAACAAAGAAAATTTTTATTTTAGTTACTTTTTATTACGTAATTACAATTAATATAAATATGTATTTACATGTGACAGAATCAGAATATTTAGAGCCAAAATGAAATCAAATTTCCGTTCAATTTTCCATTTCTCTCTCTATATAGTATGTGGTGTTGGACTGTTATTTTCTACTATTACTTTTTATTTGCTTTCTTATTTTTCGTTTCTATATACGAAACTGATGATGATCTATAACTTCTTATTCTATCAATCTCTTGTATTACTTCATTATTGAAAGGAACCTTTCACTTATAATTTCATTTACAACTTTACGTAATAGATTTCTATCAATGGAAAAATTGGCTGAGTGACAAATTTTAAGCATGTAGTCAATCAGTTCGAATCCGATCGGGACATCAAGTGTTTTAAAGTTTAGTTAGTCAATAAATATTTGAAAAAACTATTACCATCGACTGTCATCCACTACAGGTTAAAAAATGTATTTGAACTTGACTAAAAGAATGAAAAGAATTTATTTAACAATTGAAAATTTGTGCAATATATATATATATATATATATATATATATATATATATATATATATATATATAAAAGAAGAGCGTGAGCTAATAAAAGGAATTGACAAACATAATTAATAATATTTCCGTAATTTTTAAACTGATGTGAAAAATGAAATTCACATAGGCCTACATGAAGTTATGAATAATAGAGGTACGCCTATAGTGGGAGCTTCCCATATCTCCTATGGGTAGAGATTAAAATTGTATCAGTTTTGTGGATCTGATCTCTCGAGTCATGAGTTTACCCTCCTCCGAATACAAGTAGGGTTTTGTGTCCTCCTTAATCTTCGTTATCATTCAGTATACTTTCAATTTTGTAAACATGTATACCTTGTGAAGGTAGTGGGAGAAAATTCTCTCTGTCTCATGTAAACGGAAGCCTATGACTACTGCTCAGACGAACCATAATATCAAGTTAAAGAAGGTAGTTTTTAGTCTTGCTTAGATCTTCTTTTATTTTAGCTTTTCTTCCGCCTACACTTGTTTTAAGGTGAGGTACCAGGTGTATATCCGTAATAAAGTGTAGGTATAGTTCCGATAATAGACCTTGTTCGAGCGTGCCTTGATTGACCCGTAGCCTCAGTGCGAGACGATCATTATAATTCTTCTTTTGTCCTACCTTGATGTCAGCTATCATTCTACGATTTGTTAAAAGGAATGATGGTAGAATATCAAGGGGCACGTGTCCTCTTAATAAGGAAACGTGTTTACGGTTCGTCCTTTCCTTATTCCTTATGTTCCCGGTAAAGTACATATACTTTTAGATATGTGGTCCTCCACTTCCTTTCCTATGTAACAATTTATTTGAACTCATTTGTTAATTCTATACGTAATGCTAATAAATTCAATGTTAGGGGTGATGTAATTATAAAAACAAAACTTTTCTCAAGAAAAATAGCTTTACGATGTTCTTCTACTTATATATATATATATATATATATATATATATATATATATATATATATATATACATATATATATATATATATAAATTATAAATTATATATATATATTATTATATAAATATATAATTTATATAAGGATATAAATTAATAAATATCCTTGTATTTGAATAACGTATGTTGTTTTAATATATATATATATATATATATTTGGTAGCAATATACATCACATACATTTGCATTCTTGGTGTTCAAGGAATTCATATAGAAACTATGAAATTTTTCCAGCATGTGTGGATAGATGTTATGTCTTTTTGAGATTTTTACCAAGTAAAGTACCGAATTCACCCTACTCAAACTAAAGTTAACTTTACAGGTATTATAATATATTTCTGGAAACATTTTATTCGCACAGGTGTAGTAAGATATCTATAAGTTTCTTCAATTTTATTTTTATGTAGATTATTCAGTCCCTTTTGCTCAACATGTATTTGTCATAAATTCTAGCAATATAACTTAAAATTGCAATTCACCAAAAAATTATTACAAATTTACTTTAGGGACGATACAAAATAGCTTAAGACTAATTCCTTGACCAAAAACGTGTGGTACACAGACCGAGGTTTTGAGAGATATGGAGATTTCAGATGAAGGTCCAGAGACGTTTGGTCAGCATTTTTGTCTTATAATGGAATTTGTAAATGACAGGTACAAGAGAGGTTTGTCGAAGAGAAGTTCAATCTCTCTTCGATAAAAAGAGCGCCACCTCAGGACGGCAAAACCGAGCGCGATAGTTGGTGGGACAATAAACGTTTTTGACTGAACTAGGCAATCGCCTTCAATGTTAGAATGTGGCTACTAACCTGGCCGTTGGAATTTGTTATTAACCGTAGCAGCGCTTCAATAATGCAGGTGGTAAAACAGTGTATAACAAGATGTATGTGGTAAAGAATTCAGAACATTTAAATACTTAGTAGACAGAAACTGGTCAAGTAACATACTTCTTAGAAACCTGTAGTATAAAATACAAAACACGAAAATCAACGTAACAAAAGAATTAAGGATATTATGGTTATACAAAAATGTGCAAAACCTCAAATGGGATCGCACAAGAACTACGAAGAAAAGGTTATCAGATGCGCTGAAAACGTTTAGCCGTCCTGTCCATTTGGTTTTCTCCTTCCTCTACCGCTGGAACTCTATGACTCTAATTTGACCTTTGCTCCCGCCATCCTTATTTTTACTTATCCGTACGCCAATGACTGTTACAGAAGAGAAAGATTGCAAAACCTCAAGGATGGGATAATTCAAACAAATATCCTTCTCTCTCAGTCCAAGGCTTATGTCCCTACCTCTAATCTGCCCAAGGTAGACGCGCACTCCAACAATGGTGATGATAATATTATTAGGCTCTTGATCTTATAAAGCAAAATTTTTTTTTACCCACTGTATTGTATTTAATAGAAACTTATGTAATAGAAACTGATGGAATGATTTACATTTCTTAAGAAATCAATGTGTTAAATTATAGTCATTCAGGCACTGTCTAGGAAAATATTGTTATACTTTACCGCTCGTATATTCCAGATCCACTAAACAATTTCTGTAGGTTTTAGTTTTGTCTGTGACTGTACTGATTACAGTTCCACAGAGTTGACAGTAATTATATTGCCTGAGTGACACGCGCAGTGCTAGAGCACGAATGTCATTTAATTCTAATCGTTAATGATGAGGGTGTTATATATTCATCTGACGTACTTT
This sequence comes from Prosapia bicincta, assembly GCA_036971475.1. Classification (NCBI taxonomy): domain Eukaryota; kingdom Metazoa; phylum Arthropoda; class Insecta; order Hemiptera; family Cercopidae; genus Prosapia; species Prosapia bicincta. Next base: position 272,541,026 of record JBAIZL010000002.1, on the reverse strand, counting down.
AATTCGGTGTTTACAACGTAAATAAATAGAGGAATGCAACAATGAAGCCGTATGCAGTTGGATTAACATGGTCTATTGTTGATTTAAATCATAAAAAGTAACAATGAAACGTTTTAAAGAAATTAGACTAGGGTTCAAATAACGAAATCAGGATGTGTTCTAAAACAGTGTAATCGATCTGCTTTCATGGTAGGTTTTCTGATTTTACAGACTACAACCTCAAAAGCAGCAAAGGCTTAAATATTTCTCTTGAAGAAATTGAATGTATTAGCCTACCTATATCAAGAGAAATGAAATCTGAACAGGGATTGACGTTCAGAGCGTGGATTAATTTCAATACTTTTTCTTGTCGGAGTATTGTTCGACGATAAAGAAGCCTAATATATAATATATGCTAAAAGAAGCCCTAACAATAAGAATTAATCAGATTTAAACGATTTGCCATATAGTCATGAGCGTCTATGGCAATTTTGCTTACTTATTCGTCCAGCTTGTACCCCGTAGAATTCCTTAAGTTCAACAAAAATGAAGTGAAGTGGTTCGGGCTTGCCAGGACGAAATCTGTGTGAGTGAAAACATAAACGTTCTGATCATAAACCTAGACTCAAGAAAAATATGAAGACAAGTCGTATGACCGATTAAAGAAAGAAAAGGGTGCGTAAACGTTAGAAACATGAGCTATAAAAAATATGAGAAAATAAAAAGAATGATATCTTTTTATGATCTGTGAAAAAGTGTGAGGATAAGCTATAAGACAACACTTAATCTGTTAGTTAAACAAAAAATAAGAGATAGTTCCAGATATAAGAGTAAGATAAGTTTTATGAGCGCGCTAGAGAGTAGGTCGGGACTATGCTTTATACACCTTATCGAGACAAGGCTCCCCCCCTTTGTCCTTTACCAGATAGGTTTCCCCCTATCTTAATGGTATACAATAAATTAATAGTTCTATCTTATCCTCTGTAGGCGATAACAGTCAGATTGACCTTGAAGCTGGAATCAGTCGCCTTAAAACTACACAAAAACGATTGACTCTGGTTTTAGAGTTACTTTAGGTTCAGTAACTGGTTGTCTAGCGAAATCTCCTGGTTTAGAAATAAATCTTATACCATTCTGTATTCTAGCAGATCTTACTCTGTAATTAGTCTCAAACAAATTTAAACGTTTATAAAGTTACACTGTTAGCTTTTAAACTACTTAGTTTCAAGTGTATTTTGGTAAAATAATAAGAGTAGTAATAAAACTCTGTCAGCCAATTCACCCGTTTAGGTAAAGATAGTCCTCGAGCATAACACGCCATCTTCCACCCGTCCTAACCAAATACATGTCTTCTATTAATTTTAAATTTTTGAAACGCCCGTTCTTGTTACTAGTCTAATACCAAGAGCTTTCAACCAGGATTCTGTCTGCAACAAAGGTTAAAGAAGACAGATAGTGAAAAAACAACAGGGTCACTCCTCTTTCTCTGACTGACTGAATGAACCGGGTGTCCAGGAAAAGGACTACCGAAGAATTCAAACCTGCTGCTGGTAGAGGAAAGAAGTAACAAGGGAATGGGACTAAAATGATGGAGAAAACATTAAAATTATTCGAAATCAAATGACAACTTATGGATGTAAAAATAAAATGAGAAATATTCTAAACATTCCAAATACTTTGTAATTAGTTAGACAATACCTAAAAACCTCTATTGTTGAAAAATTACAATTAATCGAGTCCCGTATTAGCATTGGCTATCTTTTATAAATTCTGTCAATATTAGTTTATATAGTTCTTATAATTTTTAGGTAATTTTTAATCAAATACAAAAATAAAACAATTTTTTTAAGTCAAGGCAGCTGCCCCACTCATGTGTTCCAAATTAAATTCAGAGCCCGATCAAAATGAGAGCGATTACGTCCTAAGGAACTTGCGTTCCTTGGACTTTGTGTTTAAGGAATATAGTTTTTATAATTATAGAATCTACCTATATGTTTAACCTTGATTAGGCTTCAAAGAAGCTTCAGGTTTGGTGAGGAAAGATGTTGCAGTCGTACAAAGTCAGCGGTTATTTACCACTTCTTACTAAAGCACTGAGCATGCGTTCAGCGAAAATCTTTGTCAGCATAGCTAAGCCGAGGATGTGGATTGATATGGTTGTTTCTCCGAAGAGTCTTCTTTATGTTTCGAACTAAAAATAAGTTCCTGTGGTTAAAACAGTTGGTTGATTATTTGTAATTTGTAGCAGTGTGTGTGTGTGTGTGTGTGTGTGTGTGTGTGTGTGTGTGAGTGTGTGTGAGTGTGAGTGTGAGTGTGAGTACGTGAATGGTTTTATAATATATATTTTAATTTAATTTATACACAAGATTTAAATCAGAAAGAGTTAGTCACAAAGTAATATATATTTAAAGTGCTTAATTAATTGGCAATACTTATTTTGTAAAATTAAATTTTCCTTGAAGGTATTTTAAATTACACTAATAAGACTCTGTTTTAATATGTTTAAGTAGGTTTTACATTTCAATTTTTATGTTCCGTGTTCTGAGTTATACAATCTGCGTTTACTTTTCCTTCAGTACTTTATGGCAAAACATTCGGATCTTTAACAACAGAGTAATCTGCAAGACTTACTCTGCATAGTACTGAAAATGTTTAGCACTATAAATGAAAAATAAAATAGTGTCGACATTAAATAATGTTGAAATTATGTATTGACATTTAGATGCTTTATATTTAAGTTTTAAAGGGTTAGGGTTTGGGTAGACAACTTTCTTCAATCCAGCTGAGAGCAGGTTTACTTCCCACTGTCCACGCGATGCTATAACTCCCCCTTCTTCGTTCTTTCCAGTTTCCATATAAGTAACCCTTACCATTCTTGCGTGGATGTTTCTAGTTGTTTTTATGACCCTGATTGAAAGTAGGTTTTCCACACAGCTGATGCCATTAATATCTCCTCTGTATTCTTTACTAGTGGGTATTAATCCTAACTGTATCCCATTCCGTTCGTATTCTTCGCAGTTGATGACAGTTACATACCCGTGGGTGACAGGTCTAATCACCTTAAAATAACAAAGAACAAGATTAAACCTGTGATAGTACGTTCATTTTCTACGAGTCGTGTTGTAACAGTGCGATGTAAAGCTAGAATACTACTGAATATCAATCGAAACATGTTTGATCAGACGTCCTCGAGTGTGAAGTTATCGCTGTGACGAGTTGTAAGGTCGCCACCTTTGCACTGGATATGCCATTACCTCGCCTACTCCACTTTCCTGGTTTAGTCGTACATGCATTCGCAGATAAGGTTGTCAGCTTTGGACCGTACCCACCGACGGAATTTATGATGGAATAGATTTGCCCTTTTTCTGGCGAATACTAATTTTCTTTACCATAAAATACTAATATAATTAAAATTTCGATCTTTTGATTTTAGGTAGAAACCTATGTCATTTAATATTCACCTTATGCAATAATCTGCTAAACCCATATGCGCTATGGTATTAAAATTGGTAGCATAAAACGTTATGCTAATTCATAAAATATTTGTGGTATTTCACAAAATATTCACGCTAGTTAATAAAATATTTATTGCATTTCACAACATATTTATTCTAATTCATAACATATTTATAGTATTTCAAAACATATTTATGTAACTCACAGAATATTTATGCTAATTTATAAAATATTACACTAGCAAAATATTTATGCTAACTCACAAAATAATAATGCTACCTCACAAAATATCTATCGTAACAAAATATTCATGCTATTTTGGTGATCAGGGTGTTATTTCTTAACTAACACACACGAGTTCACTAATAAACTATCTATATCACCTCTAGTGATACTAGTTAAAGCTAGAGATGGGCACTTGAAAGCTAATTGTATTTACTTGTGTAAATAAAATACTTGTGTAAGGGCACATACACTTACTTACTCTTATTGTCCCAATTTTTGGGCTACAAAAGATCCGATGTTACTCCCCACGTCTGACCGTTAGTTTTGTTTCTTTTTATGCTGCAAGTTTACCCAGCTCTTTCAAAAAACTAGCACAAAACTAACTCTTTTTACGAAAACTTATTTCATACTAAATATTTTCAAAAATCTTTTACTTTCTATTCCAATCTACAATAATTATTTTCAATGCCCGTATCACATAAGACATTTTACTAAGCGTGACTGGATGTCGTACCCACTAACTCACGAAAAATGTATCTCACAGTTGTAGAAACCTTTAAAGCGGTTTCGTTTAACCAGAACTTGTGGTTTCCGTGACAACGGAAGTAACTACGTTACCGCGACTTCTATCCTCCCTATGTCCTATCTTCGTCTCCCTTGTTCTTTGTGTAGATTCCATCGACTTATGAAGTAGGTCATACTGACGAGTTGGTAACGCCGCCCCAGCTGTTCTCCCACCACACGGCTTGGAAAACAGTCATTTCTCACACCGTGCAGCTGTTCTAATTTTAATTCGACTACGAACAGGATACTGAAAAATACAAATAGATCTATAATGAAAACTTAGTCAAGTAGACGAAAACAACTCATTAAAATTAAATGAAGTTGGTTCAAAACGTTGAAACCCTAAAACACGCTGAATAGTTAACATAAACGTCTCCATAAATGTTCAATTCGTGTTTAAGAGCAAGTGATGACAAAGATGACGTTATAAATTTTTTTTTTAAACATAATTAACTGAATGGTTAATGTGAAATGTGTACTCGCTGCATTATTTAATCCGCGTGTAAATAAATGAAACTTTCTTTAATTTTCATTTTTAATTCATTACATTGTAATCATATTCATTTTCAATCCCAAAATTAAAAACGAGGAAGTCTTTTACATAACGTCGTTAGGGTAAATGCTATTATTAGGCTATTCATGTTTAAATTAGACCAAAAACAGTTTGTGTTAAAATAAAGTCTGTGCATTACAGTTAGAAGTAGCCATAAAAGTCTCCAGCATAAAGTGTATCCACTCAAGCTGTGACTTTCCCTGCAGAAAGTTTCAAGTCCCTACATGTATGTAAGCATATTAACGTCTTATCAGAAGCCAACAGTGGTATCTTTGTGTGGTGTACGTGCATTAAAAGAGCTTAGGCGAGGCGAGGGACCGTTCAAGAAGGCATGCTTGATGTAATAGTACTCAAGGACAATGCGGCCGTTAAGTCGAGTCACTTGTAATAAAATCTTTCCCTCTCGACTTCTCATTTTCTATTTGTAAATATCATTACCTACGTTAAAAAACACTTAGTTTTTGCTAAATAAAAACTAATAGACATTACCCAGTTTGTCTAATACTATGAACACGTAATCTACATGTGTAGATCGGTTACCAGTAGATATAATGGAAAAACCTAATAATAGTTCGTTTTCATCTCTAAGAGCCAACCAAAGGAGATTTGTCTCCTTGAAAACCTTTTGCTATATTCACACAATTATCACATGGTAGGTATGTGAAAGGTATATTAAATTATAGGTATTAAAACAAAGGTACTTCAATGTTCCATGTTATAAGACTTCAAGGTAGGAAGAATTGTGTGCAAAATCTGTCCTTTAAGCATACCTATTATCTACCGTCTACCGACTCCAGATAGATGATGATTCCGTCAAGAAAAATAAAAGATTTAGGGAATAGTCGGTAGTATTAACACATGGGTACGTATCTCTTCAGGAACAGGCAGAAAACGCCATATGCCACAAATAAAGCTGTCCTTCTTTGTAGTGGGGTTATACTTATCAACCCATTGTTCCAACCTTCACCTCGGTAGAAAATAGTTATAGCCTACACTTATAGTAGCCTATACATGATACATAATTTTTCATTACTTTTAATGGTTTATTATGTATTTTCTTTGTTCTTATCTTTATTTCTTCCACCTGTCTGCACAGATTGTTCCGGGGGACACTTTCCCTATTACCCAGATCAAGGGTAGATCTTTTCAGTTAAGAGACATCTGAGTCGTGATCTATCACGCAAGCCATAATTCCAGTCTCACCGTTGTGCCTCGTTAGTCCTATCTTCAATCAAAATTTGCTTTTCTCTTCTTCCTACACGTAGATGTAACGCCACACACCTCCCTAAGCACAGTTAGATCTTCCTCCGTTTTGCAAGCCTGAACAAACAGGGAAGGTTACGTGCCCCTTAACAGTTTCTCCGATTAGACCATTTCCATTACCCGAGGAGAGAACTGAATAGACCTACAGTATTTGAAATCTAAAATTTAAACTAGAAAACACGCAGAAGTTTGATATTATAAAAATAATATTAAGTATTATTAGTATAATATTATAAAAATACGAGTAAATAAAGTATTTAATCCTTTTAATAGATTATATAAAAAGCATTTAAAGAAATGTTTAAAATATTTAAAAACATTTTTTATATATTTTTAATAGCAATGGAGAAACGGAACAGAAATGCTTCCGATTGTCTTTGTTGTTGCGTCATAAATAATAATAATATTTTCGTTATCTGAAATCGACATTTGTTTTAATCGTTTAATTTAATCAGAGAGACTAATACATAAATAAAACACAGTCGATAATTAATTATTTTTCCTATAAAATCACTGTAGGCTTATGTAACAACTGTTCCGCAGCAGTTCCGAATCTTTAAACAGCTAAAAAATCAAGAATCGAATCACTTTAATCAAAGGAGAATCCACCATTAACGACAATTACCTGATACCATTAGAATCAACGATCCCTGAAATTGAGAATCGGAATCGGTTCCATCCCTAATTTTAGATAGATGTACGAGTATTTAAAGAAAATAATGTGATACTACGGAGAAGGTTTAAAAGATTTTTAATGTCCTTACCTTAGTTTTACTTGATATGACCCTTTTCTTATTGTTCACAGGCGTTAATAGTCTGTTACCCTGTTTAAACCATAAAAAAACCTAACTCTCACTATTTATATAACTCACGTTATTTCTAGCTGTGATAAAATACGTGGTTTTTAGGCTTAAATCATTAATAAAGTATAGAGCTAGCAGAAGTATCTGTTCTAGAACGTAGCCTGGCAACTAAAATATATAATTTGTTTCCATCTTCAATTTGAGCTACTAGTCTACATTCAAAAACTTTAACGTATACTAGTATATATAACCTTACCTAAAGTAAATAGCACTTACTTTTAGTCTAAGTAAAGACTGCTGTTTCGGTGGATATGTCCCATTAACAACTCGGACCGTAATGACACTCAACTCCTGAAACGGCATTTTTCTTCATATACAATGTTACTATGTACAGGTATTTGTATATTAGTATATGTTGAAGTGTATGAGTTTATTATGAGTTAACAAACACTCAATAAGAAGATTAGACTTCCGCTCTTGATTTCGGTGTAACATATTTTAAATCATTGGTAAAATATTTTGTTTTTTGTGCTTTCATAAAATATAGAAACTTATTCAAATGTTTATAATATATTTTAAACTCATCTTTTTACATATTCAGTAGTTAAAAAAACCAATATTTTCTCTGTTCGAGTTTTATATAATTTCTTACAAAGGCTTTCCTCCCAATGCCCTGCTGGTGGCACAGTGTACGGTGTAGACAATAGCCTCGCTACATAAATAACCTTTGAGATGTTGCAGACAGATACAAAGGAAATGCAGATGAACCTGGCCCGGAAATAAAGAAGCCATTGTCATGCAACCTTACTTTGTAGGCAACTCGCCAAATATTCGATCAGTGAGACCCTCCGAAAAGAGGTTTCTTGTTTTTGTTATTTTAACGCAAAAATGCTTAAGCAGTAATTTCAATTTCACTGAATATATTTTAGGTATTTTTTGTGTACTTTGCAATGATCACAAAAGGTTTAGTGGTTTTATAGTTATGCATAATCAGAAATTATTTTAAATATAGGATATAAGGAAGGGCATAAACGTCTGATCTGCGGGTTTAGGAAAGATTGTTATTATTTTTTTGAATGTCTACCTACTACTAATCGAGGACATTAGCGATCCTATTCGCTACAGACAGGCGTGGGGAATAGGAGAAGAAAGAATATGAGGAGTAAGTCAAGCTAAGACTAAAGCACATAATGAGTGGTACTGAGTAGGGCAAGTGGCCTGCTCACTACTAAGTAGGCCTACTTTGGTAAATGTCTAGCCTACATATTTCACAGATGGAGGAAATAAATCTAACCGGTCACTTTATTCTACTAAACTACCAAAAGAGTTTTCTTGCTTTAATGCTTTGCAGGAATAATTTAAACAGAGAAACTTAGCGATATTCTGCGGGATACATTTGTGGCGAGTTTATTTTGAGAAAATGTTGTTACTGTATTCGTTGACAGAGTTTCCTCTACGTGGACGTTAAACTACTTGCGGCTATTCCGCCCCTCCCTAAGTTAAATTTAAAAGAGGACTGACTATAATTTTAGAAACATCACTAAAATTAAGAAAATTGTGATCATTCTTAGCCTTCATTAATTAACTGTTGGCCCAATTCAACATTTCGATTTTAATACAGCCAAAAACCCTCGTTGCTTTGTTTACCGCATCGGGGTGTTGGAAGTGAATAATTGACGATAAGCAGCACTCTTTAATCATCGGAACGGAGCGTCAGCACAAGCAATTTTTTGTGTTGTCACTTAAAAAGCCTCATCAATCGTTAAAATCAATCAAGCATTCATTAGGAGCCGCTCGACCAACCTCCGATATACAACATTGGGTTCTGATTGATAGATCAGTGCTGACTGATGGACAGCGTTAGGAGAGAAGTTGAGTCGCGGTGGTGTGTTGAAAAATTTAAAAAATTCGAATATTCTAAAGTTAAGTGAATTACACTTAAAAACTGTAGGCCTAAGTCATATTAATCTGAATCATCTTAGTACTTGTAAATAAAATAAGTTAACTAATTTCAAAATTTGTAGATAAAATTAAAGTGATTTAAATTTGAATTTTGTAAGCATTAAGAGAATTTAGGAGCAAAGTAAATTAAACAATAATTTTATATGTCAAATTAAAATGAATTAAACTTCAAACGTCCGAGTAAAAATAAAGGTAATTAATGCTAAAGCCTTTAAGTAAAGTTAAAGTAAACTAAACTTGAATCTTGTTATAAGAAGGTTAAACCTTTGTTTTTAAAAGAAGGCTATTAAACTTAAAATCTATAAGTAAAATAAAAGTTAATTAAACCTGAAACCTATAAGTAAAATGAAATTAATTAAATTTGAATCCCGTCGGTATAATTAAAATTATTTGAACGAATCTTGTAAGTAAAATTAATGTAAATTAAACATAAAATTTGTAAGATTATTTAGAGTTAACTAAACCTAAAACGCTCAAGTAAAAATAAGGTTAATTAAATCTATATGTATGTAAAATAAAAAATTATTTAAACCTAAAACTTGTAAGTAAAATTAAAGTTAATTATTACTAAAACTGCAAGTAAAATAAAGTGAATTAAACCTGAATGTCATAGGTGTAATTAAAATGAATTCAACTTGAATATTGTAAATAAAATTGAAATGAATTAAACGTAAAAATTGTAAGTAAAATTATAGTTAGTTATTACTAAAAGCTGTAAGTAAATTAAAATGAACTGAACTTGAATTTTGTAAATAAAGTTAAAATGAATTAAAGCTAAAACTTGTAAGTAAAACTAAAATGAACTAAACTTGAGTTGTGCAAGTAAAATTAAAGTAAACTATCATTAAAAGTTGTAAAAATAATTAAAGTTAATTAAACCTAACACATATAAATAAAATTAAAGTGAATAAAATTTAGAAATTGTGAATTTTGTCTTAGTTTTTATAAGGGAAGTCTTAGAATTGTAGAAGATATAATCCATTAGAACCAGTGCTTTATTGTGACAGCCTCTTAACCGTAGAGTATCCAGTGATCTTTAGGTTTGTATACAACTTCAATGTAGAATAATATTAATCCAGCTTCGAACGGCCAACGTAACGTCAGTTGGGAGATTCAAATATTTGAATTATACCTGTCTAACTGTAGATAATGTAATTATTTCATTACAAATTAAAAACTGAAACTTCGGTGAGCTGAAATATACATAGCCTACAGTTAAGAAAAATGCTGTCACATTTCGAACTACATGCTACAAATATTACCGTCAAAACATTTTTAAAGATTTTATTACTTTAATTTAATCGTTTAACTTGATTGCAAATTGAATGAACTGATATAAAAAAAGTCCATTTAGCGTGCCTTCTTGAAAATAAATACGTATTTTTAGCGTAAATTAATAATAAATGATATCTGATTTATTGTAAAACTTTACCGTCAATTTATTATCTGATAACGTTTTGACGATGCGGTATAGGTAAACCATAAGCCGCTTAGGTTCGGCGTCATCTTTGGATTTCGAGGAATAAAGGTTTTCATGAACTACTTCAAATGCCACATAAATATTACGATCATGTCATTGGAAGTTGGATTTTCAGGAACAAAGGTTCTTATGATATACGTCAAACGACACGTAAATATTACGATCATGTCATTGGAAGTTGGATTTCCAGGAACAAAGGTTTTTATGATATACGTCAAACGACACGTAAAGATTACGATCCTGTCATAGGAGGTTGGATTTCCAGGAACAAAGGCTCTAATGATATACGTCAAACGACACGTAAATATTACGATCCTGTCATAGGAAGTTGGATTTCTAGGAACAAAGGTTTTTATGATATACGTCAAACGACACGTAAATATTACGATCCTGTCATAGGAAGTTGGATTTCCAGGAACAAAGGTTCTTATGTTATACGCCAAACGACACGTAAATATTACGATCCTGTCATAGGAGGTTGGATTTCCAGGAACAAAGGTTCTTATGATATACGTCAAACGACACGTAAATATTACGATCCTGTCAGAGGAAGTTGGATTTCTAGGAACAAAGGTTTTTATGATATACGTCAAACGACACGTAAATTTTACGATCCTGTCATAGGAAGTTGGATTTCTAGGAACAAAGGTTCTTATACGTCAAACAACACGTAAATATAATGATCCTATCATAGGGAATTGAATTTACAGGAACAAAGGTTCTTATGATATACGTCAAATGACACGTAAATATTACGATCCTGTCATAGGAAGTTGGATTTCCAGGAAAAAAGGTTCTTATACGTCAAACGACACGTAAATATTATGATCCTATCATAGGGAATTGGATTTCTAGGAACAAAGGTTCTTATGATATACGTCAAACGACACGTAAATATAATGATCCTATCATAGGGAATTGAATTTACAGGAACAAAGGTTCTTATGATATACGTCAAACAACACGTAAATATTACGATCCTGTCATAGGAAGTTGGATTTCCAGGAAAAAAGGTTCTTATACGTCAAACGACACGTAAATATTATGATCCTATCATAGGGAATTGGATTTCTAGGAACAAAGGTTCTTATGATATACGTCAAACGACACGTAAATATTACGATCCTGTCATAGGAAGTTGGATTTCCAGGAACAAAAGTTTTTATGATATACGTCAAACGACACTTAAATATTACGATCCTGTCATAGGAAGTTGGATTTCCAAGAACAGAGGTTTTTATGATATACGTCAAACGACACGTAAATATTACGATTCTGTCATAGGAAGTTGGATTTCCAGGAACAAAGGTTCTTATGATATACGTCAAACGACACTTAAATATTACGATCCTGTCATAGGAAGTTGGATTTCCAAGAACAGAGGTTTTTATGATATACGTCAAACGACAAGTAAATATTACGATCCTGACATAGGAAGTTGGATTTTCAGGAACAAAGGTTTTTATGATATACATCAAACGACACGTAAATATTACGATCCTGTCATAGGAAGTTGGATTTCCAATAACAAAGGTTCTTATGATATACGTCAAACGACACGTTAATATTACGATCCTGTCATAGGAAGTTGGATTTCCAATAACAAAGGTTCTTATGATATACGTCAAACGACACGTTAATATTACGATCCTGTCATAGGAAGTTGGATTTTCAGGAACAAAGGTTCTTATGATATACGTCAAACGACACGTAAATAATACGATCCTGTCATAGCAAGTTGGATTTCTAGGAACAAAGGTTCTTATACGTCAAACGACACGTAAATATAATGATCCTATCATAGGGAATTGAATTTACAGGAACAAAGGTTCTTATGATATACGTCAAACGACACGTAAATATTACGATCCTGTCATAGCAAGTTGGATGCAGCGGTATGATTCACAGGAAGTGACAAGGACCGAGAACGTATTTTTGACGGAAATCGTAAATTCAATTAATGAAGCACCGATAACATCTAGATCAGGTAGGCAGTGTGCCATTGCCGGCATTGTTTATTTTATAGCAATAAAGCTCTCACATAAAATATCCAGAAATGTAGATTTTTGTCATGATAGGTCATGAATTGCGATTATTTTTAATATTATGTTGCAATTTATTACCAGTTTGTTGGCTTTACTAGAATATAGATTATATACACAGCCTATTATCTTTAAATCGTTTCTACTCAAGTAATTTATACGTAGCCTACCTGTTTACATAGTTAACTATCAGATTGGGATTTACAAATATTAACTTCAGAACCGAGACACATGTTTGTGAATATAGTTTAGTCACTTGGCTCTAATTCAGTATTTACCTATCAGACATCCTTATTAGTATACTTTATTTGTATTTCCTTAAAAGATGCCATATCCTCACTAACAAGGTCTCTGTAAGGTAATACCTCTTCTTATTCCTTAGCATAGTGATATCCTAGCCCCCAGGGTTCCTTCATGATCTGTCGCGGGAAGTTTTCTGGCAGGTTTTCTTTTTTGCCAGGTTTTCTTTTTTGCCAGGTTTTTTCTTCCCGCTCTTAGCGCGACACTTACCTAACTGTTCTAACATTTCACTATCTCCTGATTCTTCATCGAAAGAGCTTTTTAGCTTGGTACATGGGTAATCAATCCCGTTTCCTTTAGTCGCGATAGGGATACTAACCTCATGAGCATGTGAGACGGAGACAGGTCTCGGAGGTTGGCTGACAGGTTGGGGGCCGAAAGCCGGGTTAAAAATTTTAAAAAAAATGTTTCCTTAAAGGACACATTTGGACTCCTATTCTCCATTTGGCATTTAGTAAATATAATTTGGGGATAGTGGTTTCTCTATTACTGGAAGATAAGAAACGTGGCTTATGTGGCAAGAGTTTCTTGTTTGAATACCTTCAAAATATCGCCACAATGTCAAATCCTAATGTCAATCGGCCTAATGTGGCATTTTAATGTCAAATTGGTATAATAATAATAATAATAATAATAATAATAATTTTATTTTAATCTTATTACAAACTAATATAATATTCAATATTACAACCTAACGGTAAAAATTAAATCAGTTAGCTCTAAATCTCACCATACAGTAGTAGTTTACTAAAAAACACACTAGTTTATTAAAACAACCATACTAATTTCGACAACGATGTCGCCTTGTTCCGTGCTTGCCTACTACTCTAATTAACTAATATCAATATTGGTTACTATGCTAATTAACTTAATATTACAACTTAAGTTTATTATTTGACTATAGCTTAATACTACAAACAAAACACGTGTTATAATGGAAAGGGGGTTCACTTGCTTCTAATGGAGCATTTACCTACAGATGTACTATATTTCTGTTTCCTTAAAGGACACATTGGCATTCCTGTCACCCGTTTGGGATTTGGTAAATACAATTTGGGTAAGGGCGGTTTCTCTGTTACTGGAAGATAGAAAAGTGGCTTATATGCCAAGTGGTTTCTTGTCTGAATACCTTCAAAATATCGGCATTGTGTGACAAATCCTAATGTCAATCGGGTCAATGTGGCATTTTAATGTTTAATTGTTACAAATTATTATAATATTTAATATTAAAATATAAGTTAATTATTTGACTATAACTTGATACGGCTAACAAAAACACTTTGTTTTTCGTTAAACAACGTTAAATGCGATAATGAAATCGTAAAATATAAACCAATATTATTGTATTATCATCCAAGCAAGAGTTATATATAAAGCTTAAAGTAAGTATATAGCTCACAGGGATGTAAGTTTAAAACCAACAACCCGATACACAACTTGCACCGGTCAGACAGACAAGAAAACGAGCTAATAAAACATGTAAATATACGTATCAGCAACATGTATCAGTTACCTCTCTTACTGTCGAATGTGGAAAACACAAAGTGAATTTTAGTTGGGAATCATGTCTCGGAGAGAAGGGTGACTGCATAGGCAACGTTACATCCTAGAAGTAATCGGGTAGCAGAAGTGACTTCTCTATTAGTCCGGTAGAGTACAGGTCTACTTTAGGTAAACCCTGCTCGCGCGACTCGTAATCCTTACTCGTGTCCCAGACCAGGGGCTTATGGCGGTTTCCTAATCCCAACTGTTATTCACAAGGCCTTTCTTATCTTTCTTAGTCGGCAATAGCCACCTTGATTTCATCTCTTTAGACCAAAGCAAAATGTATTTCTGAATAACAGCGGTGAGAAACTGTGGTGTATTTTTTACTTTAAATAAATAAAACTCTTACCACAAAAACTCTTTATTTAAATCCTGATGCACTTTCGATTGCAAAACAACGACCTTCAGAGGAAAAATGTACTATATATATATATATAGGGATTTAAATCAAAATATTTGTTTGGTTAAGACGTTTTATTTATTTAAAGTTAAACCTAAAAAATAAATAAACAGACTTGAAAGCTATCATATTTACAAACAGTTTATTGTTATCAATATTTATCTGATATACTTGTATAAATGATATTGCTATTTTATAAGACGATGTAAAATGTTTTCAAGAACATGGGAAAAATTATTTAAAATTAAACCTAAAAGATAAATACAACTTAGACTTGAAAGCTATCCTAATTCCAAACAGTTTATTGTTATCAATATTTATCTGATATACTTGTATAAATGATATTGCTATTTTATAAGACGATGTTATACGTTTTCAGGAATACGGGAAAAATAACAAAACTAAGATATAACACTGCAGTAGTGGGATATATTGAAAATATTACTAAGAAAATAACCTCAATTTTCAAAAATTAGAAACATTATACAAAGAACGTTTCTGTATAAAACATAACACTATATATTATTACATCACAATATAACTCCCAGAGGTATTGTAAAATAGGAGTTATATATATATATATATATATATATATATATATATATATATATATATATACAGTCAAACCTCTATATAACGAACCTCCAGATAACGAAATCCTCTATATAACGAACATGTATCTTGTCCCATGACATTTTAGAAGTTATACTGCTTATTTACCTCTGTGTAACAAATTTTGGACCTCTCAATAACGAATTTATTTCCATTTCAAACGAAGAAATGTAGTGTTGTATAGGCAGCTCACAATGACATTTCCAGGAAATTGTTTATTTTCAGCAGGAGTGTCAACAAAACCAAGAATGATAGGCGAAACACATGTCGGCAATTGACTGCATGTTATAGTTCGGTTCAGTTAACACGTTCAGCATGGCTAGCGTTCCGGCACGCTCTGGGTTTCCTTACAGATGCGCTCCCAGCTTATTTCCTTAGATACGGCGAGCAAACCAGCATGCTTAATCCCAGGCTAATTGAAACTTCTCTAGCTTTAAAAGAGTTTGGAGAACATTGTGCCTGAGTTGTTTTTAAATCCGACCATTCCAAGTTAACTTTTGATGCTTCAACTGAAACAATGATTCAGGAAGTTTTATGAACAGATTTAATTTGGTTTAACTTTTATATTTTAATGTTTTTTTAAAGTTTGAACCATTTAACGCGGCAAAATATCCGGTAAAAACAACGATCATAAAAATTAACCAAGTTTTCTGAACTAACGCAAGAATAAACGATAACTGTCTTGTTAGAGTAATTAAACCAACTGGAGGTGGGAACAGACTATTGTAAATATGAGTCATTGACAAAATGCTTGGACGCCCGAAAACCTATTATGTCAACATAAGACTGTAGTAAACCAATGTCAGCTTATCTCGCCTATAAATAGTCTTGGACGTGACATATGTATTATCTTTGTCTCCGTTTATATTACGATCTCCGAAACACTTGGCACAAAAAGAAACAAACATTCTGAGTGAAACGTTGAGTGCTTATTTTAGTATGTAATATATTTTAGTAGTAGGGTCTTTAGTTTTGTATATAAATTTTCTTTTTTCTCTGTCTTTTTTATTGTGTTTTCTCATTTGTCATACAGTAATTTATCATTTGTATTATTTCTTTTTTTAAATTGTGACCCGATAAATAAAACAATATTTTAGAGTCTAATACACCTTTCTGATGTCACCAATAAAAATGTATATGTTACAAATAAAATTATTGAGATGAAAACAACGGGGTCGATAATTAGATGTTACGACAGGCTATGCAACCCGCATGGCATTTCACTGCCGTCAGAGCTGGAAGTTAAGGAAAAACAGGCAGTAGTTTGATGAGATCACCAATATCGCGCCGTGTTAAAAGTGTTAATAAATGTAATACGGTTAATAAATAATACAGTTACTAAATTACGGCCTACTGAGTTTGCTTCGATTAATTTCCACTACGTTCAAATATGGTTCCTGAAAATGAATTGGTGAGTGTACTTATTTGTCAGTAAGTTTTCATAAGCATTAGATAACTTATCATAATAGCCTATACAGAGTAGACCCTATGAAAAATATTGAATGTGGATATCTAATACAATGAAGAAACATCGAAAAAACATTTTTAACAACTTGAATTTCAAATAAATTGAGACTTTATAAAACATTATCCTATATTAACATTGGATTATACTAACTACGCTCGTGATATTATACTGTATCCCTTTTATTACCGCAGGTAGTGCGATATGCATAAGATGGGGTGGGAGCATTCTTTACAACACAACCTTACAATAACGAATACCTCTCTACAACGATTTTTTTTTCGTGGGATAATCGACTTCGTTATACAGAGGTTCGACGTATATATATATATATATATATATATATATATATATATATATATATATATATATATATATATATATATTAACATAAACTACGAGGCTTTAGATTAAATTAAGTTAGTTGCTAAAATAATCATTTATAGGATTTAAAAAAAAAGACACAAATAGTTTTCTAGTGCGGACAAAGCAGGTACCATGTCATTATTCTTACCAGGAAAGCTATAAGTTGAGTCCGGCAAATTGACAATAGAAGGTCCAAAGCTTGTTAAGACGGGAAATCCATCGGCCAATATAGCCATGGGAAAATAACCGTGTACCGTTAGGTTTAGCAAATTGTAGAACTGTGGGAACTTACAAAGAACATTGGTAATGGGAGAATGATGAGATTTTGAATAAAAACTAAATGATCGGGAGTTTAGGAAGAGAAGTTTGGCGAGAGTCTCAGAGGGAGGCAGGCAGACTGGTGGGGACCAGGGCGGAAGTGTTGTAAAGGGAGAAATGGATTAAATGAAGTAAAGAGTTTTTTTATAAGTAAAATTTAGAAAAGTGCGACGTAAAGTTTTTTTTTGAAATATAAAAGTAAGTTTTTTTTGTGTGTCAAGTGTAAGCGCTGAAGTGAACAAAGCCAGGATTCCAGGGACTCTTCAGAACAATAAGTATATTTGAATATAAGTGTAGCCAACAGACATCTATCTTTTAGTTCCAAAACAAATTTTAATTTCATCAAAATTTATAAAAATTATTCTAGTTTCGCCTTTTCTAATTTAAAAGCAAAGATCCCGTAATAGCGACCCCGAGAGCAAGAATAAAATTTTTAATACTGTTTTTTTAATGTTATTCTATTAGAAATCTAAAGCCTCAGAAGTCCACCTTTTATCATTGTAAATTTAGTTAAGATATCAATCCTGTCACTGCACAATATTAATATAAATTTGGAATAATGTGTAGAGTTAATTGAAGAGAATAAATGCAAGTGATGTTTAAAAATTGATAAGATTGTTAATTCTTTTATAAACCTAAAGGTGTGACATTAATAGGTAAGGTAAATAAATAACATTTAAAAATAAATTTAATTATAACAAAAGTTAAGTTATTATATATATATATATATATATTACAATGAACCTGGTTAGGATAGATATCGTTAAGACAAAATAAATTAAGTTTCACTAACAACATTTCAGATTTTTCCAAATAAAACCATAAATACAAAGAAATAATATTTTTTAAAATTATTTAGTAAGATAGGTAAATATGACAATAGGGCATAATTTATTATATGTATAGGTGTTCGCATCCCCCGATTTTGTCTTAATTCTTGTCGGGTCTTTGTATTTCTGAGAAATATCTAATTCACCAGGTCAAACGTTTGTTGCAATATCGTTTACATGGAGATAAACTCTATTGTTTAGGTTATTATTATAAATATTGTGCAAAGTGATGTGCACAGTGGGAAATTAGTCATGGCTGTAGGTTAGGTGTTTATATAAAGCAGACGCCAGCCGGATTTGCATCATTAGTTCAGTTATTACACGCAAGAGTGTCAGTATTTTATTTATCAGCGTAATGGGTGCAAGAACTAAAATTAGAAACACACTGTCCTTATGATCTGTGACTAATGGGAGGCTTGGTTATTTATGCATTTTGAAATATTTCCACACGGAAATTAGCTACGGAATGATCTCCTGCATTACAGAATTACACTATAACATATGTCTATGGTATATTGTACTAACAGAATCAAAACTCAGAAACAACTATTGTTTCAATTGAAAATAACTATGAAACGCTGATTTTCTCCGATATAGTTCTACAAAATATGTAAAAATGCACACATACATAAAAAACGAAAACATATACAAAACGCATTCTTAAAGTTAAAAACCAGGAAATTGTAATAGGCTACTGAAATTAAGTATTCAAAACTCGATAAGAATTTATTACTTAGGTCTATAAAGAAAATTTTTACGCATGAAAAAACAAATTTACTAAACTTGAATTTTTATAATTGGCGTTTTCCCAAATTCTTTTCATCTTATTTTGTAAAACGTTGACTATATGTAAAATAAAATTTTATTTCTAGTTTTTAATATTTTATTCTCTACGTTTATTCAGAGTTTATCACCTATATATTGATATTCGTTATTGCATCGCTGTTCGGAACCAGGAGGCCGTGTTTACGCTTGGACTGTTTATCTCGAGGATTAGTAAACTCAGCCTGGAACTTTGCAGTCTTATTGCAAGGTGCTTTTTACAAAGTGAGATTAAATGTGTCTTCTGCATTATTTTTATTAATGGGCCGCCAATACAAAGTTTTATTATCCTTTCTAAAATATTCTACACCACCAATTCAGGAATAATTCCTTCTTGGAATATTTTCGACGTTTGAATAACCATTAATTACCATTTAAATGAGTCAATCAACAAAAGGGAACACCTGGCAGAGAAGTTGAGGTAAATTTGAGGGGTAGTTTACTGGAGAGATCGAAATGTTATCAAGGATGCATAGTCACTTATCCCAAATAGAGGAAACGTTTAGGTGGTTTTGCTTTTTAAAATACAATCTCTATTTAGAATTTGTCGACTTTTCTTTAAAAGACACTTTATTTAGAACATTTTACCCTAAAAACAAAGGTAGGCTTAATTTTAAAGTTATTATTTTATGCGCTTTATTGCAAGCTCAAAATTCTCCCAAAGTTTCTGTTATTATTTTCTTTACTCAGGATACTTTCCCTATTATTATATAATAATTAAAACATCGTTGGTGAAAAACACTATTTGGCTCCATAGTTTTATAAAATCTTAAAAATTTATTTCCCTTAATTCTTCTTAAAAATAATTCTGAAACCTTCACTTTAACAGTTAACTTATTAGGAAGGTTTTGTGTCTGAACAGTTCTAAAGTGATAAAAATAAATTTCAGTAATTTCTGAAAATTTGTTAAAAACGTTTGACCATAACTATTACTCACCATAACTAGACTGTAGTGAACTAGAAACTTGAATGACTTAAAAATACTTTCAGTTGCAAACCTTTTTGGATGAAATTCAAGACGTCTTCTACAGTACAAATACAATCACTACTTTAAAAACCTTTCTTTGGCTTCGCCAGGGAGGCGTAAAGGTGAGAATAACGCCATTTTTGGCAGCCTCATCCCCTATCTTGGCAACATGCCAAGCTATACAATAGTCTCATTGTCCAGTTGGTTGTCAAATAAGGCAACAATGAAAACACTTTCTCCTGCTGTTTTTTTTTCGTTTACCAATTAACAACACATTTCTTCAGTAGGTTTTATCCTACTCCGTGTGTTGTTTGAGTTCGCTAAGAGGTGTATTGTCTATATGTTCACTAAACGTGAATAACATATCTTGAAGGAATGAATTGGTTGAAGAAATCCAAGACTAATTGTAATCCACTCTCCCTTGTAGCGTTATTGGTGTTATAACATTCATTGATAAAGACTTCGGAAGAATAGACTATCATAGTGTTCACGGACCTACGAGCTTACACTCTATTAATTAGTTATGACTTAGGAGCACTTATCAAATATCACTGTTCGATACAGGAGCACTTATCAAATTTCACTGTTCGATACAGGAGCACTTATCAAATTTCACTGTTCGATACAGGAGCACTTATCAAATTTCACTGTTCGATACAGGTATACTCCTGTGAACTTTTTGTTTAATTTTGTATGCAAATAAATACGAAAAATAATTAACAGCTGATGCAAGTTAAGTTCAGAAGCATTGATTATAATTATCTGACCCACTATTGACCGCCATTGAACGAAATAATTGATAAAAAAAAAAACTTATTTACAAACTCAATTATTAATAATATTACGCTGCTATTATACCAAAGTCGGGCTTGTTATTCGGGACTGTGGGCTGGCTATAGGCCTCATTTTGGGATAATGCTTTGGCTATAAATTGTGGGGTTATGCTTTGGATATAAATGTTGGGATTATGTTTTGGGGATAAATTGGGGGTTATGCGTTGGCTTTAAATAATAGGATCATACTTTGGGTATAAATGTTGGAGTTATGAGTTGACCATAAGTTTAATGACGCGATTATGCGTTGTCGATAAATGTCGAGATTATGCGTTGGCTATAAATGTCAAGATTATGCGCTGGCTATGAATGGCTGGGTTATGCGTTGACTATAAATGTTAGGATTGGGCGTTGACGATAAGTTTAATGACGGGATTTCGATTTGACGATAATAGTTGAGATTATTCGTTGACTATAAATGTTAGGATTGCGCGTTGACGATAAGTTTAATGACAGGATTATGCGTTGGCTATAAATGTTGAGTTTATGCGTTGGCGGAGTTTTGCGCTGACTATAAATGTTGGGATTATGCGTTGGCTATAAATGTCGAGATTGTGCGCTGGATATGTATAGCCGAGTTATGCGCTTACTATAAATGTTAGGATTATGCGTTGACGATATGTTTAATGAGGGGATTATGCGTTAGCTATAAATGTCAAAATTGTGCGCTGGCTATGATTGGCGGAGGTTTGCGCTGACTATAAATGTTGGGATTATGCGTTGACGATAAGTTTAATGACGCGATTATGCGTTGGCTATAAATGTCGAGATTGTGCGCTGGATATGTATAGCCGGGTTATGCGCTTACTATAAATGTTAGGATTATGCGTTGACGATATGTTTAATGAGGGGATTATGCGTTAGCTATAAATGTCAAAATTGTGCGCTGGCTATGATTGGCGGAGTTTTGCGCTGAGTATAAATGTTGGGATTATGCGTCGACGATAAGTTTAATGACGCGATTATGCGTTGGCTATAAATGTCGAGATTGTGCGCTGGATATGTATAGCCGGGTTATGCGCTTACTATAAATGTTAGGATTATGCGTTGACGATATGTTTAATGAGGGGATTATGCGTTAGCTATAAATGTCAAAATTGTGCGCTGGCTATGATTGGCGGAGTTTTGCGCTGACTATAAATGTTGGGATTATGCGTTGACGATAAGTTTAATGACGCGATTTTGCGTTGGCTATAAATGTCGAGATTGTGCGCTGGATATGTATAGCCGGGTTATGCGCTTACTATAAATGTTAGGATTATGCGTTGACGATATGTTTAATGAGGGGATTATGCGTTAGCTATAAATGTCGAGATTATGCGTTGGCTATAAATGTCAAGATTATGCGCTGGCTATGAATGGCTGGGTTATGCGTTGACTATAAATGTTAGGATTGGGCGTTGACGATAAGTTTAATGACGGGATTTCGATTTGACGATAATAGTTGAGATTATTCGTTGACTATAAATGTTAGGATTGCGCGTTGACGATAAGTTTAATGACAGGATTATGCGTTGGCTATAAATGTTGAGTTTATGCGTTGGCGGAGTTTTGCGCTGACTATAAATGTTGGGATTATGCGTTGGCTATAAATGTCGAGATTGTGCGCTGGATATGTATAGCCGAGTTATGCGCTTACTATAAATGTTAGGATTATGCGTTGACGATATGTTTAATGAGGGGATTATGCGTTAGCTATAAATGTCAAAATTGTGCGCTGGCTATGATTGGCGGAGGTTTGCGCTGACTATAAATGTTGGGATTATGCGTTGACGATAAGTTTAATGACGCGATTATGCGTTGGCTATAAATGTCGAGATTGTGCGCTGGATATGTATAGCCGGGTTATGCGCTTACTATAAATGTTAGGATTATACGTTGACGATATGTTTAATGAGGGGATTATGCGTTAGCTATAAATGTCAAAATTGTGCGCTGGCTATGATTGGCGGAGTTTTGCGCTGAGTATAAATGTTGGGATTATGCGTCGACGATAAGTTTAATGACGCGATTATGCGTTGGCTATAAATGTCGAGATTGTGCGCTGGATATGTATAGCCGGGTTATGCGCTTACTATAAATGTTAGGATTATGCGTTGACGATATGTTTAATGAGGGGATTATGCGTTAGCTATAAATGTCAAAATTGTGCGCTGGCTATGATTGGCGGAGTTTTGCGCTGACTATAAATGTTGGGATTATGCGTTGACGATAAGTTTAATGACGCGATTTTGCGTTGGCTATAAATGTCGAGATTGTGCGCTGGATATGTATAGCCGGGTTATGCGCTTACTATAAATGTTAGGATTATGCGTTGACGATATGTTTAATGAGGGGATTATGCGTTAGCTATAAATGTCGAGATTATGCGTTGGCTATAAATGTCAAGATTATGCGCTGGCTATGAATGGCTGGGTTATGCGTTGACTATAAATGTTAGGATTGGGCGTTGACGATAAGTTTAATGACGGGATTTCGATTTGACGATAATAGTTGAGATTATTCGTTGACTATAAATGTTAGGATTGCGCGTTGACGATAAGTTTAATGACAGGATTATGCGTTGGCTATAAATGTTGAGTTTATGCGTTGGCGGAGTTTTGCGCTGACTATAAATGTTGGGATTATGCGTTGGCTATAAATGTCGAGATTGTGCGCTGGATATGTATAGCCGAGTTATGCGCTTACTATAAATGTTAGGATTATGCGTTGACGATATGTTTAATGAGGGGATTATGCGTTAGCTATAAATGTCAAAATTGTGCGCTGGCTATGATTGGCGGAGGTTTGCGCTGACTATAAATGTTGGGATTATGCGTTGACGATAAGTTTAATGACGCGATTATGCGTTGGCTATAAATGTCGAGATTGTGCGCTGGATATGTATAGCCGGGTTATGCGCTTACTATAAATGTTAGGATTATGCGTTGACGATATGTTTAATGAGGGGATTATGCGTTAGCTATAAATGTCAAAATTGTGCGCTAGCTATGATTGGCGGAGTTTTGCGCTGAGTATAAATGTTGGGATTATGCGTCGACGATAAGTTTAATGACGCGATTATGCGTTGGCTATAAATGTCGAGATTGTGCGCTGGATATGTATAGCCGAGTTATGCGCTTACTATAAATGTTAGGATTATGCGTTGACGATATGTTTAATGAGGGGATTATGCGTTAGCTATAAATGTCAAAATTGTGCGCTGGCTATGATTGGCGGAGTTTTGCTCTGACTCTAAATGTTGGGATTATGCGTTGACGATAAGTTTAATGACGCGATTATGCGTTGGCTATAAATGTCGAGATTGTGCGCTGGATATGTATAGCCGGGTTATGCGCTTACTATAAATGTTAGGATTATGCGTTGACGATATGCTTAATGAGGGGATTATGCGTTAGCTATAAATGTCGAGATTATGCGTTGGCTATAAATGTCAAGATTATGCGCTGGCTATGAATGGCTGGGTTATGCGTTGACTATAAATGTTAGGATTGGGCGTTGACGATATGTTTAATGACGGGATTTCGATTTGACGATAATAGTTGAGATTATTCGTTGACTATAAATGTTAGGATTGCGCGTTGACGATAAGTTTAGTGACAGGATTATGCGTTGGCTATAAATGTTGAGTTTATGCGTTGGCGGAGTTTTGCGCTGACTATAAATGTTGGGATTATGCGTTGGCTATAAATGTCGAGATTGTGCGCTGGATATGTATAGCCGAGTTATGCGCTTACTATAAATGTTAGGATTATGCGTTGACGATATGTTTAATGAGGGGATTATGCGTTAGCTATAAATGTCAAAATTGTGCGCTGGCTATGATTGGCGGAGTTTTGCGCTGACTATAAATGTTGGGATTATGCGTTGACGATAAGTTTAATGACGCGATTATGCGTTGGCTATAAATGTCGAGATTGTGCGCTGGATATGTATAGCCGGGTTATGCGCTTACTATAAATGTTAGGATTATGCGTTGACGATATGTTTAATGAGGGGATTATGCGTTAGCTATAAATGTCAAAATTGTTCGCTGGCTATGATTGGCGGAGTTTTGCCCTGACTATAAATGTTGGGATTATGCGTCGACGATAAGTTTAATGACGCGATTATGCGTTTTCTTTAAATGTCGAGATTGTGCGCTGGATATGTATAGCCGGGTTATGCGCTTACTATAAATGTTAGGATTATGCGTTGACGATATGTTCAATGAGGGGATTATGCGTTAGCTATAAATGTCAAAATTGTGCGCTGGCTATGATTGGCGGAGTTTTGCGCTGACTATAAATGTTGGGATTATGCGTTGACGATAAGTTTAATGACGCGATTTTGCGTTGGCTATAAATGTCGAGATTGTGCGCTGGATATGTATAGCCGGGTTATGCGCTTACTATAAATGTTAGGATTATGCGTTGACGATATGTTTAATGAGGGGATTATGCGTTAGCTATAAATGTCGAGATTATGCGTTGGCTATAAATGTCAAGATTATGCGCTGGCTATGAATGGCTGGGTTATGCGTTGACTATAAATGTTAGGATTGGGCGTTGACGATAAGTTTAATGACGGGATTTCGATTTGACGATAATAGTTGAGATTATTCGTTGACTATAAATGTTAGGATTGCGCGTTGACGATAAGTTTAATGACAGGATTATGCGTTGGCTATAAATGTTGAGTTTATGCGTTGGCGGAGTTTTGCGCTGACTATAAATGTTGGGATTATGCGTTGGCTATAAATGTCGAGATTGTGCGCTGGATATGTATAGCCGAGTTATGCGCTTACTATAAATGTTAGGATTATGCGTTGACGATATGTTTAATGAGGGGATTATGCGTTAGCTATAAATGTCAAAATTGTGCGCTGGCTATGATTGGCGGAGGTTTGCGCTGACTATAAATGTTGGGATTATGCGTTGACGATAAGTTTAATGACGCGATTATGCGTTGGCTATAAATGTCGAGATTGTGCGCTGGATATGTATAGCCGGGTTATGCGCTTACTATAAATGTTAGGATTATACGTTGACGATATGTTTAATGAGGGGATTATGCGTTAGCTATAAATGTCAAAATTGTGCGCTGGCTATGATTGGCGGAGTTTTGCGCTGAGTATAAATGTTGGGATTATGCGTCGACGATAAGTTTAATGACGCGATTATGCGTTGGCTATAAATGTCGAGATTGTGCGCTGGATATGTATAGCCGGGTTATGCGCTTACTATAAATGTTAGGATTATGCGTTGACGATATGTTTAATGAGGGGATTATGCGTTAGCTATAAATGTCAAAATTGTGCGCTGGCTATGATTGGCGGAGTTTTGCGCTGACTATAAATGTTGGGATTATGCGTTGACGATAAGTTTAATGACGCGATTTTGCGTTGGCTATAAATGTCGAGATTGTGCGCTGGATATGTATAGCCGGGTTATGCGCTTACTATAAATGTTAGGATTATGCGTTGACGATATGTTTAATGAGGGGATTATGCGTTAGCTATAAATGTCGAGATTATGCGTTGGCTATAAATGTCAAGATTATGCGCTGGCTATGAATGGCTGGGTTATGCGTTGACTATAAATGTTAGGATTGGGCGTTGACGATAAGTTTAATGACGGGATTTCGATTTGACGATAATAGTTGAGATTATTCGTTGACTATAAATGTTAGGATTGCGCGTTGACGATAAGTTTAATGACAGGATTATGCGTTGGCTATAAATGTTGAGTTTATGCGTTGGCGGAGTTTTGCGCTGACTATAAATGTTGGGATTATGCGTTGGCTATAAATGTCGAGATTGTGCGCTGGATATGTATAGCCGAGTTATGCGCTTACTATAAATGTTAGGATTATGCGTTGACGATATGTTTAATGAGGGGATTATGCGTTAGCTATAAATGTCAAAATTGTGCGCTGGCTATGATTGGCGGAGGTTTGCGCTGACTATAAATGTTGGGATTATGCGTTGACGATAAGTTTAATGACGCGATTATGCGTTGGCTATAAATGTCGAGATTGTGCGCTGGATATGTATAGCCGGGTTATGCGCTTACTATAAATGTTAGGATTATGCGTTGACGATATGTTTAATGAGGGGATTATGCGTTAGCTATAAATGTCAAAATTGTGCGCTAGCTATGATTGGCGGAGTTTTGCGCTGAGTATAAATGTTGGGATTATGCGTCGACGATAAGTTTAATGACGCGATTATGCGTTGGCTATAAATGTCGAGATTGTGCGCTGGATATGTATAGCCGAGTTATGCGCTTACTATAAATGTTAGGATTATGCGTTGACGATATGTTTAATGAGGGGATTATGCGTTAGCTATAAATGTCAAAATTGTGCGCTGGCTATGATTGGCGGAGTTTTGCTCTGACTCTAAATGTTGGGATTATGCGTTGACGATAAGTTTAATGACGCGATTATGCGTTGGCTATAAATGTCGAGATTGTGCGCTGGATATGTATAGCCGGGTTATGCGCTTACTATAAATGTTAGGATTATGCGTTGACGATATGCTTAATGAGGGGATTATGCGTTAGCTATAAATGTCGAGATTATGCGTTGGCTATAAATGTCAAGATTATGCGCTGGCTATGAATGGCTGGGTTATGCGTTGACTATAAATGTTAGGATTGGGCGTTGACGATATGTTTAATGACGGGATTTCGATTTGACGATAATAGTTGAGATTATTCGTTGACTATAAATGTTAGGATTGCGCGTTGACGATAAGTTTAGTGACAGGATTATGCGTTGGCTATAAATGTTGAGTTTATGCGTTGGCGGAGTTTTGCGCTGACTATAAATGTTGGGATTATGCGTTGGCTATAAATGTCGAGATTGTGCGCTGGATATGTATAGCCGAGTTATGCGCTTACTATAAATGTTAGGATTATGCGTTGACGATATGTTTAATGAGGGGATTATGCGTTAGCTATAAATGTCAAAATTGTGCGCTGGCTATGATTGGCGGAGTTTTGCGCTGACTATAAATGTTGGGATTATGCGTTGACGATAAGTTTAATGACGCGATTATGCGTTGGCTATAAATGTCGAGATTGTGCGCTGGATATGTATAGCCGGGTTATGCGCTTACTATAAATGTTAGGATTATGCGTTGACGATATGTTTAATGAGGGGATTATGCGTTAGCTATAAATGTCGAGATTATGCGTTGGCTATAAATGTCAAGATTATGCGCTGGCTATGAATGGCTGGGTTATGCGTTGACTATAAATGCTAGGATTGGGCGTTGACGATAAGTTTAATGATGGGATTTCGATTTGACTATAATAGTTGAGATTATTCGTTGACTATAAATGTTAGGATTGCGCGTTGACGATAAGTTTAATGACAGGATTATGCGTTGGCTATAAATGTTGAGTTTATGCGTTGGCGGAGTTTTGCGCTGACTATAAATGTTGGGATTATGCGTTGGCTATAAATGTTGAGATTGTGCGCTGGATATGTATAGCCGAGTTATGCGCTTACTATAAATGTTAGGATTATGCGTTGACGATATGTTTAATGAGGAGATTATGCGTTAGCTATAAATGTCAAAATTGTGCGCTGGCTATGATTGGCGGGGTTTTGCGCTGACTATAAATGTTGGGATTATGCGTTGACGATAAGTTTAATGACGCGATTATGCGTTGGCTATAAATGTCGAGATTGTGCGCTGGATATGTATAGCCGGGTTATGCGCTTACTATAAATGTTAGGATTATGCGTTGACGATATGTTTAATGAGGGGATTATGCGTTAGCTATAAATGTCAAAATTGTGCGCTGGCTATGATTGGCGGAGTTTTGCGCTGACTATAAATGTTGGGATTATGCGTTGACGATATGTTTAATGAGGGGATTATGCGTTAGCTATAAATGTCAAAATTGTGCGCTGGCTATGATTGCCGGAGTTTTGCGCTGACTATAAATGTTGGGATTATGCGTTGACGATAAGTTTAATGATGGATTTTGAAGTGACGATAACTTTCGGGACTATGCTCTGGCTATAAATGTTAGAATTATGCGTTGACAATAAGTTTAATGATGGGAAAATGAGTTGACGATAACTGTCGGGCCTATTACCTGACTATTATGTTAGGATTATGCTTTGACGATAAGTTTAATGATGCGATTATTAGTTGACGACAATTGACGGGATTATGCGTAGGATATAGCCTAAATGTTAGGATTATTCGTTTACGATAATTGTCGTGATTATGCGTTGGCTATGAATGTGAACCATAAATATCTAGAATTTGCGTTGACTATAAATGTAGGGACTGTACAGTGGCTATAGTATCGTATTCATTTCTAAATTACAATATTTTACATTCTAACATATGGCTTTGATGTGTAGTTACACGGCTGCGATCGCCACAGTACCAAGCTCTTCCTGTCGCTTTCAAGTAACTTTTAACTGTTTCTGTTTGCCGTGGTTAAGAACCCCGTAAAGGCAAGACCTTTTTACCGGAATTTCGTATTGTCTTGCACAGTTTGATACTCAATATGACTTTACCAAGTCTGCTGTGACGTGCTCAAAATTTGATAAGATTTAAGGATTTGTTTTTCCATGTAAGGAATTGTATTTAATCATTTGTGTTTCCATGTAAGGAATTGAATTTGAGGATTTGTGTTTTCATGTAAGGAATTGTGTTTAAGGATGTATGATTTCATTCAAAGAATTGTGTTTAAGGATTTGTATTTCCATGTAAGGAATCGTATTTAAGCATTTTGATTCATGTAGGGAATTGTATTCAAGCATTTGTGTTTTCATGTAATTAATTGTATTTCAGAATTTGTGTTTCCATGTAAGGAATTGAGTTTAAGGATTTTTGTCTTCATGTAAGGAATTGAGTTTAAGGATTTTTTGCCCTGTTGCCCATACGAAAACTGTTGTTATTGGGAGAATAAATCGATAATAAATTTACCTTTTTTTGTTTTAAGGCGAAAAACTAGATGTTTATCATCTCTTACAAAGACTGTAAATATAGCTAGAATTAAGTTACGTACTTCCTGGAAAAGGAAGGGATGCGTGTTCAGATGCGCCTAGCTGAAGTAGATACTCTACCGGAGTCATAAAGAGGCATCACTTATTGAAAAAAAACCTTTTATATTTCCCAGGACTTTGATAGTATATTCGTTCAAAACACACTGGCGTTTTAAATGTTCCCTTACTCAAAAAGGACGTTGCATTTAGCTCATGGTAAATAAACAAGAATTTTCCACTATATATATATATATATATATATATATATATATATATATATATATATATATATTTTACAAACAAAGTAATATATCTCATTCGAATTATTACTAAACGTGACGGAAACTGTAAGAACATAAACCTTCAGTTATCGTTGCTTTTGAAATACCAGTAACGATTATACATTACGTCGCCACGGTAACGAAATCTTGTAAGCTGTTGTCAAGGCAAATTTGAAAATGGCCAAAGTTACTCAGTGTTAAAAGGGAGCACGTCTACATCTTCCTTTGTTTTCAGCTGGGGGGAACCATTGGACCAGTTCCAAAGACAATTGAATTAAGGCCTAAATAATTGTCGAAATATCCATACAACATGGCAAACAGCCAGCTCTGCGTACTGTGACACTTTGCTCGACGATTTATACTAAAGCTGATTTCTTCTTCTTCCTCAAACATCTAGGGTAGTTTTACAAGTCGGGAACACCTAACGATGGTATTGTTTGTTCATAAATAAAGGAACTTTTCTTAAACAAAATATCTTAAGTTTTTGTAACGTTTAAGGGCGGGAGGAGATTATTACAAGATTAATCAAATACATAACACACAGTAAATAGTTTTTAACATGCACAGATTTTCACGTAAATATGTTAAAGGGGGAAGTAACTTGTATTAAGAAAGATAGTTCTTATAGAAAAAAACGAAAATTAGTATATTTTTATAAGATTCTAACAGTAGTGGTGAAAATTCCAGTGAAAACAAAAGTATTAGGCCTATATATAAATATAACTGTATAAATCAGCTGTGGTGTAATGTTTAATTTAAATAAACAAAACCTCTATACCACAAATAAATTTTTTATTTATTTAATACCTTAAGTATATTTAAATTGCACTGTAATCACCCTCACACGTAATTTACGAAACTAACTACCGTAGTTTCTTTCGTAAATTGGTAATTGTGAAAATTAGCGGCCACCTATGACGTTAAATTGTTGAAACCCACCAAACAGGTCGATATTCACCAGAATTATTTTCTATTTTCCTTGGAAATTTATTTTTCTTAATTTAAAGTTGGGTAAAAAATTCAGTGCGGAGCATTAAGTTTGTGCATCGGACGCGGAGTGATATTGACGTCACAACTGTAGTTGGTGTTCTAACAATCTAAACTTTATGAAAAAAAAACATGTCCTGAAGCTATATGGATAAATATTATTTTTCTTACTGCCAGGAAAGGTTAATTTTATATATCTATATTGAAATACTTCTATGGAGTATCCAGTCAAAATAGATTTGGTTCTAATTTTATACATTTAACCATTTAGGTAAATTACAAAAAATCTATCCTGTGTGAACACTTTTTAGGTATATATTAATGTAAAAATTTAAAACCAAATCCTTCCTAACTGGAGATTTTACAAGTATATTTAAATATACGTATGCATGTATGCAAAAACCATATAAATTAAGCATGAGTTGTTTCTCAAATATCTACTTCACGTAAGAAATGCGTGACGTCACTGTATCACTCCGTGGCCGACGCACAACTTAATACTCCGCACTGAATTTTTTACCCATCTTTAAATTTAAAAAATAACTTTCCGAGAACAATACAAAAATTCTTGTGCACATCATCCTATTTGGTGGTTTTGAACAATTTTCTAATATATCGTAGGTGGCCGCTAATTCTCACAATTATCATTGTTTTTTTTAAAAAAATGATTACTGTGCAATTGAAATGTACATGAAGCCTTAAATAAATTTAAAAAGTTATTTGTAATATAGAGGTTTCATTTATTTAAAATATTATGTATAAAGTGACTTCGCGGAAAGCGCTTTGTGTTTCAAAACTTAGCAACTCCTAGTGACTCTCCCATCCCCTTAATCTTCAGCTAGAACTCCCTTAAGTTTATCTGTGGCACACTGCTGTGTCTTCCATATTCACCAACTACTTTTGTTATTGTAGTAATTTAAGGCAGATATTTTTTACATTGTCTTTCTTTGAGTTTAATTTTCAGGCGATGATCTCGTTATTGAAGTTTAGAAAACAAGCGCAAAGTTTTTCGCAACAAATGTTTAAAACAAATAATTTAGAGCGAAGGGAAATTTAGTGAGGCGTATAAATAAGAAAAGCGGAACCTGTTGTACATCAAGGGGATTATTTTTTGGACGAATTAAATAAGTGAAACAGAAACGTAAACACGATTTAAAAATATTTTGAACTAAAACTGGTCTTATTAGGGCAACCGTTTAGTTTCCTTGGATAATTACGACCCCATATAATGATTTAAGTTTTTCCATCGTCATTTTAGTTTTTGTCTGCACCACTCTAGATTAGCTCGAAGGGTTCAATCTTCTTTAGTTCTTTCTATAGTCTGCTTTTTATCGAACAGTTGGAGAACGTCTGTGTTCATAAGTACGTGGTCTCTTCTTATTTATTTGGGTAATCTTTTCTTCCTCTGAAATCTTTTAAATATTCAGATCTAGGTGAATATATTTTTAATTTTTGTTATGCCAAAGGGCATTAACCTCACTTGTTCCTTTCCTTAGTATCTTGTTCTGGTACCAACAAGGGTACAATTCTTTCCTTAGTACCTTGTTCTGGTACCAACAAGGGTACAATTCTTTCCTTAGTACCTTGTTCTGGTACCAACAAGGGTACAATTCTTTCCTTAGTACCTTGTTCTGGTACCAACAAGGGTACAATTCTTTCCTTATTCCCTTGTTCTGGTACCAACAAGGGTACAATTCTTTCCTTAGTACCTTGTTCTGGTACCAACAAGGGTACAATTCTTTCCTTATTCCCTTGTTCTGGTACCAACAAGGGTACAATTCTTTCCTTAGTACCTTGTTCTGGTACCAACAAGGGTACAATTCTTTCCTTAGTACCTTGTTCTGGAACGTTGGAAGGATTCCTACGTTCGATTCTTTTGCACATCCCCATAGTAATATAACAAAACGAGTTGTAAAACTGTTTAAAGATTAATAATTTTTTACTTGACGATAATTTTGAGTTTTTATCCAAGAGGCAATATTACTTACAATATTTTATTTCTAGGCCCTACTTTTTATATATTGTGATAAGTCTTAGTTTAATATCTAGGTTCTTGTCTAATTACGTTGCATTACTTTCTTGAGCTATAATGGTACCGTAATAGCGATGGATCCTTTGTTATCTTATTTGTGGAATTGATGTGGACCATCTTCCCTTTATTTTCCTTTTTTCAGTCCATTTATCATCCATTGTTGATGATACAGTTATGACGACAAATTTTCCTCCCTGGACTTTGTCAGTTAATTCATATATATTTTTTTTGTCAGTTGCTAATGACGCAGTGTCGTTTGGAAACGTTGCAATGGTCATTCCTTTGAGTCGATGTAAAAGAAGTCAAGTTTCTTCTTAGGAAGGAACGAAATGAAGGATATGGTTATAAAGACGAGTTGATCTAAAAGGAAAAGAAGTTCTTCTGACGATGGAAGGAAGCGATGCGTATATGTGAACGATAAATGGATGTAGAACAAGTAAAGTATATTTATAGGAAGGAAGAAAGCGAAGCACGAGAAAACATTTACGCGAAAGGGAAGTGATATAGAAGAGTTCAGGGGTTTTCTTTGGAAGTAAAATATCGAAGCATAAGAAAAACGTATACTAAATAGACGATTGCTCTAAAATCAGTCAAGATTCTTCTTTGGAAGAAAAAAGCAAAGCATATACGTGAAGGATGAATTTATATAAAATTCAAGGATATGTTGAAAAGTCAAAGAAGAATTTGCTATTAACCTCCATCTTTTAAGTAATTATAAGAGATGATGTTACTAATAAGGGACGTTAGATTCTCTCGATACAGGTTTTTGTTATGTAGCACGTACAGAAAACTGGAGTAGGCTACAGAAACTAACACAGCAACAGAATTCAAACACACGATACATAACCGGGAGACACGAAGCAGCTATTTGATGTCTTATGTTTTACAATCAGGAATCCTACCAGCTATTACCAGCTCCTTTGTACAAATTTAGCAGTTCGCACTAAGTAAATACTCATTAAATGGGTATGAACACAGCAATACTTCCATTCCCGCATCCTGGAGGATTTCCTTTGTGTTAAATTACGAATATGGCGCCGGTGTGCAGATCGAAGCGAAAAAGGATTCACGGATCGTTTATCGCTGCACGTTACAGCTTTGAATCCAATATCTGCAGTTCTGTGTTCTATAGCTTGTTACGCCTTGTGTAGCATTGGTTTACAAAGTTATTTAGGGTTCCGTAGCTTATGCTGGTATCGAGATTCCGTTATTAATGTAGCGCAAAATTATTAATGGCCCGAGCAAGGCATCTGAAAGTGACAAATTCTTAACGTTGTTTAAATGTTTTTTGTACATCATGCCTATGTCAATGTCAAAATTAGCTAACTTCTGTTAGTTATTTAAACTAGACTGCCTTACATTTTTAGTATTCCAATAATTTTGTGCTAAGTAATAAATCAGGAGTTATTAAACACATAGAGTATAGTTTACATAATATGTAAACAGAACAATGTAGATAATGTAATAATGTATTCCATACAGAACATAATTGCGTGTATAATATCTATAACTAACTATATATATTTAAAATCTCTCTCTCTCTCTCTCTCTCTATATATATATATATATATATATAATGTTGTTGTTGTTGTCGTGTGACAAGTGCAATAAAAACAACTTCAGAGAAAGGTAGAGAGAGCACAGTTACACGGTTCCAAAGGCGTGAAGCACTGCACTGGCCACCACTGCCTGTTCCTTCTGTCTGTTGAGAAAACACAAGATTTAGATTTATCAGGGTTAATAAGGATCTTAAGGTCTTTAGCCCAGGTTTCGATGCCAAGCAAGTTGGTATTTAAGGCTTGTCAGAGACTGAGATATCAGAGTGTGTATGCCAGATAGCGATGTCGTCTGCATAGCAGGCAATTTTAGCCTCATTGCATATGTGTTCATGGATGGTGTTCATATACATGAGGAAGAGCAGAGGGCTGAGGACCGATCCCTGTGGGACTCCCGCCCACGATCTGTGCGTCTTGGAATACTTTCCATTTACTCTCACAACAAATTTTCTATGTCTGAGAAAATCGTTTATCCAGAGCAATGAGTTGCCATTGATGCCAGCACTGTGTAAAATAACAATGAGTTTTTGCCTCCAGACTCTGTCAAACGCTGCAGAGAGGTCAAGGAAGACAGCGGTAGTCTTTTTGTGGGGTTTTTCTTGGAGTCCATCGATGATAGACTGAACCATGTAAAAAAGTTGGTCTACTGTACTGTGCCCGGCTCTAAATGCTGTTTGGTAGAAGTGTAAAATATTACGATCGATTAGCCAGTTCATGATTCTTGTGTGGATGATTCTTTCCATTAGTTTGCACAGGATGCTGGTTAAGGAGATAGGCCGGTAATTCTTACAGCTGGTGGCATCTTTGCCTGGTTTCAAAATCGGTATAATAACAGACTTCTTCCATATAATGGGCAGTTTGCCTGATTTCCAAGATAAGTTGAAGATTTGGAGAAGTGTAAGCTTGGCAGACGCTCCAAAGTATTTAACCATTTGGCCGAAGATAAGATCTATACCTGGAGACTTATTGGGGTCGAGGTTACGGATTGCGCACTCGAGTTCTTCTAAAGTGAGCTCATCAATGAAGATGTCTTTTTGCTCAAAACGTTTGCTTTTTTGTATGGCTTGCTTGTAGTTTCTCTTTTGTTTTCTGTCTTCGTTTTGGAAGCTCAGTCTGCTTGCTTTCTCGTAGTGTGTAGCCAGCATGTTGGCTGCGTCTTTGTCAGTTTTGGATGGTTTACCATTGTCTGTGATAATATTAGAGGTGGGGCCATTATTTTGTAGGATGCTGCCTGTATCAAGGGATTTGATCACCTTCCAGTGTTGATGGTCTTTCCTAGGATCTAGCCTGTTGCAGAGATCTGCCCATTTGTCGCGTTTGCAGGTGGAAATTTCCTCTTCAACCTTTTTACAGATGTCTATTAGCTTTGTTCTATTTACAACGTTGTTGTTCTTCTCGAGTTCATTACAGGCCATATCTCTTTCGTGAATCAAGGTGTCAATATTACGATCCTTCCAATAGGGCACCCAATTGTTCTTTCTTTTTCCCCTTGGGATGGAGAGCTTTGCTGCTTTCTGTATACCACAAGTGAAAATTTGAACGAGATTGTCCAAATTTTGGGTGGCTGGTATTTGTTTGCAATGAGTTTCAAGGGTTTCTGTGAATTTACCCCAATTAGCTTTGCGAAAGTTCCACGATTTGTTGTTTTGGGGTCCAGAATCGACATCAAGGTTGAGGGAAGTGATAACTGGGTAGTGATCACTGATGCCGGTTTTAACAACTTTCCACTCAGCAAGGTCGAGGTGTGAGACGTCAATTGCTGTGATATCGAGGGGGGAAGTCGTGCCATTTGTTTTTGATAGGTAGGTGTTTTCTCCTGTATTTAAAGCTGAGAGATCTAAGTCCAATAGTAGGTCCTCAACATCTTCTCCCTTGCTGTCAAGTTGGGGGCATCCCCATGAGGGGCTTTTGGCATTGAAATCGCCAAGAAGTAGTTTGATGTCAGAAGAGAAGGAGAAGAGGTGTTTAATGAAGTCCGAGTCAAGTACAGAATTGTCGGGATGGTATACGTTGACAATTGTTATTGTGCATTTGGGTAGGAGAAGATTGATAGCATGTGCTTCAGTATTGGAGTCATTAGGTAGATTGTGAGCTGGTGAGAATTCTTCATACTTGACAATAGGAGTTTTCACAAGGAAGGCAAGACCCCCTCCGAGATTTTTTGTTCTGTCTTTCCTAATAACCGTGTAGCCTTTGATCTTGAGGCTTAGATTTGGATTTAGTTTAGTCTCTTGTAGGCAGGCTATGTGGATATTATTTTCGTGAAGTAGGCATGAGAGTAAGTCCATCTTTCTCTGTGTGCCGTTAACGTTCAACTGTAAGATGTTTAAAGTTGCAGGACAAAGCGCGTCAGCTGTTTCACACGCGATAGCATTAGCTTGTTTAAGAGTCGCTGTCCTCGTAGCATACTTGTCGGCGTGCCCCCGGACTGCAGGGTACGGCGCGTCGGCTGCCCCGAACGCGGTAGCATTTATATCACATATGTTCATTGCACTTGTTGGTGAGTGCCCATGGTGAGTGCCATTGCCTCGAGAGGTTGGACTTCTACCTGTTGGTCCGCGGGAGCTATTTTATTTCACTCCTACCACCCAATGGTAAACCATTGAAGGCATTCCCCTATCCGCCACCTGGGGACGCGCTCTCTAGGGGTTACAGGCTCCCCCGAGAGATATATATATATATAATATATACATATATTACAGTAATTATATAATACATATTACATATGTTATATATATATATATATATATATATATATATATATATATATATATTTTATACGTATTTAGGATACGTATTCCTTCAAGAAATTGAAAAATATGAATAGTTATTATATGGAGTACATTGTGCATTAAATCCCAGTTCCGACGTTTCGCTAGAATCTCATCTAGCATTGACGAGGTGAACCCAATGCTAGTTGAAGAGCGAGTGAAGAGCGCAGAAAACTCTGCTCCTATATATAGAGGAATGAAGCCACTCCCATTGACGTCAATCCAGACCCACCTGAGCAAAACATTTACTCACACTTCTTTCCTTTTGTTCACCTTTCTGCCGATAAAATCTATCGATGACACTCTTCCACACTGCGGGCAAATTCAAAGTATCATCGCGTTTGTTAAGATTCCCTTGCTTCTCTATTTCGATAGCCTCACGAATAATTCTAGTCCTGTAGTTTTCCACTTGAGCAATCTGTCGGCAAGATTGGAAATCAATGGTATGCCCTGTATCGCAGTAGTGCCTGTACAGAGCCGACGTTTTCCGATTGATTTTAAGGCCCAGTTTGTGCTCCCTAAGCCTAGCATATATATATATATATATACGTATACATGTAATAATGTAACATATATACATATAATTAATTTATATAAATATAAAATATATAAGTATTATATTTATATATAAATATATATATATATATATATTTATATATAAGAATACATTTTATTCTTTTATAAGACATTTATAAGAATTTATTTTAAGAATAAATATATTCATTAAAAGTATTCTTGTTTTTGAAATATTTTTAATTTATTAACTATATTACAAGAAAACACATCACCATATTTAATATATTTAATATATATATATATATATATATATATATATATATATATATATATATATATATATAACAATCGTTGCCTTGAGTGACTGACTGAGAATCAAGGTATAGTCGAAACTATATAAGGTAGAATCTTTACTTTTTAGGGCAAATTCCATTCATAACATAGTAGCAAACTAAGAACGGATTTTGCAAAATATTGATTATAAAGGTTAAAAATTGCAATGTTCCGTGGAACGTATACAAATCTCATATGGAATGGAAGGAAAAAGTAAAATTTCAGAGACTACGCGTGTTCTATAATTAGTTTAACGTCTTACGAGAAAACAGCCTTTCCATAATGATGTCAATTTTTAGTTGTTTTTAATTATTTAAATTGACATATAAAGTTACAATTTTAAACGAGTGCAGGGCGATAGTATTACGCCCCTCGTATATGAGCTTTTTCCAAGATTGTTTGATCAATTGCCTCTTAGAGAATGTTTTCGTCCTTTGTCCTTGTGAACATTTTCAAGATGTGTTACTGATTTTAGCCAGTAGGTTTTTGGCAGGTGTGACCCTTTTGTTTTTAAGATTTAACTTTGAAGTTCTTGAAGAGGTTATGGTTGTAACACTGTCCGTCATTACGGGTTTTATCGGTAATGTTTTACTTGCAGTGTTTTTGGGCTATGAAGTGGAAACATCACATTAAATACTTATTAATATTTACTGTGTTATATTTCAGCTTTTGCTTGTTACAAATTTATTTTAAAATGCATTAATTCTACACACATTTCATCAGTTCTCCATCAGAAAGCAAGCTGCTGGATAGGATTTATATTAGTTGCAGTTTATAATAAATAAATTGAAAAAAAAAATTATCAGCAAGAACATGTATAAAACAATATGCTGGAAGCTTTACATCAATGTAATATGTTGATGTCCTTCGTAGAGTGCTGTACACTATGAACACCTAAAACAACAAGAGTATTGCGTGACAGGGAGCCAAGATCTTGAAGATATAAATATATTACGTTAATAAGAAGCTTCGAGCATATTATTGTTTTATAAGTAAATATTCTTGGTAATATGTATGTAAATATATATATATATATATATATATATATATATATATATTTATATATGATTAAAATATAAATATAATTATTAATAAATTATATAATAATAACGTATACAGTAACACACACACACACACACACATATATATATATTATATATATATATATATATATATATATATATATAATTAAAGAATACAAACATTAAAAATACAAGAACTCTTTTAATTTGTATATTTTTCAAAGCTTTTTGCCAATAAAATAAGTATTCCTTGAGATGCTAATACTTATTTTATTGACGAAAAGCTTAGAAAAGTATACAAATTAAAACAAAACTTATATTTTAAATATTTTTATTCATGAACTACATTACAAAAAATCCTATCACCATATTGAATATGTATAGCCTATATAACATGTATAAATAATATAATAACTAATAATATATGATATTAATATATAACAAATTATGTATAATTTATATAGCCTATGTAATGTATCGTATTATATTGTTATTATATTAATTATACTATATTATATTTCTTATAATATGTATAATTTTTATAATATTATATATTTATATTTTTGTAACATATATATATATATATATATATATATATATATATATATATATATATATATATATATAATTGTTAACGAATATAGAATACATCACTGCTATGTTCAAACTTAGTGAACATAATGATGCCCTGTTTCTAAATTTATTGTCTTCCCATTTTCTTAGATTCAGTACAGCTTCAACCCTCTGAAAATAAAACCCCACCCTTAAATTATTATTGCTGAACCTACACAAGAGCGTTTGAAAGAACATCATTCATCTTTTACGACTGGGGAAATAAAAGGAAAAGGTTTCCTGCAATGCAGATGGGATCAGGGCGACCTGTCTTTCATTGCGTTATGCGGTGTTGCTCATGTGTATTTTTGAGTATTCTTCCTATTGTATTATCGCTTGTGACTCTCCCTTGGACGGTTTCCGCTATAGAAATGGTGAACTGAAGACAATATTAAGCATTTTACAATATTTTATTAGATATTTTTCACGTAAAAAAGAACGCCGAGATATCTAAATGTTCAGCGGTAAATGTTCTTTCTTCAATAATTCCGTAGCTTTAACACCAGCGGTCAGTACGGCCATTAAAGACTACGAATAATGGCAAAGACTTTTAAATAAAGGGCGAATTGGGTTATGGATGTAAAACCCAATAACGGAAGATACATAGTGATTAGGTCGTCACGTGTTAAAGAAAGTTTGGACTAGGTGGAAACGTAAAGAAAGTTATCAGGAAAAGTTCCGTGACAGAACATGCACCATCCTTTCAATGAGTAAGTGTGAGCTGACGTCAGATCCATAATTGTCGGAATAAAATTCAGTCTTTGGGGTCTACAAGTGTTATAATCAAATATAGCCAAAGCATTTATATTTGAACAGAGCGCCTTCCAATTGCCGGCAACACTTTGCATTACACATGTGAAACTCTAACTTTACAACGCCGTGTTAAAAAATTTTTAATCAAGCAATATTTCTTTAGATTTTCCCTCATAAATTGAGGGCTAGATTTATTTTCATAACTAATTAAATTATATATAATAATTCAAACAAGTTAGGAAAACATTCTCAAAAACCAATTTCGCTTAACAGCGTTTATAAAAATTTAATTACATTTAAATTTATTTTGTCATTAGGA
Source organism: Prosapia bicincta (assembly GCA_036971475.1). Classification (NCBI taxonomy): domain Eukaryota; kingdom Metazoa; phylum Arthropoda; class Insecta; order Hemiptera; family Cercopidae; genus Prosapia; species Prosapia bicincta. The sequence continues at coordinate 272,500,062 of JBAIZL010000002.1, read as the reverse complement.
TATAGATAAAGTAACTCTAGAATAAAAATGTTACGCAATGTATTACTAGAATAACATACCCAAAACTACAATACTAATTTATATTTTTATTATTTGGAACTTTTTGTACAAATAATATCTTTTCAATATAAAGAAAATGTAAAAATAGTATTTTTATTTACAGTATTTGATAATTTTATTAAAACAATTGTTGAATTTTTATATATTAAAGTTTATTATCTGCAGTAGAAAACATATTTACGATTGTTTGTTCATTCACAACAAATAACTAATAGAACATCGTCACTTTTAACTTCTGATTCCATTATATAATTTAAATACATTCCAAAGTCCAAAAACCTATCGTTTAAATGGATTTTTTCAAGCCAAAGATTTTAAAATTATATCATTTTAATTAAAAACAGATAAAATTAGAAAACAGAATTAAAGTTGATTTTAGGTTTATTTTGAAATACTTCGTGTGTTACTGTTACGATAACGACGAGTTTGAAACTTTAAAGAATCGTTTTAAATGAAGGTGATAGACATGCTTACGCTTTTAGAAAGCATTTAGATTCTGTTAGTTCTGTCCAGACTCTGCCACCACATCCTTTATATTACCTTATTTCCACAACCAGTGGGTCATTATGTCCCTTCCTTAAGTATAACTTTGTCATAAACACAATAATTATCCACAACTAACAATTATATATCTTTAATTTCATACGCGTTTCAATGATCTATGTCATCATCATCAGTAATGCCACAACAACCATATAGCTTTAATTAAAGAATTTGAACATAACCTATCATATTTGTAAAAAGTTAGAACCGGATCTGGGCGTTGCCAAATTTACAACCACGGCCACTAATATATTTACAACCACGGCTACTAATATATTTACAACCACGACTACTAATATATTTACAACCACGGCTACTAATATATTTACAACCACGACCTCTAATATATTTACAACCACGGCTACTAATATATTTACAACCACGGCCACTAATATATTTACAACCACGGCTACTATTATATTTACAACCACGGCTACTAATATATTTACAACCACGGCTACTAATATATTTACAACCACGGCCACTAATATATTTACAACCACGGCCACTAATGTATTTACAACCACGGCTACTAATATATTTACAACCACGGCTACTAATATATTTACAAAGAAAAAATGCGATAACTACAAATATTTAGTTTTGATAAACCTTTAATATAAATAAAACATAATATTAACAAAACTATTCAAATAATTTAAATTAAAGACAACATTTAACGATAAATTAATTAACAATTATATGGAGTTTTGAATAGGTCCTAATTTATTATTAATAATTTTTTATGATATCAATTTATAAATAAAGTTTCCCATGCATCTAATTCTTTAAATTTTATCACATTCTTCGAAAGGGTTACAGTTTAATTTCTAAATATATGGTTCTCGTCCAAACAATTCTTCGCCATAGTGATTTTTCAGGGTTATTATATTTTAAATGGGAAAAAATGTTCTTTCGCTCTAATTTGTATACTCTTTTAGTTTACCCTATATGTTTCACATTGCAAACTATAAATTCCCAATTTACTTTAATTTTTTTACATGGAACATAATCTCTCACAAGTCAGCTCGAATATTGTTTATTTATATCTTTGTTGTTATTATTATTTATTAGTAAATTATTGCATAGTTTTTATTAAACTATATGAGTACTTAGTAATGTACAATACAATATTGTATAATTGTATTACAATAAAAAGTAATCTTCTATATTTTGATTCATTTACAAAGTAATTATTTCCTCCAGAGATTTTTATTTTACTATACTATACATCCTACAGGAGCTTGTAAGAAACTAAAATTTCTCACTGGCATTCACTGGTTTTTTTATTTGCACTTGCAAGTTTTTATTTTATTTAGTCTAAAGAGAGTTCTAACATTAATATCTTTTCAATCACCACAGAACAGAACACGGATCTATTTTATTCAACATATTTTGTTATTACAACTATCCTTTTATATTCTTCTCCCAACGTTGTCGTAACAGTAATGGCCCCTACTGGTTTACTCTTATGCAACCCTTCATTGTTGGATGTCCTTGCTTTATCATACATATATGCACAATGACTATTTTCATTGTTTAACTGCATTTAATGTAGACTGACTTCATAACATTTGTGCCAACTGGATCAGCATCAAGTGTCTCAAAGATACATCATCATGTTAATGCTCTCAATCTGTTCTTACACTGACAGAGACAACGAGGTTTTCAGGGCGTAATTATTTCTGGAATAATATTGTCAAGATTTTAGGGTTTACAAGTGTAGTTTATATTTAATTATGTTATGTATTGAAATAAAATAAATATACATTCAACAATATTTGAATATAAATAAACAAAATATTCAATATACATTCAGTTTGAAGCTCTAACAAATTTTCTATTTAGGTCAAAGAGTTTACCTTGTACTTTAGTGACACAGTTTCTTGGAAACATAAGTCCTAATTTATGCGAACACTTGGCAGTAATTGACTTGGATAGGTCGTGTGTGTAAAGGTCCCAGTGAATGACCGTGTCGCCAATAGACGATCGATGCATCGACACTTGTCTATGAGCTTATCAGTCTGTTTAACAGGTCAAACAGTGATATTATCAACCAATTGTTCGTTAAAGATTTTATTTTATGAAAAATGTATTCGGACTTGTTTGTTCTTTGGAATAATGTAGTTAAATTTACAAAGTACAATTTGTTCAGTTACGTTAATTTGTAATGGAAGTTTTATGCCAACTTCAAAATTTCCGTTTCTCTTGAAAATTTTTTCCCGTTTCTTCCAATTGAATCAGATGAGACGTCTATTTTTGCCTATCGTGTCCCGATCATATGAGGAATTCCACATGATCAAATTCTAAGATTGTTTATTTCTTTTAATGCACTTTGAAAAGCACTGTTGCCAACGCCGCAGACCAAATTGTCCCACTGGAGTCTTATGCTACGGCTGTGTATATCACTCCTCCATATTAAACTAAGTTCACGTGGTTCAATCCCACGTTTGAGTGCGTACCAAGTTGGTGAAAAAAATATGTTTCTGAGAATGAAAGAGGAAGTGGCTACACGCTGTCGGTACTCTCAACGTCTGTCCAATGACAGTGAATATCGGCGTCGACGGACAAATGTTTTGGGCACTGGGGCGGTTTTTGTTCTGTGGGTAAATTTGCTCTATTTCTATGTATAGTGTGCATTTCTTTGAAATTCCATGAATCGATTTGGCAGGATTTGTCTCATGTTCAGTTATTTGATCCCAATGCGGTTTTTACTTCCCAGAAACTACTTTACCAAAATTATTTAAAAAAAAAAAATTACCCTAATGAACAGTGGCTTACCTTGAGAAATTAAGCCTGCAGTGGTAAATATAGGAGGGGCCTTTTACCGCCACAGGCCTATAGTATATAAGGCCCTTTTAATTTCAAATAATAATATGATATTAAAATAATAATATGAAATTAAAATAATAATATTAATTCCTAAAATAGTTAAATTGTTTAAAATTAAGTAATAATAATAACGTCTAATAAAAAAATCGCCTTCAAAAATACAAATAATTAGTATTAGACAATTATTATGTCACATATTTCAGTACCGACTTTGTATATACATACGCCACATCTAAGCCATTGTTGTTTTAAAAAAATATTCTAAAAGAGAGAAATTGCGTTTTTAAAATAAAAATGATCGACACAGATTTTTTTGAGGAGTAATGCTTCCGCATTTCCTTTTATTTAGCAATTGCTGCAAGTAAAGCGAATGTCAAAAGTTTACATTTTTTCAAACTTTTCCATGGAAATAATGATGACATTATCTAGAAATTTGGTATGAATAATATAATGTCAAGTAAGAAGGGCCTATATAAAACTACTAAAATAAATATCAGTGTTTTATTTATAAATTTCTATTTAAAACAATAGAATGTAAATATTTAGTACAGGCTACGGGTACGATACATCATATCTCATATGTTATTATCCCATAATGAATTAACACACACACACACACGCGCGCGCGTATATATATATATATGATTGAGATCTTTAGTTTTAAAACAATGTTAATTTGCCAATTGGAGGCCTATGTCCTACATGGAGCCTGGGGCGGACGATCCTCGCCCCCTCCCTTTAGCATGGCACTGCTAGTGAATATACGCAATAAAAGCCAATACAATCATTATATAAACAACGCTTTTGTGAATATTCTATCATCTCCTATATTTTGTTCAATAATTGTGCATTACACACAAACGCAATGTTCAATCACATAGACTCAGGGAATTAGAAACATCCTACTCCTAGAACGATTCACCTACTGAATGCTTTGAAATTTAAACTCCATTTTTTGTTTCAACTGTTATTTATTTATTTTTCAAGTTTTATTTATCATTAGTTACTAGTTTTGTTATTCAGACAACGTGTATAATTTAAACTACACGTGGTAGCGCAACGCGCACCCATACATTAAACAAATGGTCTCGTTATTCGATATTTGTCAACTGGAATGTTATAAAATTCAATGTTTTATTTATTATTATACTTTCGAACACCTCAGAGATATCGAAACCTTCGCAGCTAACCAATAAACGTAGAAGCTTTTAAGAATAGATAATTTATAAACACATGATCAGAAACTAAAATATTTATTACAAGAAACAATAAAACAATGGATAGATATTTCTCCTTCTTTCCGATCAAGAGCAAGCCTACTTCAGTTAAGTGATCTTGGCCATACGATGCCATATTTTTGCTCTATTTCCTATATTCTTAATACTTCCTAACTCCTATCTATCCTTCCTTCTCTCTATAAATAAGAGACCAGTAGACACCTTTTTATGATCCCATACAAAGTAGATCTATTCTCCCAACACTCACATCCTCTCCTATCCTTCGCGGGCGATAATAGTCACACTGACAATTACACACTGATATATATATATATATAAGTTATATAAACATTTTATGTGAACATTTCATAATTAAATGCGTGCTAGGAAAATTCCTGCTTACGCAGCTTTAGTATTATATAGGTGTGAGAACAGAGCCCCGGCAGTGTTTAAGCGGCCACTGTATCGTACAGACGTTTCTCACTCCGATTGAGTGTACATCAATTGTATTTGTTTTATTAAGCTAAATTATTGTAACCATTTCTAAATTAAATGTTTCTTAATTAACAAAGGTTTGTAAAAATAAAATCATTTTTAAAAACCTTTCGTGCTTAATATAAAACGTAACTGGCGCAGTCGGTAGGACATCTCAGGAAAATTAATGAACATAATTTTTTTCGACTTCAATCGTTAACCGAGATACTGCAAAAACTCGATTCGTTACAGAGCGCATATCTGTAACGACATCAAGAAAACTTAAGTAGAGTGAATATCTACAACCACTTAATAGAGCGCATATCTATTAAGAGCACGAGTGAATATCGTGTAAGTGAAAAGTGAAAAGTGAAAATTGTTCAAATGAGCAAAGTATTTTGGATCAACTTGTAAGTAGATCTTAAGATATAGAATTAGGAAAAAGTAGAGTAAATACTTTTTAATTTTATATAATTGATTTTTAATTTTATTATTTTAAAGAAAATAATATTTTAAAATGGCAACGCCAACATTAAAGAAGGAATATCTTGATATGATTCCTGAGTATAGTGGAGAGCCCACTATGCTCCACAGATTCATTTCCATATGTGATAAAGTAGTAAATAAATTTTATGTAAGCGAAAATCCAGAGGATTTTCAAAATGAATATCTATTTTCTTCTATACTAGCTAAGTTAAAAGGCCAAGCATTAGAAATGGTAGTAAACTCAAATTCATATAATTGGTATGAGATTAAAAAAGTATTATTAACCAGCTATTCAGACAAAAGAGATTGTTTTACTTTAAATTTAGAAATGGCTGAGTTAAAACAAGAGAATAACGAATCACCTTTTAAATTTTATGAGAGAATTCAAAAACTATTAAATTTACAGATTTCATTTTTTGTTAATAAAGAGCCTCAAAGACAATTGGCCAAAGATGTTTTAATAGAATATGTACAGAAATTAGGGTTAAGAGTTCTCCTTAGAGGTTTACATGAACCCGTAGGATCGCTAATGCGAACCAAAAATATCCAGATTCTCTTAGCGAAGCACTTAATATGCTTACTAACGATTTTCAATTTAAAAATAACAAATTATTTCAAAATATTAAACAGAACATTCCACCTAGGGCCCCACAATACCCGCCTATTCGCAAACCCCTTCCTAACAAGCAAACCTTCCAAAATTATAGGCCCAACTACCAAAATAATCCTAACCAATTTACTAAACCTAACTCATACGTACAGCAAAATCAACAACCGAGACAGTCTAACAATTACACACCATTAAAAGTTCATCAAAAATTTGAACCAGAACCAATGAGCATTTCCACACGTCAAACAGGGAACACAATTAGACAAAATAGACTTTATCAGATGACAGGGAAACCAATAGAAGAGGAAAATTACGATCAAACTATGAATCGATTGACTGAACAAATGACTAACTCTTAACTGACCGAACAAACAGATTATGAACCGCAAGAGGACCCTGACAGCTACATAGACTTTGATGATTCAACGCAAGAGGAAAACGCATGCGGATTCACTCAAGAGGACAATCATACCCAAAATCATTTTTTAGGACTAACCACATTAAAAAGACATTTTCCATAATGCATATAGAAGACGACACAAACGAACTACCGTACATCCACGATCCCAAGACCAATTTAAAGATGCTGATTGACACTGGAAGTACGAGATCATTTATTAAAAAATCAATAGCTTTCCAATTTTCCAAAAACACTCTAAAACAAGAACCATTTCAAGTGAGTACAGCTCATGGAGTATCAAAAGAAAAATACAGTTGTACGCTACCACTTTTAGGAAAAGAAACAACAAAATTCTATTTATTTGATTTCCATAAAGATTTTGACTTACTCCTTGGATTAGATAACATAAAAGAATTAAAAATTAGTTTAAATTTTGTGAATGATAAATTAATATTTCGCAATAAGCAAATGCCGATTAAATATTTTAACACAGAAGAACAAAATAATAATAATAATAATAATAAAAGCGAATGTCAGGAACAGAAAGCAAAAAAGGGGACAAGTTATGTTATACAAGCCCGCGCTAGCCAAATGATTAAATTTAGAATACAAAATATTCAAGATGGAGAAGGACTCTTACCATACAAAAACTTAAATGGATTAGAAATTCCGCAGTGTATAGTCTCAGTACACAAGGGAGAAGCCTACTGCCCTATAATAAACAACACAGAAGTAAATGTAGAATTAACAGTAAATGAACCATTAGAATTAAAATCTTTAGAAGAATACAATATCCTTAGACCTGATGTAATGCAAACGAACGCTAATTTCAATTTATTAGATTATAAACAAAAAAAAATCAGGAAGTAAAAATTTCGATTTATCAAAATTTAGGATGGAACACATGAACTTGGAAGAAAAATCCGCCGTAACAAATTTATTAAAAGAATATGCTGATTTATTTCATATTGATGGAAACAATTTAACCTTTACCAACCAAATAAAACATGTTATTAGGACTACTGATGAAATTCCCGTGTACTCTAGAAATTATAGATATCCAGAGTTTTACAAGAACGAAATTAATAAACAAACTGAGGACATGCTTGAACAAGGAATTATTAGACCTTCAAATTCTCCATGGAACTCTAATGTCTGGATTGTACCCAAAAAACAAGACGCTTCTTCGAAAAGAAAATTTCGATTAGTAATAGATTTTAGAGGATTAAACAAAAAAACAATTGACGATAAATTTCCCTTGCCAAACATTACCGACATATTAGATAAATTAGGACGATCTCAGTATTTTACAACTTTAGATTTAGCCTCAGGATTTCACCAAGTAGAAATGGATAAAAATAGCATAGAAAAAACCGCGTTTTCAACAGAAACGGGACACTACGATTTTTTAAGAATGCCCTTTGGACTAAAGAATAGCCCCCTACATTTCAAAGAATTATGAATAATATTCTGAGAGGCATCCAAAATGAAACATGTTTAGTTTATTTAGACGACATTATAATTTATTCTACTAGCCTCCAAGAACATATACAAAGACTTAAAGACGTTTTCGAGAGATTACGCAAAGCCAACTTCAAAGTACAGCTGGATAAAACAGAATTTTTAAGAAAAGAAGTGGCATATTTGGGACATGTTGTGACACCAGATGGCGTAAAACCTAACCCAGCAAAGATTTTGGCAATCAAAAACTATCCAATACCTAAAACCACCAAACAAATTAAAGGATTTTTAGGACTAATAGGCTATTATCGAAAATTTATTAAAAACTTCGCCAAGATAACAAAACCGTTTACTAACTGTTTAAAGAAAAATGCAAAAATAAATATAGAAAATCCAGACTTCATAGAATGTTTTGAAACATGTAAAAATATATTGACTAACGAGCCCCTTCTACAATACCCAGATTTTGAAAAGGAGTTTATTCTAACGACAGACGCAAATAATTTTGCACTAGGAGCAATTTTAAGCCAGGACAAAAATGGAAAAGACCTTCCTATAGCGGATGCCAGCAGAACTTTAAACGACAGCGAAACTAATTACTCCGCGATTGAAAAGGAATTATTAGCGATCGTATGGGCGACCAAACACTTCAGGCCTTATTTATTTGGGAGAAAATTTAAAATTTATACAGACCATAAACCTTTACAATGGTTATTTTCAGTTAAAGAACCAAATTCCAAGCTTTTAAGATGGAGATTAAAATTAGAAGAATATGATTATGACATAAGATACAAAAAAGGAAAATTAAACCAAAACGCAGACGCTTTGTCTAGAATACAATTGAATGTTACTGATAAAAGGTCAACGAACACCCAACACACTGTAGAACCAGACCTTGAGCTATCTCCAGCGAACTTACTGAGTCGTTACTTCCCGGAATTAAATGACGATAACGAATCTATGGTCGTACAACTCGACGCAACAGATAACGCCAACTTAGAGTACAATCAAGAAAGTGACAGTCAAACCGTGCACTCCAATTTTGAAGGAAACACCCAAATTGAAATACCAATTTCCGACGAGCCTGTAAACTTTGGGAAAAATCAAATATTTTTGTCATTAGTAAAATATGAGCCAAAGAAAGTAAAAATTATAAAACTATTCGAAACTTCAAAAATTCGTTTAATAGTCGAAATATCAGAAAATAATTTTAAAGAAGACATAGTTAATTTTGTAAAATCATATTTGGTGCCCAAAATAAAATATAATCTATATTTTGAAGACGATTTTTACGAGAAATTTGCATCATGCGTAGCCAAAAATTTCAAACAAACTGAACTAAATTTGGTTAAGTGTAATAACAAACTCTCAGACCTAACTTCGGAAGAAGATACCTTAGAAACGATGAGTAATTATCATGTCAGCAAAACCAATCACCGAGGGATACAAGAAACATACGAACAAATTAAGCGAAGATATTATTGGCCCAATTTAAAATCACTAATCCAAAATTTCATAAATCAGTGTGACATATGTCAAAGAACCAAATACGACAGAATTCCCTTACAGCTAGAAATGAACTTGACACCAACAGCTGCAAGGCCTTTCCAGATAATTCACATCGACACTATCTCTTTAGAGAAGAATACGTTTATCAGCATTGTCGACAGTTTCACAAGGTATGCTCAAGCTTATCGCTTGGGAAGCTCTCAAGCTACAGAAATTGCAGACAAGTTATTAGATTACTTTGCGCATTTTTGCTTACCAACAGTTATTATCTCAGACAATGGAACGGAGTTTAATAACAGAATTGTGAAGGAGATATTAGACCTGCATAAAATCAAAATCCATTTTATCAGTACACAAAACCCCCAATCAAACGGATTATGTGAAAGATTTCATTCCAACTTAATAGAACACATAAGGCTGTTAAATAATCAAATCTAATTTAAAAAAGACAGTATAATTAAGAAAGTTAAATATGCTATAATCGCCTATAACAATAGCATACATTCAGTCACAAAATTAACGCCGTGCGAAGTCTTATTTGGACACATAAATTCAAACAATCTATTAGATATAGATTTAGAAAAACAAATTGTAAATGACTACGTTTTAAACCATAAAGAAAAAACAAAAATACTTTACGAAAACATTAGGGATAGCAATCAAAGAATTAAAGAAAAAGTTTTAGAAAAAAGGAATGTAAACAAGGAACCACTTCCAGAAATACCATCTGAAGTTTATATAAAATCAGTTCAGAAGCAAAGCAAAACGAAAAACAGATATAGCAAGGAAGAAATAGCTTCGATAGATAAAGAAAGAAAAACTGGAAAAATAAAGCCTAGACATCATAACACTAAAGACAAAATACATTTGTCGAAAATTAAAAGGCCTAAGAAGATAAAAAATGTAATTAATGACCAAAATCCTTCTTGTTCATATTCAACACAATCAAATTAAAATCCCTACCATACCTTTGTCCACTAATTCTATGCAAGAAACTTTAAACAACATTGTTTCATTAATTGTATGTGTTACAAACTTTGTAATTTATTAAATGATATGTAACTAATTATGGTAATAAATATTGTTAATTATTTGAAATATATTAATCACAAAAAAATTGTAATTGAAGAAAAGTAGAAACTATACTCTTAAAGAGATAACAAAACAAAAAGAACTTTTATAAACTGACTAGAATCCTTTATCAAATCTATAGCAGGCAATTTGAATGTAAATGATGGTAAAAATTATGAAAAATTATATAAAACTTTTATTGTAATCAATGTAAATTTTGTAGAACAAAAATTTAGATTCTGATAACAATTGTATATGTTATAAACATTTTGTATCTATCCTATGATAGAAAAGACTCATTATAAATTGTATTAATCAATTCCAAATACTTTTGCTCAGTTGAATTATAATGAACAGAAAATTAGACTGTAAAATGCCCATCATCAAAAACAATAACGCCTACAAACTACGAGGATACTGCGTTGGAAATCGCAGACAACCCATTTAACTGGATCTTGGAAATCAACCTTTGCCTGGTGACTTTCTCCAGTGAAGAGGACTTCAACCCATGCCGAAAATTGCCCTTTACGGAGGCCTATTCAGCAGCTTATATACTTCGCCCTCATCAGGAAGAAGAAGAAGACTTCAACCAACGCCGAAACTTCGCCAACCCCCGAAGTTCTCTTTAGGGATGGAGGAGTTATATAAACATTTTATGTGAACATTTCATAATTAAATGCGTGCTAGGAAAATTCCTGCTTACGCAGCTTTAGTATTATATAGGTGTGAGAACAGAGCCCCGGCAGTGTTTAAGCAGCCACTGTATCGTACAGACGTTTCTCACTCCGATTGAGTGTACATCAATTGTATTTGTTTTATTAAGCTAAATTATTGTAACCATTTCTAAATTAAATGTTTCTTAATTAACAAAGGTTTGTAAAAATAAAATCATTTTTAAAAACCTTTCGTGCTTAATATAAAACGTAACTTATATATATATATATATATATATATATATATATATATATATATATATATATATAACTTACACTATAATGTATTCGAACAAGAACCTTACTTGATAAATATGCGAGTCGAAAGCCTTTAACTACCTGTCCTCATTTCCGAGCATCAACTGAGACTAAGAGCTTCTTGTACATTGCCACGTGTCTGGGATTTCCGTTGTCACGTGGTATATATTTATTGTTCTATTTTCGGATTCATTGCACTATGGGAAAGTTTTAGTTTGTCTTCGGGTTAATTTTGTCTATTAAGTTGAATAATATATCGTATTTCAGTTTTATTTATTTGTTCATTTAGTATATATTTTTGTGTTTATAAATTTGTAGCTTTTCCCAGATTAACATTTTGTGAAATTTTTGTATTTTTTTTATTAGCTGTGTGTTTTTTAATGTGTGCAATATATGGTTTTTTTGATGACGTGGCTAAATTTGAATTATAAATGTTTGTTTTGATGTATGCCTTGAGGTGCTCTTTATATCTGCCTTTTATTTTTGTTTTGGCCATTGTATAATTTGTTACAGCCTGGGCATTAGATTTTATATATGCCGTTATTAAGTGTGAGTATTTTTCCTGTTTTTTTATTTTAATTATTATGCTTCTTGTATTTTTGTATGTTATGTTAATATTGTTAGTATTTTTTAATATTTTAGTTAATCTTTTTATGTTGTATCCTGTGTATGGGAATTTGGCCCATTTTTTTGTTGTTTGGGTCTATTGTTATTGTAAGGACTAGATAGTTTATTTTATTGTTTTATTTCTTTTTCCATGGTGTGTTATATGTTATTGTGCAGGTTGTTGATTTATTTTAGGATGGTATCATTTACTGCTTTATTTTGGGATATGTATTATCCTTCGTCAATGTACCGTATCCATGGGCTTGTGTGTTTCTATTATGTGCGTGATTATTTAGTCAAGGGTTTGGAAGTAAATTTCTAATATTATATTTGAGAGGGGTGGTCTTATTGCTAAGCCATCTCTTTGTGTATATATTTAATTATTAAATGTAGTTAGAAAAATGACATGTTTACATGTTATTAAACTGTGTTTATTATTAAACTTAATATTTATACTAATAAAACATACACACACACACACACACACACACAATATATATATATATATATATATATATATATATATATATATATATATATAATATGTTTTAAAAGGATTTTTTTTCATTTATTTCTGTCTTTACCGTTTCATGTTGGGGATGTAGAAACAATGAGACAGTGATAATGATAACTAGTATTTTTTTAAACTTAACACGAACTAAAATTATCCTGAGTCCAACTGACAAGTCTCCCATGGTTGGACTGTTGTGCGGTTTGAGTTATATTTAATACTTGTTGCAAGAGCAATCCAGAGCGTAGGATCACTGCACGTTCTGTCATGACGGGTTTTAAAAGGAATAAAACCACCGTAGAAGTTGGCATTCACAGAAATACAGATCATTAAAAGTAACGTGAGGGTTGACATCAAAGATGTTTCGAATTAAAAGGTACGTAAAAACCAGGGCGTGGTCTAATAAACTCCCAGTAATTACGAAATAAGAGGCGTGTTTGTCTCTTCTGAGAATAATTTTTTATAGCGACTGACACTCTAGAGATTTGTCGGCCGGATAGAGAGGAGCGCTTTAGTAAGTAATTTTGTTTATTCCAAGCAAACAGCGAATTTTCTCATGCGAAAATAAAAAAATATTAATGTCCAACAGATTTTTGTTTTTGCTAATAACACCACGGAAAAATTTAATTGTAACGTGGTTGGGTAATAAAGCTTGCGACAAAGTGAAAACAGCTTTTGTATTAAATAGCACAGCAAGAGGAAGTATTAAACACGTAATACAATTGTAGAATAAGTTTTATTTAAGAGGGAACAATTGTGGTCAAGAGCAACTATGTTTCAATAAAAATTGCCACTAACGGCATTTTCTGCGTTGCAAAACACCACATCACAACGGGCTCTTGGATTAAATTACTTTTAATTTGCATACAAATGGTATTTTCGACAGAATTATTTTGTTATACATTAATCTAGTTGAAATTTTGTATCACTCTATTTGTGCTGTTGTCGTGAATAAATCTACACGCGTTGACATAATGGTGACTCATTGTCTGTATTGCCTGAATTATTAGCTAACTAGTAACTGTGTACGTTCTGGTTTACACTTTCTCTACACAATTCAAGTAGGTACTGTTTTGTTACTTTCGTAATTTCCTTCTGTTTTTGCGGGATAAAACCGCCATCATTTGGAGACGGCGATGTATAATATAGGCTACTGCATGCCAAACGCGTTTCAAGTGAATCTGAGTGTAAATGTGGAACAGAAAAAGATCCTTTCAGTGGGCGTGGCGAAGAACAGGATCCTTACCGTTACCACCATTTAACTTTGCCCTGACACGTGACAATAAATTTTAAAAGTATGTCAGCCATCTCCCTCATGGGGAAACAAAAGTTGTCTTCTAGGCTAAGACGCCTTCGTCTTATTGTTACCAAATTAACGCTCTGCCAGTATGCCAAAAAACTATTCTCAGATTCAGTTACTTTAACCAAAACATCAGTTTCCATATTCCTCGCCGTAAATAGTGTCTGCAGACACGTGCTGCATAACCTCGGAGTTTCTAAATCTCATCTTTTTTGAGGTGACAGTAAATATTAGGAAAACAAATTTAGGCCCGGAAGTGGGTAGCTTCCGTCAAAATAAGCGAATGAACTCTCGAAGTATTTTTAAAAGGATCGAGGTTGCCCGTAACATTTCTTAAGAATTCCAATCTTTGTAGAGTATCCTTTACAGGAAATCCCTCATTTAACCTACTCAGGAATTTCCTTCTAATCTACTCCGACTATCAAAATTTTTCGGTTATAAAGATGATCTCATGTCTAATAGCTAGTCTCCTATATATGACCTCGGCAGAGAAACTATTTATGACCTCGTTTATATATTTATTTCAGATAAACGATCCTGATCACCTGAAACATAATTTTTCTATTCTTCTCACCAAAGAAAGATTATCTAGCTTCTTTAGTTTATACTTTTATCCTTCCTTTCTTATCCCTTTTTATTCAAGAGTGTAATGGATCCACCTCTTTAGTGGATGACCCCAGTAGAGGGTAGCTAGAGGATACGGGCAATAATCTACCCCTAATCTCACTACTCGGAGACCATAACGACATTTTTTTAGACTTATCTCTATACCAACACAGTGTAATGAGTAAGTATTACCCTTATGCAAGTGGTAGGTTTACATAGTCCGTGAACCACTATTGTTATACTCATTCACTGCAACTCACTCTAAGGCTCTTTATGGCCTTACTTTAATTGGTATTGCCTGTTATTCATAGCTGAAAGTATTCATATTGACTGATATTCATAATAGCCATAAAAAAATACCTTGTGCTCCAGATACAGGTCTACTATGAAGCTATGAAACTAAGATGAAGTGCTCCCGATGAAGCTATGCTACCCTTCTACTATATGCCACAATCTTATGCACACCTTTCTCTGAACTGCAAAGAAAAATATAATCATATTGACTGATCACCTCAAAGTCTCAGAAATGCCCTTATCTATATTGTTTCCTTACCTTTCATAGAAGAATATGCAATGAGCTACAGGGCGAGTTGTTTACCAATGCTAACGTAAAAAAATATGCGAGTAAGAAAAGTCTGTAATATTTTACAAATGGCAGTTCAAAGTATAAGGACATGTATAACTACCATGTCGAATTACCACGAATATCATTACTATATAAATTCCATAAAACTAATTTCTAAAAATGATTCCTCTGATTTGGCTGATCGTCTCAAATTTTTTCAAATATCTTCCACAGCCCCAAATACAAAATCTACTGAAGCTATAGGACACTGTTACGACAAACAACTATCTTATCTATACGCTTTCTTAGCCCTTCATAGAAAAAATATTCGTATAGAGTGATCGCATTAAAATCTCTAAAATACTTTCCCCTGCCAGCGATAGAAGATCTACTAAAGCTATGGGACCCTGCTACGATAAGCCAGGATCTCTTCTATACGCGTAGTTAGCCCTTCATAGAGCAAATTATCGTATAGAGTGATTACATCAACACCTGTAAAATACTTTTCCCTTTCAGCGATAGTAGATCTACAGAAGCTATGGGACCGTGCTACGATAAGCCAGGATCGTGTCTATACGCGTAGTTAGCCCTTCATAGAACAAATTATCGTATAGAGTGATTACATCAACACCTGTAAAATACTTTTCCCTTCCAGCTATAGTAGATCTACTGAAGCTATGAGACCCTGCTATAACAAGCTACGATCTTGTCTATATACTTTCTTTGCCCTTCATAGAGCAAATAATCGTATAGAGTGGTCGCATCAAAACCACTAAAATACGTTCCCCTGCTTGCGATTGTAGATTTACTGAAGCTGTAGACCCTACTACGACAAGCCATGATCTTATTTATATGCTTTCTTAGCCCTTCATAAAGAAAATATTCGTAAAGAGTTTTTGCATTAACACCTTTAAAATACTTTCCTCTGCCCGCGATAGTAGATCTACTGAAGCTATGGGATCCTGGTATGACAAGCCACGATCTTATTTATAAACTTTCTTTGCTCTTCATAGGGAAAATATTCTTATCGAGTGATCACACTAAAATCGGTAAAATATCTTCCGCTGGATGAAGTTTTACTTAAGCTGTGCAACTCTGATATTATATGTATTTCCCCCCTCTATATATCTCTTTCTGTTCTTTATAGAAGAAAGTATTTTTTTTTTATTGGTCGTATTAAAACCAAAAATAAGCTTTCTTACTTCTCCGATAGTGAGTCTACCTAATCTATGCGGCATACTTATGATATTCCAATACCCTTTTTTTACCCTTCATTAGTGAATATATTGTAACTTTCCGGATTGCTTTAGCAAAGAAACAAGTTCCCAATTCTTTTTTTAAACACCTGCTTTCTAACTTCTTCACAGACTTCAGTATTCAGCAGAATGCGGTACATTCTCACTCCGGTTAGAGTACTTCCAAGATGCAACATGTAACTACAGGTAAACTGATTCAAATTCTCAACACCGACTGACTCCGAGCGCAGTTTGGATGTGTGGCAGCTTATGTTTTTTTACGCTCATTACGTGTTTACCTCACCACAGTGTACTGTTGTCGAAAGAGTTGGATCTGTGACTAAGGAATAGAGTGTTGTAAGGTATATCTTTGGTGCAGCTGATAGTTAATACAAAACCTTATGACTACATTTATAACCTATTTCTGAGTGTATCATATAGACGAGCACAAAGCTCTCAACCAAATCATAGACTTTATTTTTTAACTTATACATATTTGGACAACTAATGTATATAATTAACTTTTATTAGCAGAATTAATTTAAAAATTGAATTTTTGTAAGCAGTTACTTAGTACTCTACTATAAAAACCACTTATAAATGGATTATATATTTTATATCACTACTAATATTTTGGCGCAAATATTGAAAAACTTTGAAAGATATAAAAAATCTGATATCTAAACAGCTACATTGCACAAGGTTACTTTTCCTAAAGTGCAGACAATTTCAGAGGTTTATTTAACATTACTAAATTTATTTCAAATTCCAGGCCAATACTGTTTACAGTCAATCCCAAGAATATGAAACTCTCCACTTTTAAATGGCATCATACTTGATTTATAAATATATTTTGCTTTTCTCCCTTGCTATTTAGCACCGCCTTTTAGTACTCACACACGCTATTTTGTTTCATTAGCAAGTTATACTGACATCTTCCACTTACGGCGAATGGTGTCGTAACATCAGTAAATCTTGCAAACTTCTTTATACTGTCGCCTCTTATTGCTCCCGTACCATTTGTCAACTAAATCGCCCAAAAGGATGCGTGGTGAAGAACATCATATTGCACCCCTCTTGTAATCCAAGTAAGTCTCTTATCCGTTTTCTAAACGATAATGGAAAATATTTTTTTGCTAACCCTTTTTTTTCTTTACTGTTTACATTTTCATTTCCCGATTTTATGCTGCGTATATTACAATATGTTAACTACTTTTGGAAAAAATATTACCATGTGAAATATATATAGTCCCGCCATAACCAGGATGTGCAATGGTTATTGCGAAATAATGGGAATAATTCCTGTTCAAATGTTACCGTGAACAGGTAACAAGAATATAAACAACTGACATCCTGTTGAAAATACCCTGCTTTGAATTTCGTCTGAGGTCAATGGAATGATATCGCTGAAGATGAGGATCTATAATATTAAACTGTGTAACTCTAACGTGAGTGTGTATTGTGTGGCTGTAGAACATGCTGATGGTCAGTGTATTTTTATCTGTTGGCGGGAAATGAGACTCGTGGCAAAATTTATCATGTATTTATTTTAAAACATTTAAGGTATTAAATTAATATATATATTTTTATAAGAATAATATATATTATAAATATTCTTATTTATAATAGTTGATTAAAACTTGATAAAAACTTGTTTATAAAAGTCAAATTAATTGATAACCAATATTAAGCAAGAAGAAGTTCATCACATACAGACACTGTTTCTCTCTCTCTCTCTCACACACACAAGCACGCGCGCGCGCGTTCGCCAACATCTATCTCTTACATCTAGCGCTTACACTCTCTCTCCCTTACAGACGCACACAAACTCACACACAAACACACACACACACACACACACACACACACACAAATCTCTTCTTTTCTTAAAAAAGCACAATAATAAAAACCACAAAGAAATATCAGTAACCAAATATTTTATAAAAACAAGAAACATTTCACCTTTTTGTTTTAAATTAATATTCCAATATTACAATGTAATGCAGTTGGAGTTATACATCGCAAGACAGAATTATTTCTTTTATAGTGGTAACAGTGGTGAAAGTACTCACGCCTTATAAGTTAGGAAACAACGTGAAATAATTTCCTTTTAGTGCAAAAATTATTGGAAAAATAAATAACAAAATACAATTAATTGTAAGTTACTTTTGCTTCTTTAATAAACTGTTAGTTTAATTTTTTATATTTTTTTATAACTAAATGAAAGGTTCAGCTTCACCAGTTATGCTTCCACGAAAACAAGTATAAAGTTCCTTTTAAACTAACTTTAAAGGCAGTTAAGAACACTGTGAAAAGCGTAATGAAAGATTGTACAAGGAAATACGACTGTGGTGAGTTTTCGTTGGGCGTTAATTATACGGCCGTGTGAGATAATGTAGCTGCTATTGTGTTGGGGACAATGGCGCAAGGAAACTGAAAAATGAAGACATTAATAAACGTCTCTTACACTAATAATATTGTACAATACAGAAACCAACAACAAACAAATATTAATTTTAATGTAGTTTCTTTTTGCAGAACCCTGATCTTTAAAATAATACAAATAGGCAAAATAATATTTCGAATGTTTAGGGATATATATATACAAAGTAGTTGTACATTAGAAAAAATAGGAGTTTTAACCGAACCCTAATACTGTAATTAAATGTTCACTAAATAACTGTATAGATCTTTATATGAACATTTCTTGGAAGTCCGACTCATTTCCTTTGCATACCGTATGAATATAAAAATATCTTGGAAGTCCGACTCATTTTCTTTGCATATCGTAGTAATATAAACATTTATTAAAAGTCCGACTATTTCTTTTGCATACCGTATAAATATAAACATTTCTTGGACTCATTTCCTTTGTATACCGTAACCCTATAAACATTTCTTGGAAGCCAATACATCATTTGCTTTCAAATAGATATAGGCTCAAGTAGAAATAGGCTCTAATTTAACGGAAACTCTAAATATCGAATTTTCGAAACTCTACTCTATCTTTAATTGGCGACAACTGACTGATCACCTAAAACTAATGAATTTTAATTCTCGGAATTTTATTTCACCTTTTTGCAGGTCGTAAGAGAAGAATAAAGAAATCAAACATTAGTTCAAGTTAAAATGTGACATTCAGAGCCACCAATAAACTTTGTTCAGTTTCAGTAGTGTCGATTCGTTTGCTAAATGCGACATAAAGTAAACAGATACTTCATTCGATGTTCCAAGAATACGAACAATATCTAAGTCTGATATGTAGAATATGTAGAAACGTGTTAAATGTAGCCATAATGCTTCGTTATAGGGTAATGTATCTCCTTTTGTGTATGAAGGTTGGAATACTGTTGCAGTTGTGATATTGTAGTAGCATGACTGATGATGATGATATGAGCCATCCAATAAAGTGATTAGTGACATCTAATAAGTTGTACAATTGTTATACACCACAAGGAATGTCGAGTGCACCATAGGCGATAGTGGTTCTGACAAAGAACTACTGTGAAGCTACATCCTGCCTGGTTACGCACGTTTATGTAAATTGCGAATAGAAGACTAAATATGAGCCAATGAAATAAGTGAAATGTTTGCAGCATTCAGGAAACCAAAGCAAGCGGAAACATTTACATTAGAAGCATACTGTAAATGTGCCAATAGGCGATGAGCGGTGTGTGTAAATCCAAGCCTGTGATTGCACCTGGGAACAGCCTGAGAGCGAAGCGCACTGTATTGATTGAAAGTATAACACGCGCGTGCGCACAACTAGACCTTCTCCCACGCAATTTTCTGTTTGCCCTCCGATAAAACTCTGGCGTTAATGTTTATACTTTAGACTTTCACTTTATCCGGTTTTCTAATGTGCGTTTTAATTGAATCTCTTTAATCCGGAAATACAAGTTCAGAATGATTTTCTGCCGGAGCCGGAACAGTATTATTGTATTCCTTGAGGTGTTCGATTGACGGCCCGAACACTTTTCGCTTTATAATAAATTATAATTAAAAAACTGTATTCTAACAAAAATGTTTACATTTCGCATAACTACTTTCTTTAATGTGCTCAAACAGAACCGGAAGCAAGAGACAAATTAAACATCTCCGATTCTAGATAAGCATCGAGCATTAGTTTAAACAAGGCGGCATCTTACCCTCTACCGTCACTGTTTAACGTATCTATGGAACCTGTAATTAGTAATGTTAATGAAGCGAATTTGGGTGTTTATTTGGATGGCGTTTAATCAGGACTTGCTTTACACAGGATGTAGGAGACTAATTGGCGAGACGGTATAATAATATAGAGAACAACAACATCAGTAATTGAAATTGAATGTTTCCATCGGCAGTGAAAAAGGCCCACGCGGAATGTGATGGCGACATTAAAAAGTTAACAATAACAATGACAATACCAGAAACAACATCAATAATAATAATAATGAAATTGGTGTTTCTTACGGAAGTCTAAACCAAATGGGATTTTAACGCTGTAAAAGAGTAACAGTAACAATAATGACAACAAAAACAACAACAACAACAATAATAATAATAATAATAACATTGGTGTTTCTTTTGGAAGTCTAAGCCAAATGGGGTTTTAGCGTTGTAAAAGGGTAACAGTAACAATAATGACAATAACAACCAAAACAACAACAACAACAACAAAAACAATAATAATAATAATAATAACATTGGTTTTATCGAAAGTCTATGCCGAATACGGTGGTGACGTTTTTAAAGGGGAACAATTCCAATAATAAGAAAACTACAACGACAATTTCAACAACAGCAACAACAACAATAATAATAATAATAATAATATAGGTGATTCTATGGGAATAAAATAAATTCTACGTCGAATGAAGTTGTGACGGTTTAAAAAGTTAACAAGAACTATAACAACAACAATCAATCCAAAAAATAATTTTAACAATAATAATAAAATAAGAGTTTCTTTCAAAAGTCTATGCCGAATATGGTGGTGACGTTTTTAAAGGGGAACAATTCCAATAATAAGAAAACTACAACGACAATTTCAACAACAGCAACAACAACAACAATAATAATAATATAGGTGATTCTATGGGAATAAAATAAATTCTACGTCGAATGAAGTTGTGACGGTTTAAAAAGTTAACAAGAACTATAACAACAACAATCAATCCAAAAAATAATTTTAACAATAATAATAAAATAAGAGTTTCTTTCAAAAGAAGTTTTAAGAGGTTAACTTTAGCAATAACAACTATAACAACTTCAAAATAGTAATAATAAAGGTTCCTCGTTTGGAAGTAAGGAAGGGACCAATAATAAATGTAAGTAAAAGTTCCGTCTATGTAACAAAAAAAAAATAAATAAAATAATAATAATAATAATAATTTTTCGTTGTACTTATTTTCAACAACCATCTCAAAATACATATATATTCCATTAAAAATTACAATTCATCTTTTTCAAACAAGCTAATAATGTTAAGTAGAACTTTTCAATGCAGATTTAACGAGCTCATATTCTAGATTAATAACGATACGTAATTATTATTTGCTAATCACGTAATAGAAGCATGTGCCAGTTTTCAGTAATGACACAAAGATCAGATACGCTAGATTAAAATGTACACAAACACATCTTTTACTAACTATAGACTAATACATCCACAATACCTTGACTTCCTTCAACACACCCGAGCAATACATTATACGCGAATTTACCAACACAAAAAAAAACATACTAAATGAATAAATACAAAACAAAGCACATATGCATTTTCATAGTTTTGTTGAAAACCTCCCATTAAATAGCGTCTCTCCGCTGATCAATGTACACTGGTGACAATATAAAAAATAATGATGACCACGGTCAGGAACATTGTTTTACATTACGTTTTAGAAGTCTTTTTAAGTTCGCCCAAGGCATTTTCATCTTGAAGAATCACTTGTCATTCGTTTAGAAAGCGTCTACTTGTAGAGTGGCATGTGTATGTTCTACCTGTTGCACAAGGGCAGGGGGCGACCGAACATTGTCAGTGAGCGCTCGGAATTAAAATTCTAAAGAGATTAGAACGGTGAATGGAAAAGCTTCACAAACTGTGACCACATGTTTTTTTTATAGATATCACTTATAGATATCAATAGGTCTATATTACTGAACTATAATCATTGATGTCAATAAAAATATTGATCATTTTCCCTCTAAACCAAAACACCTTATCAATGGTTTCCAGTTCATATTCACATAATTCTATATTCCCTTCCTTTTTTCCTCTCACTAAGGGGTGTTACAGTAGACTGTTCTTTGTCACCCCGATATAGAGTACGTCTACTTCTACTATGTGACCGTGCACACGTGATGTCAAGGTAATACCCTTATATCCTAGTCAAGGCAGTTTTTACCCGCAATTTATATTCGCAATCTTTTCCTATTCTGAGGGTGATAATAGTCAAACTGATGGTTGCATAAAAACTAGAAAAACAACATTAAACTGTAAACACAAGTGTAGTAAGTAAGTATGCACTAGCAAAACTGGATCTATACCTCTAATTGCTTAGTATTATGTTGAATTTGTTTTCATTTATTTATTTCGAAGATTCTTTCCTAGCTTGTAGGTTTACAATCCACAATGCTTTTAGACATACGGATCTAAGTGCACCATCTTTCAGGAGGTGGTGACTTTAATGCACTTTCTTCTCACACAACAAAAAAAGTTAACGGTAAAATTTTAAAAATTCTCGTGTGGCTCTGAGCTTTTTATCACTTTGATAGGAAGTAGGTAGATATAGGTACGCTACTCTTGTCATGCCTATACCACCGTCCTTGAACACCCAGGAAATGTTAATTACTTGCTTTTCCGAAAACATTGAGCTAAAGCTCCAGATGTCTATAGTACATTCTACGTTACCGAGGGCGTGAATTTTGTCTTAAATCACTCAAAAATAAAGAAACGGGAAGGAAAAAATGTATGGCAACTGTAGTTGAGACGATTGTAAAACTCATATTCTTTACATCTTCATAAGCTTAGAGTTTGCGCTGAAGAACTCTCATTCTCATAAATTAATTTTAACACACACATACGCACACACACACACACACACACACACACACACACACACACACACACACACACACACACACACACACACACACACACACACACACAACCACACAAACACACACACACACACACACAAGGATCAAGGGGAGGTAACATCTCTTGAGGAAGGGTAGGTGAGATTAAAGTAGGATTAAGATTCAAACATTGTTTCAAAAAGTACTTAAAATCCTGTCTATGCTAAAAAAAAACATTTATAATAAGCGAGAACTTATAATGCCCCCCCTTGACATAATACTACAGAAGCCAAGAGAGTGGAATGTCTGTCTACATGAAATAAGGGTCTAGTGGATGCACTCTCTGACAGTTCGGATAGTTTGACAATGTCGAGAGGAGCCTCATACTCTATGCGTAAGAACAGGAAGGGAACTAACACACACACAGACACAGACACAGACACACACACACACACACACACACACACACACACACACACACACACACACACACTCACACACACACACACACACACACACACACACACACACACACACACACACACACACACACACACACACACACACACACACACACACATAAAGTAACAACATTAAAGTAATAAATATTTGCAAACCCATTCCTGGTACAAGGTTCTTTGTTAAATTCCTTTAAAAAGATCATAAAATATTTTAAACAAAGCTATACCGGCAGCCGTGCACTTTGCATCGGATTTCAACATGGCGTGATTTCCTTTGACTTACAATGATATTACAGTCGGTCAGCCTTTGATAAATGCCTCTGTCAGATGTGGGCGCGAGCGCACAGGTGAAATGGTTTTATTACAAAAGGCATCTGTGAAAACATTGCCGACCTTCTGATTGGAAATCTAAAATGGAATCATTCGGTAAACCACTGCTTTTGCAAAGGTATTTCTAGAACTGTAATTATGGCAGGTTCTATTTGTTTTAACGATTAAATTTATTTGAAAATTGTTTAACGAAATTCAATCAACACATGCTCTTTCGTACGCCTCTAACGATGTACTAATTGTTTTTGTTCTTTTGTAGAAATTGAGGGATTTTGTGAGAAAATAAACCCACCGGGGAAATTTTACTTTCGAAACATATTTTGTCAAGTAAAGTTTCGTATTAATGCTAAAAAATGCGAACAAAAGTTTTAATTCAAGCCTTTTACTCAATACTTGGACTTGGCAGCCACGATAAACAAAACACCTTCCGCCTTAGTATCATATAGGTCTATTGTTACAACACAATTAAAACTCTTTCCCTCTACACTCTTACAATGGCCTTACCATCAGGCAATTGGAGTCTGATGTGTCATTTCGTCTGAGTTAGTCTTCCACAAACTACTCAATTCTCTACATTCGTCTCAGGAAGAGGTATTTATCTTTATCGCGTTTTTCTATCTTCTTCATCCATCTATGAAAGTAGATCCTCTCCTAATTACGTATAAAGATAGATCTTTAATTATCCTTCATCGTTAACCTGTAGTTATTGTATCCTTCACCAGGCCGTTTGACTTAAGCTAAATTTAAGTCAGTACTTTTTCATCTTTTTGTACTATTAACAATTTTTAAGCTATTCAGCCATTTCTATTAACATATTTAAAAAAAAATTCAACAATTTTGCTTTAATTAAGGGTGTTAAAGTTACTGACAGAATAATTTGAGGGAGGACAATATATAAACATCGGATAACTTTACAAACAGCACCTGCATAGATAGCGGTAGAAATCTGTCTACTTCAATGATCCGTTTATGAACGTATTACATAAAATCTTATATATATATATATATATATTTCAGATTGCCCTGAATTTTTTTTTCTTATTTTTATTTTGTTTTTTAGGTGAAATCCATTAATTATATTCCAACAAAATAGGAAAAATTAAATTTCAAAAAATTTGTCCATCAATGGTCTTAAAACATGACATCCTTCTAGAACCATTTTTTTGCTTTAATGGACAATGAAACATCTGTGATAGTAAATATTTTTTATTATACAAAAATCAACTATTTTATGAAATATGAACAAAACAAATGTACAAAAATGAACTATTTTAGGTATCATCGAACAAATACATATCACTTTTTGTGATATGAAACAAAACAATCTACAAGTAGGGGTATGTCACATTTCATACACTTCGTTGTGGTTTTTTTTGAACAAGCTCGACACTTCAATTGCTGCTTCTTTCCAGTTGGGAGAGTAGGCAAATTACACACTACTCACCATCATAACGGCTGTCCATGAGTGATGTCTTACTTGGGTGTCCTCGTTGTGAAACCACCCTGTGGTTTGACTCCAAAATATTATCAGCAACTCTCCTTCGGAATTCTAAATGGTCCATATTTTTGGATTCCTCCTGCCTGTAAAGTTGCCAGGCGTTGTGCTCGCACACATCTATAAGATGGGCCAGTTAGGGGAAGTACCATTTTCCCCACGGATAACACATCTATATAATGAAATATTTTGATCAGCTCTGTCGATCCCACCCATGAACTGATTATAGTTGTGAATGACTTGCGGCAGTGTGATTTGGATTTTCTTTTTTCTCTTTTGAAAACCTACTTGCTAATGCCAGGGGACGTACACCGCCAACATTTGTAGCCATTGTAACTATATTGTTGTCATTCCAACGTGTTACACTTACTCCCTAAAGATGATCAGTTGAATAATCGTACGCTCTTCTATCCTTTTTTTCATTTCCTCTACACTCTTCAAAGGACAGCTCCTATGAATACGGTTTGCCCTGATTGTTCCTGTCCCTCCTATATGTCTTTTTTTCATAACATCCAACAATTCCACACTTGTAAACAAGTTGTCAAAATATACTCGATATGGAGTCATTGGAGGAAGTTCGTCAATGTGTGACATGACTACACCGTATCCCATACTTTTGTCCCAATAGTTTTTTGAGCAAGTGTTTGCACCCTGATAAGGCTCTAGCCTAGCTAAATATCCACTGGAAGTACCTCCACACCAAAATTTCATACCGAACGAATAGGTTTACCCTTAATAAATTGTTTCACCCCATGACTGCCGAAATACGGCACCATAGATTCATCAACCGAATGATTTTGTTCATGTGGGAGGAAATCAATAAATATTTTATTCAACATATCTAAGAGAGGTCGGGTTTTTGCAAATCTATCAGTTTTATCTAGTTCATCATTATTACAAACATGAAGGTGTGACATGATGAATTGGAACCGATCACGCGATATGGCCCCAGCAAGAAGCTCATTGTGTGCATCCCTGTTGACTGCTAATACATGTGTTTACCCACTGAGTAATAAAACTCCGATCTAAGTTAGTAATTCATCTTCCGTGATATTTCCTAACAAATTGTGTTTCACAGCATAAGTTATTGATTTGTAAAACGTAATATCATTGACAAAACTTGCCTCGTTCGTTTTCACACGTAGATTTCGTTGGCCAAACATTATCAATTTTCTCTAGCTCTTCCCTTTTCCAATCATATGACCGTGTAACCTTCTTTTTCTTGAGCATTTGTTGATTATGAGGAGGTGAAGGAGTTCTCTTTTTTCGTGCTCTCCTCGTTTTCGATGACATTTGTGAACAGGATTTGACTGTCCCGATGGCTTAGGTAAGTCTGAGGTTATATCGTTTTTTGCATCATGTTCTGACGTGGAAGAAAAATACAAGTTACCTGGATCAGAAACCACCACTTCGGCTAAAAGCTGACTACCAGGAAGATTATTCAAGTTTGGATCTTCCTCTGGTTCAGAATCTTCGTCTGTTACAATATCATTGGAGTTAGATGGTGGTAAAATTGTTATATCTAACCACAAAGAAGGGATCGCATCACCATCATCCTCATCAAGAATTTCTAACAGCTCATGAAGGGTCAGCTTCTTTCTGCAATACGAAAAAAAATTATGTCGTTTTATCCTGAAGTCCTTCTGGAAGGTCTTCTAAATTTGAGACTGAATACTACCCAAACATTAATAGCAAAAAAACTGTTAGGCTTTCACAAACTTAGACTTTCGAAGGGAGAAATACGCTTAAAATCATAAAATCACTAAAAATAGATCTCTTGTACTTACCCATCAACAGAAATGTCTGTCCCGTCAGTCATAACAAAAACACACTTGTAGAAACTCGATTAAAAATCTCCAAATAAATGAAAAAAAAACTCTGCTAACGTGGTCAATAGGAAGAGTAAGGCACAAGTAAACAAATGAGGGCTTGCTATCTACCCGAGCTAACGTGAAGTTACATCCCCACTACATTTACGCGGTTATTTCGAACGTCCTTCCAGGAGGCCATGAGGGTAATCTGATATATATATATATGTGTGTGTGTGTGTGTGTGTGTGTGTGTGTGTGTGTGTGTGTGTGTGTGTGTGTGTGTGTGTGTGAGTGTATGTGTGTGTGTGTGTGTGTGTGTGTGTGTGTGTGTGTGTGTGTGTGTGTGTGTGTGTGTGTGTGTGTGTGTGTGTGTGTGTGTGTGTGTGTGTGAGAGAGTGTGCGTGTGTGTGCGTGCGCGCGCGCGCGTGTGTGTGTGTGTATGTGTGTGTGTGTTAGTTCCCTTCCTGTTCTTACGCATAGAGTATAAGGCTCCTCTCGACATTGTCAAACTATCCGAACTGTCAGAGAGTGCATCCACTAGACCCTTCATGTAGACAGACATTCCACTCTCTTGGCTTCTGTAGTATTATGTCAAGGGGGGCATTATAAGTTCTCGCTGATTATAAATGTTTTTTTTTTATATCATAAACAGGATTTTAAGTACTTTTTGAAACAATGTTTGAACCTTAATCCTACTTTAATCTCACCTACCCTTCCTCAAGAGATGTTACCTCCCCTTGATCCTATGAGGGCTTTTTGTTAAAGATATGCTAGCCTGGAAACAGCAGTCACCACACAGGATCTTCCCCTACATCCAGACCAGAAAGGTTTACGCTTCTACTTTATTCCTATCTTTATTAAAATCATCATCGGATAGTGGTAAAAATGGCGGACGGCTTTATAATCGGCACAGAAAGTATGAAACGTGAAAACCTCTGTTTGTTGAGAAAAATTGTTAATGTAGGGTTGAATGAACAGAAACCTTATATATCCATATGTTATGTATATATATATATATATATATATATATATATATATATATATATATTTATACATATATGTAACTATGCTGTGAGTGTGCCCCTTTCTGATCCTGAGTTTTGCGTGATCTGATATACTCAGAATTTTAACAATTTCGACATCCTATTTATAACCTCACTGACTTGTACGGCAGTTATACCTTTAATACAACGAAAATGTTTTATCAACAATCACATCTCGCATGTTACTTTTCATTATGACGTGTAACAAAAAAACCGACCTGTGTTTTAACAGTTCCACGAATTCCATACTGATTACCGTGTTTCATGATGCAGCGTTGTTACATAAAAATACTTTGGAACATGCAAAGATAAAACTCCGTTATTATAGTTTTCTTACTTCTTCTTATTTCACGTTTATTTATTAAAGGAAAGTAGTAGGGTAATATATACACACACACACACACACACACACACACACACACACACACACACACACACACACACACACACACACACATATATATATATATATATATATATATATATATATATATATACCTTATAACATACATTCTCTAATCATCCTTCAGGATACTTTTAGTCTTAGGAAATCAATTAATACGCAACTACTTGCTTTTACAATAACAGATTTATTTTAATCCTGACTTCGAACTTTAGCATTTATAGGTAGTTACATAAGATTAATTTTATCTAACTCTACTTTGCCGGTAGGCATCCAGACTCTTAAATTTATTATTAAATTAACAATTCAATTAAAATGTCCTTAACTATCTCAAGGCGTGTATAGGTTACTGCACCTGGTTTGATAAATCTTATTTTTGAATGAATTATTACTTTTTAAAGAATTATTAAAGTTTAAAAGATTCTTAATATTTGTTACTTTAAAGAGTTGGTTTTAAATTTAAGATAAATTATTACTTATTACTTGCGTGGTTCCTTGTTTCACTTCATTTGACACAAATTCACTTATTAATATTTTCCTTTCAATTTCACTTTTCTTACTCACTCGAAATCACTCAGTAACTTACTTCATTAAATCACTCCCTTATTATTTCTACTTATTATTTAGTTATCTCCCTTATTTAATTTCTTAAACTTCTTTTCTAACTCCCTCACTTAATATAACTCATTACTTAATAATCACATTTACTTTAATCTCACTTATTACCCTTTAATCTCCCTCTTTTACTTCACTTCCTATTTAATAATCTCCCTTATTAATCTCACTTGATAATTTACATTGCGATGTTACTTTGTTTGATTTTAACATTTCATACTAAAAAGTTAACGAAGTTCTTCCTTGAGTCCTGTATTTTGACTCCCCCGAGTCCTAGAACTTGACCCTTTCTAGTCCTGAAAATTCAATGCCTTTCGTGTTTCTTTCTGAATCGTTTCCATACGGGTTTCATCCCGTCTTGAAATTTGAATGGCTTTTTCACAGAGCTCAAATCTGTTCCAGCCTGTCAGAATGACATTTCTATTCGATTTGCTTTGGCTTGGTAGGAATTTCTCAAACTTTTCCAAGGTGTAGGAGTGTTGCTGGATATGCTTTTCCTGCTTTTTTAGAGATTCCTCGCCATAAATCTGCATGGTCCCACGATGTCCAAGTAAAGCGCCTCTCCAGTGATCGAGTCACGTCTTGGTTGACCTACAATGCAACTTTTTGACGTATATTAATATTTATGGCTTACCGGTGCGTGCAGTAACCGTTTTTGGCCGAAAGATTAACAATAGACTACCCCTTGCTAAGTAGGACCGTGTATTACGATCTCACAAGCTCAAATAGTTTTCTTAACTTTACGAATTTCGTTATAATATATATCATTTCGTGTTCAAATCGAAAAGAAAAAGCATGAATATTTATAGGAATTAAAAATAACTATGAATAGAAAAAGTCCCAAGGCGGCTGAGTGATCGTGTAGGCAGTATAACTAGCTGCTGACTTAAAGCTACGAGACATTTCGTTGATTTCCGGATTGTTAGACATTCTCGTAGTAATTCCTGACATATTCTACAGATTTATTTCTTTGTGATTTCTTTGTACATTGAACCATATAAAGTTTATTTCGAAAATGAATTTATTATAATGGAGTGAAGGATTATTGATGAAAGGACGCCGTAACCTATCGTGTTTTTCCTTTCCGGTCCCATGTAATATTTCTTATATGCTTCACCATAGTGAGTTATACTAAAATAATAATATAAATAAGAACTTAGATCAGCTGTTGAGTAATCTCTTTTTTTTAAATAAATACAACCTCTGAACTAGTTATTATTTAAACCCTTAGGTACATTTCGATTGTAAGGCAATAATTTTCAAATGAAATGTTTATTTCTTGTTCTAACTTCCTTTCAAGATGATTGCTTTGCAAACGATATGTACATAAGGGTTTGAATAAAATAATTTTTTGTCAAGAGGTTTATTTGTAAACTTATGAGTACACTTCTCTGCCTTTCCTAACATCAAAATATTTTTCTTTCTAATGTGTTTTGGAATAACCCCATTCTCAAATGGAGTGATAATAAAGTTTTGAGACTGGAGTTATTCCGAAACGCGTCAAAAAAGACAAATATTTTAATGTTAGGAAAGGCTGAAAAATATACTCAAAAGTATACAAATATTTCTAACAGAAGTGAAGATGATGAAATATTAAGAATTTTATTTATTTAACATTAAAAAAATAACGTCACTGGCAAAAATAACTAAACATATCAGGCTTGTTTTGTGATTTATATGTCAAGAAAAACTTTGTTAATCTTATTCCCCTTGTTATGTAAAACTTGCTTTCAAACCCTAAATGACAACAAATACGCGGTTTAAATGTTAGACAGCAAATGCTGCACAACACATTGGCTCCAGTAATCAAAAATACATCAGCGCGGCTCCAACGCTGATGAGGTCAATAGATGCCAATCGCTCGTTACGAACGCACATTTCGGTTCGGGATCGTTTTCTCGGAGCTGCCCTTTATTTTGCTACACGTGCTGTATTTAATGTACCTTGTTAACAGGTTAGCACATATAAAAACACAGTTTGATGTGCATATTTGAGCTCTTTCATAAAGAAGAAGCGAACACAATTAGTTCTTTTAACTCCAATAGTTAAAAAAGGAGCCATTGTAGTGTGTTAAGATCAAAATACGGGAATTTATTATCGTCGACTACAGACGTAAATTATGGTGAATAAAATAAACAGTTAGTGAGACAGGACTCTTATGGTAATGCGTTTAGAATAAAAACTGTGTCACCATTGTCGTTTACCTTTTGGTGAACTGGTCTTATTGGTGTTTACTTCGTGTATAGTGAGAACCACGTAACCGTGCACATGGCTTTGAGAGATTGCAGTAGGTGAGACGGGAGGTGGAGGGCCAGTCTAAATACTTTCCTACAATCATGAAAAGGACTGTCAAAACTTTGACTTGCATAAAGACGGGTGAAATTAGATAAATTCAATGATAAATTAGCTTCAGTATGAAATAACAATCAATCTTGAAATATGTGTAGACATGTCGGATGCAGAAGGTGTTGGTGTATCGAACATTCTTAATATGCAACATATTTTCAGAAGTGGTTGTACACGCAAGGGCAAGTGCACGGCTACGTGGTCCGCACTATACCATTTGAAGACAATGGGATAAGGAAGGTTAGGTGAACTGGAGGAGGTACAAGAAGATGTCTATGGTTCTGAAAGTGCGACAGAATTATGATTCGCGAGGGAAATATTGTCTAGACTTGTCCATTACGTTTCAGAGAAATAATAAGATTGATAGAGTTGTTATGCTTGTTAGGTTTAAACTAATATCTTCTAGATGAACTAATTTGAATCTTACATTGTTCACCTTGGATCTCTCTATTACAATGACTGATGCTGGATTGAAGTTGTAGCAATTCAATCAGGCTTTTTGTGCAATTTTCCATCTCTAGCATGTTCATCATTATTATTCAGGTCCTGTGACTGACGTCGCAACTTCAAGTTTCTCTAATCTCGTTCATTTGTTTCTAAAAATGTTCTTTATTTTTTTAGATACTAACTGATATAAGTTTTTATTGTGTTACTTCCCCCTTACCTTCTGGTTTTTATTATGGTTAATCCTGTTACATAAAATCTTTTTATGATGCCCCATCTTCCCTCATTGCCGTCTTATGATAATAATTATTTTTCAGGACCTGAGTAATGACATTACATTAGTTTCTTGTTCTCTATCATACTCGTATTGAGCTTTATTATTCAGATGCTGAGTAATTTCTTTATATCAAGGTTCATTTGTTATTTCTCGTCTCCTTATATATTATTTTCTTATTAATCCTTTCTTTCATATCTGGACTAAAGTCATCACGTCAGGCCCTTTGTTTCCCGAGTTCTTTCATCTCCTTTATGAATTTGTTTTGCATCGATATATATTTTATTGATGTATAAACAAACTTTAATACTTTAAAATGAATCTCCGTAAATTATTTTCATTTTTAGCTAAATTATGGAGTAGAAAAGAGCGCAAACTTTCTACCCACTCGTTGATATTTAATGTAAGCTTTAAGCCTCTTGTCTTCAGATATTCTAACTATAAAGCTCTTTCGTTTCTCGAAACTTCGATTGCTAAACAGTCGGAGAGAAGACGTATGCAAGCAACCAATACTCGAGATTCTGAGTCAGATTAAACAACGTTTTTATTGGGGCTTATAGCAAGTAGCAAGACAAAGCAGCTACGGCTGAAATTGGTGTTGAAAACTATAGAAAAGTTAATTTATATTATGATTAAAAATTATGAAAACATTTCAGTAGTTTTTTGGCAATATTTTTTCACGATCACTAATTTCTGAAACCGAACGTTTTGGATAATCCTAACATGGTTTTGTAAATTTTACTAAGAAATTGTTTGATGAAAAAAGTTATAACCAAAAGGAAAGAGCATCTTTGTTACTAACAAGAATTTTACAAATGGGCCATATTCTTGACTCTTAGAGTAGTAGAAATTTACACCACATAAATATTACGAACCAAAGTCGGTATTTTTTTCATCAACCAACTCGATAGTGTAATGTTCGTCTGCTTCTTGAGAATAATATTATGTTAGAATAACATCACTCGATGGTGTAATGTTCGTCTGCTTCTTGAGAATAATATTATGTTAGAATAACATCACTCGGTGGTGTAATGTTCGTCTGCTTCTTGAGAATTATATTTTGTTAGAATAGCATCACTCGATGCTGTAATGTTCGCCTGCTTCTTGAGATTAATATTCTGTTAGAATAACATCACTCGATGGTGTGATGTTCGCCTGCTTCTCGAGAATATTGTCAGAATAACATCATTTGGGGTGTGCTGTTCAACACTAACCTACATCATAGTAAAAGGGGTTAAAATAAAACTACGGCAAAACTAGTGATTTAACAATAAATGCTGACTGATTATTTTACCTGGCATGTAATTACATAAAGTAACTCGTTAAAATGCAACGAATCAACATAAACACACACACACACACACACACACATATATATATATATATATATATATATATATATATATATATATATATATATATATAAAGAATATAATTCAAAATACAAATACAAGAAATATAATTGAATTTACAATTCAAAGCTTTTCGTTGGCTACCAGTACCAACATCATCAGGAATATTAAACAATTCCTTAATTGTTTAATATTCATGATGATGTTGGTACTGTTAGCCAACGAAAAGCTTTGAATTGTAAATTCAATTATAATTCTTGTATTTGTATTTTGACTTATGTTTTTTATTAATACACAAGAATACATATTGCGATATATATATATATATATATATATATATATATATATGTATATGTATATATATGAAACAGTGATCTCAAGAGCAGAGGGGGAAACACTCCAAGAGAATCAGGGAAGATAGTTCAGTGTTACACTTTTTTGTATTACCTTGGCAACAAAACACTTCAAAGTCACTAACCTCGGCTGACTGTCGCTTCCGACCTCTAGCAACGACTGTTAAATTCTTATTACACCGATCTAGTACTGTATAATACTACTAAAATCACGTACTATATAGCAATATAGCATTGTCGAATTTTACTGGCTTTACGGATAACCCAGATTCTCTGAACTCCGAGCAGTGTTCGGTCCAAATTAGTTCGGAGTTTCTAGATTCCATTGAGCTTAACAGTTCAACAAGGCAAATTACATTTAATTACTGCATTAAAAGTTTGTCTTACTTTTTATTTTATACATTAATTGTAATAGGTTTTTCATATTTGTTATTTCATTCTTTTCCTCTAAATATGAGTAGCTCCCTGGAAATCCTCTTTTGTCGGTAAAATCACGTTACAAGCTAATTTCGCGAAAAAGGTAAAATTATTTTTCAAACGACCTGTACATTCAGTTGTTTACGATGTACGAGTTGCAAATAAAACTTTTGTCTGCTGCTCAGCGAGGGATAAAAACTTTATTTCTCGCTAAATAACGTTATTTATATGTAAATGCAAAACGCTCGCTTGGCAAATCAGCTGACGTTGGTTTTTTACTGTTGTTTCCTCGCCTAAGCGACTGAATCGGTAACTGCTTTCTAGAATTGTAATATGTGTAGTTAATCGTAGGTATGAGCCACATCAAATAAATCTAATCAGCTTTGGCTTTAATTTGTTACTTGGAAAAGAAATATAATAAAAAACAAAAATGTAAATAAGAATTGTCAAATTATTTGTGTACTCTAATCCATGTAGGCCTATCACAAACACGGATAAGAGAGAACAAACAAATTTCTCTATTTTTATCTCTCTGTATCTGGTCAATACAACAGACACAACCACAACCACCAAGTTAAAATCTTTTAAATTCAAAATCAGTAATTGTATAAAACATAACATGATTTCATTTTCAATTTCAATAATCACGTAAGTTGTTTCCAAATAAACCAATAGATGGCAGCTTACTATTCTCAAAGAGTATTTATTTGTTTTTTTCACAACAGAACTGGATCAAATACAAGGCTGTACTATTTTTCATCCCTAATTAAAAATTAAGCGAACATCTTTTGACCACGATTATACAATTACAAAAGTACGATTTTAAAGTAAATTTTCTTGAATGTTTCCCGTTGGCCTGCTTCACTTTTTCTTTAATCCATGCAACCATTCGCTCATCATTTACTCTTGTTTAACGTATATTTAGCAAGAATTTACCCGGCCATCGGCTAATAAATAACCTCGCCGTTTTCAAGTGGACTCTTCATTCAGTACGCTAAAAAATATAGGCCACTCACTACTATATCTTCGATTGAAGACTCATTTAAAAACAAAGGAATTTTCTCATAGTGGGCACCTTTCTTCTGTATGTAGCAGTGAAGTTGTCTGCGTTCTTCATCCGCTGGTCAACTGTTCTTGGGTTCACCTAGGCAATGCTAGATGAGATTCTAACGAAACGTTGGAACTGTGATTCTACGAACTACAAAATGAACGGAGTTCTACGCACTCCGGATATGAACTATTCATTTTATTTTCCATCCGTGAAGGAATACGTATCAGCCATTTTTTATATTAGTTGTATATAAAGGTTGTTTTAATCAATTTATTATTTTCTTGGCTAATAGTTTCTTGTAGTTTATATAGATTGATTCACCTTACTGTGATATTCTCGTATATTTAATATTATATTGGTAATTACCAACCAAGAATACGTCATCGAATTTGCAAAATTATTTATAACTAAAACACTTGTAAATATGCTACACTACTTTATAGTAGCACTTATGGTTGAGGACGGCCGTTTCGGGAGATCTGTCGCATTGTCTACTCATACCGCAACTTGGAGTAATGTTTTGAGTTGACAAAGGGACACATCCCCCGAAATGGCCGTCCTCAACAATTATAAAAGTAAGTGCCACTATAGGCAAGTGTAACATATTTAGAAGTATTTTTAGTTAAATATTAGTAACTAACGTGAAGATGGAATAAAAAATATGAATTATTTATACATGGTGATGTAGAACGTATTTAGGATCACAGTATAAATAAAATTTGTACTTGACGCTCCAAACGTTAAAAAAACATGACCTTAAAATAACTGCAATAAACCTAATAAGATAGATTGGGTAATAAAACGAAAAAACTGATGAATACAGCTTGTTTTGCCTCTTCAATGTAATTTGTTTGCTAGTGAAGTGGCCTGCATTTTGGTATACCTCTCCACACGGATCAAGGAGGCAGTGCTTTACTAAAGGAATGGATTGTATACCTCGTGCATTCGTAAAATTTATTATATTTTTACAACCTAATATATCCTAACCGGATACTTTGTAGCTGTATTGTAATGATAATAACTGTGTGCTCTGTTTAAAAAAAATTACATTGACTTTATAAAAGTTTGCTGTGGTGAAAGAGAAATTATTGTACCATTTTAAAAAAGATTTAACTTTAGAAGCGTCACATCAAAAAGTTTATAACTTGTTCGCCAAATCACCTTATAGTTTTTAAAAATTAGTGTTAGCTAGTTAAGTAAAAATTAAATTTATTTTATTCAGCCGACACTAATACACCTGGTCTGTCACTTTACCAGCGCTAAAATATAGCCTTAAAATATGACAAACATTAAAATTTTATTAGCTAATATTTGTTCTAGTATTTTTTATACCCTTTTCAGGCCTGTGTGAGTTCTATTTTATAAATAATTTTCACAATATTCAGTACAGACCTATAGCACAAAATTATACAGAGACTAAAAATAAAGTTTATTTTTGTTTGCATAGTTTAACTTTATAATTAGATTTGACTTATAGATTTTTGTTTGATTAATCAGTGATAATTTTGTTGCAGGTTGGTATCCATTTTCTGTTGTGATTACAGTTTGTAAGTATGAAGTGCTTTCATTAAAATGACTTCTTTTTGTGTTCAGCTCCGTAAAACCATAATTTGTAGAATAAACAAAACGTAAATATACACATCACAACAATGTGCAACCTTATTCGAGCTGGTGATATAAAAACACCAAGCAGAAATATCAGCTCCACCATATTAAGTTATGATTAATATGATCGGGTTCATGTAAAAAATATTTTCCTTGGTAAGACGGGTTGTAATGTGGAATAACAGATTCTGTAAACTGCGTCCTAGCTATACATTTCATTTTCTCATTGTCTCAACATAGGATCAGCTGGTACTGTGTTTACTGTATATTGTCATTATCTTCTGTCTCCCTCTTTTAACCGTTCAGGCCCATGTTTTTTTAAAAAATGTTCTCCCTCAATTACTATTCTTCATTTTTCATGTAAATATTTCTCTTTCGTCGTCTACTCTTTGTAACAAAATTTATTTCTGTCTTACATCCCATTTTATACACTTTCTTCTCTGATGTGGAAGATTAATGTATTTCGAAAACTGATATAGCTGTGCTAGTTTACACCTTTGTTTTCCTCTCCTGTATGGATGTTTAAATTACTGATCATTATCATAAAGTATATTTTATATTTAATCATTTAAGGAGTTTAAATGTCTCTTATTAAATGTCTTTTTCATAAATATCCTCTTACCTTTTTCAATTCATTGCCACAACTAGTAGTCAGAGATATTAGCTTTCTCTATCTCCACATCCACGTAGATGGCCCATATGTTAAATTATCTTCACTTTGTAGTAATTATAAATACCATAACATAATAGTGTACACAGAAACTACATATATTAAACCCGTTTTAATCCAGAGTTTAGCTTCTATGAGTAGCGTACATCAAAGATATGATGTATGTATGTCAAATGTGATGTATGCTATGAGTATGATCACAAATACATACTTTTACTTCATAAAAAAAACAAGAAATTAATGTCTTAATCGCGCTGAAAACCCAGATAAGTTTATTTTCATCCTATATTGAACATAGATTTCGTACTAATCACATACAAATATTTTTACCTTATATATTAGAAAATAAATTATATATTTTAATCTCGTTGTTTGCACAGAGGAGTTCATCTCCATTCCATATTAAACATAGTTATTTTTTTATTTATCTCGTAGTGATCACAGATGCATATTTTTAATTTGTAATAATTAGGAAACAAATTAATACTTTAATCACGCTAAAAGCCCAGATAATTTTATATTCATTCTTATTAAACATAGTTGCTTTTTTATCTCGTAGTGATCACGGATTCATTCCTTAACTTTATAATTAATTAGGAAACACTTATTTACTTTACTTTAGCCAATTTCCGCACTTGGCTGTTGAGCCATTCGGCGTCGAGCCTCCCAGTAACTACTGATTCTGGACAGCTGGTCGTCTTGTTCAGGACAGGTTGAAATGTGGTCCCCATTCATGACACTATCGAGACTGAGCGGGCACGTATCGGATTCTGCTAGGCTAAAACGGTAGTTGTGGGCCTAGAGATAGTCGTGTCCCATCAGGAGTCGAATGTCAGCCACGGCAGTTGCCCTATTGCTTGTGGGCTCCAGAGGACTGAGACTGCTAAGTGATGCTTACTGTTTCCCTCTGTTGTTCCTCGTTCCCTTGTTTCATGGAGTGTTTTAGGGCTGTATCGATAAAGTGTTTGGCAGAAGTAAGGCTGGCTTCTGCGTAGCGTTGCTCCATTTCCTGCAAGGTCGTCTGCTCTTTCGTTACCTGTGATACCGACGTGACTTGGGATCCACTGAAGGTTAATTGACCATTCATTTTGCAGAAGATGTGAGATTGCTTCTTGGCAGTGGAATATGTTAGATGAGTCTGTTGAAGAGTTGTCGGCTATTGCAATTATGGTGACTTGAGAGTCTATTAAAGAAACAGCTCGTTGGTGGTTCGTTGCTGAGTGATGAGCATCAAGCGCCTCGGCGGCCAGTCGCAATGCCGTTACTTCCCCATCAAAATTATTTGCGTTTGCCCCAACGCCCCGGCTGATTTCAAACAGCTTGGAGAAAGCTTCAGAGGTGAAAAGTTTAGATCCATCGGTGTAGACGTGCAGCCAGTCTGGTACAAGATATAAAGTGTGGATTGTCTCAAGGGCAGAAATCTTTAGTTCCTCTGGGAGTGCAAGATGCTTGGGAGTCTTTAGTTAGGAAACAAATTATTATCTTTATCAATCTATAATCCCAGAGGGGTTTACCTATATTGAACATAGAATTAAGATACCTATAGTGATCACAGATATCTTCAACATAGAACTAAGAAATAAAGCATATATCGTATTCACGTTGTTTAGTATATCTTCATTCCATAATAAAGTATATGTAATTTTTATTTATTTCGTAGTGGTCACATATACACAGTTGTACTTTACAACAATGAAATTTAATACAATATATCTAAACCACGCTGAAATCCCAGAGATGTTTAACTATGAATTTACCTAACATTGATCTTGTAGTAATCACACATACATACCTTTACTTTGTAATCAGGAAATATAGGTTATATATCTAAACCACGCTGTAATCCCAGAGAAGTATATCTTGAGTCTAAATTAAACACAGATGTTATTCTTATTTATCTCGTAGTAATACATAACTTTTTTTTATAATGATAAATATAATGATTTTATAGCGTCTGCCGTCGCTGTCCGATTTCCGAACACTGCCTCCATGCTTTCTTATTGTACCCGTCTTCCATTTCTGTCCGCGTTCCGAGGATGAAGTTTAGTTTTTTTTTGGCTTTGTAGTCTTTTCAATCATAGATACATAACTGTACTTCCTAATTAAGGAATAAATTATACGTTAAAGCCCCGTTATGCTCTCAGAGGAAATTCCCAAGGATCACATATATTACTTTGCAGCTTGAAATTATTATTAACCTACATCCGATATTGATCACAGATTTTATATATTTATATTGTCTGTTAATCGTAATTGTTTTATGTTTTCACTACAATGTCATCACTGATTTTATTTATTTTCCTCCACGTGTTACATAGAATGTTTTCATTGTTCAAGGGCAGTGATTCAATATCAACTTATCTACTAACTATAATTTATTTTTAAAAAGCTCTTCGAAGGGACGTTTTCACAGTTTTCTCCTCAGTTTGAATGTTAAGGCATATTATTAATTACATTTTTATTATAATTTGATCTAAGATGAGAAATATCTGCTTATATGAAAAAAATGTGGTTTCTTATTTAGTGCTTTAAAAACTTACCCTTCATTTATCCTAATGTTGTATACTATAAGTATAATTTAAGCAAGTCGCATGGAAGTCGTAATTTGGCAAATAAAGGGGGAACATATTTATTCTTATTTTCCGTAATTATTATACTTTTAATCCAAATTACATAAGTGAAAACACATTTTAATTGAAATTGGTTTAATTTTGTTCAATATATTAATCTTGTATTAGTTAAGTAAACTGTTTTAACATTTAACTGCGTCAGCTCAAGAGAAAACAATTAACAATTCTAGTC
The DNA here is from genome assembly GCA_036971475.1 of Prosapia bicincta. Taxonomy (NCBI): domain Eukaryota; kingdom Metazoa; phylum Arthropoda; class Insecta; order Hemiptera; family Cercopidae; genus Prosapia; species Prosapia bicincta. The sequence continues at coordinate 272,459,074 of JBAIZL010000002.1, read as the reverse complement.
ATTAATTTAACATTGCCGGATAGAAATTCCGTTAACACTGGATAGCAATAATTTGAGATAAATGAAGTAGCGTTTGGCCCGGCTGCCGTGGTAGGGGGTGGCTGGGATGTAGGTCAATACGCTGGAAGAGAGGCCGTTGAGAGGGTGACATAAGTAGGCCGCCTCTGTGCGAGCGCGAGGGTGTGTAAAAGCCTTCAACTGTTCTTTTAATTGTGTTCAACTTCTATATAATTGCTTTAGTGAAATATTGCATTTGCAACGAAAGTGGAAAGTCGGAGAGCGGTTGATCTTGAGAGCATGTATTGCCGGCTGTATCAAAACCTAATTCGTATTTATTGGTGACAGTTTAAATATTAAATGGCTTCAACAATAAGGAGTGTAACATTATTAAAATTAAATGTCATGTTTCGTTTGCAAGAGTTTTATCATATCAACTTGCATTTGTTCTTACACATAAAAATCGCTTTTGGAAATAAATAGATATACCTAATATTCGATTGGAAAGTTTCTCTTACCGTAAGAGACAGCCTATGTTCCTTACCTTTTGTGAGGATTTGGAAGTTTAAACACGTACAGCGCTATAGTTCTACCTGTTACATCTCGTTAAATCACGTATTTTAAGAAAAACATAACCTAATTTGGAGTTAAATAAAGAGCTACGTAGGCGGTTTTAGAAAATAAAACATTATATAAACATTAAGGCCGTTTTAAGAAAAGATTGATAAGGGAACTTTTGAGCTAACTCTAGAGATACAAATACAAGGCAATAGTCCTACCTGTTGCACTTCGTGAAGTCACACATAAATTGGGAATAACGAAGGGCTACGTATTTAAAAAAATGGTATCAAACAAAAAAGTCTGTGTATAATAAAGGTTATATAGCAAGCTTTTAAAGTATCTTGTAATAATGTACAAGGAATTAATCTTAATTGCTGCACTTTGTTAAGTCACATACTTAAGAAGGACCGTGACATAATATGGGATTAACAATAATTTGCGTATTTTCTAAAATAAAAATATTTAAACAAAAGGTCAGTGTTGGATAAAGCCTATATAACAAGCTTTTAATATATCTATAAAGAATATAAAAGGAAATAATCCTACTTGTTGAACTTTGTTAAGTCACATACTTTAAAAGGACCTTGAATAATATGGGATTAACGATAAATTGCGAATTTTCTAAAATAAAAACAAATACTTAAACAAAAGGTCAGTGTTTAATAAAGCTTATATATCGAGCTTTTAAGGTATTTTGTAATAATACACAAGGAAATAATCCTACTTGTTGCACTTTGTTAAGTCACATACTTTAAAAGGATCGTGACTAATATGGGATTAAAGATGAATTGCGTATTTTCTAAGATAAAAAAAATATTTAAACAAAAGCTCAGTATCGAACTTTTAAGGTATTTTGTAATAATATGCAAGAAAATAATCCTACTTGTTGCACTTCGTGAAGTCACATAATTTAGAAGGATATTGAAAAAATTTGGAATTAACGAGGGGCTACGTACTTTTAAAAATAAAGTAATCTTTAAACAAAAATCACTGCTGAATAAAGCTAATATGGTGATATTTTAAGGTATCTTCAAAGTTAGATATACAAGGAAATAATCCTACTTGTTGCACTTCGTTAAGTCACATACTCTAGAAGGAAAGTAATATAATTTGGGACTAACTAAGGGCTACTTATTTTCCAAAATTAGGCCTTATTTAAAAAAAATCTGTGTTGAGTAAAGCTAATATAGTGATCTTTTGAGCTTACTTGCAAGTTAAAATATACATGGCAATGTTCCTACCTGTTACATTTCGTGAAGCCACATATTTTAGTAGGGATGTGGTCTAATTTGGGATTAAGAAAACGTTACGTATTTTTCAAAATAATGCAATATTTAAACAGATATGTTTTAATAAAGGTAATAGTTTGAGCTTTCGAGGTAATTCAAAAGTTGAATGATATGATGCGTTGAAGGCGATGGTATGATTCTTACCTGTTGCATTTCGTGACGTCTCATAGATTAGGAGGAACATGAGCTAATTTGAGGTTAGGGAAAGAATTACTCATTTTCCAAAATAAAGCAATTATTAAACAAATGTTAAAAAAGGCATTAAAGATAACGTATGAAGTGACTAGAAAAATAAAATATACGTATACTGTAACATGCTGTTTAATTTTTGGTTAAAATAATTTTTATTTTAGCTAATGTAAATTTGGCCTTGTTTGAAAGAAATTTTTGTTTCTAAAAAATTTTTAGAACAACGCTAGTCAAATGGACGCCATGATAAACCGTAAACCAATGAAAGGCCTTTTCTGAATGTGTAAGGGTGGGAGATTCAGAACCGTGCTCTGTTACCGTGAGAAAATGCGTTTGATCTTTCTCCCACTTGCCACGCTGGACGGAGGATCGTTATGGTCCTCCAATCATTATTATTTTGTGTTAAACTTTTAATAACGTAATTTTCCAAATTTATTAACAACGGGAAAATGTTTTATAAGTAACTTTGTTTCGTTTATTTGATTATTATCAAAATTTAACTAAGGTATAAGAGAAAACCCATGTAAAGTTTTAAAATGTGTTAACGAAGGCATCTAAGTTCAAGTGATTTTCAAGGTATGTTTTAAATTTAATTTCTTGCTATTTTGCAATAGATTCAAATCAGTAAATATACAAATCCAGTGTACATTAACCTAGATCTTGTCTCAAAACATTTTGTATTTTAATTCATTTTGTCAACTTGTAAAAAGCAAAAGTTTTTAAAGTGTAATATTTTAAATTGTTTTCAAATTAAATCTTTTTTTGAATATACCAAGAAGAATTTTAACGTAACCTATCGTCTTTAGAACGATTTAAACCTGGCTACGTTAAATCATAATACAGTAAACTCCCTATTATCCGTGGGCGGATTAACCGGTTTGCGGATTATCCGGGGTCTGCCATTGTTTTACAAATATCCAATTTTTATTCCAATTAGATTCATGTGTTTAAATTTCCAAACGGTGAATTACGACGTAAATACATATAAGGCTTAATAGAAGTTAAGATGAAGGGAATAGATATGTAAATATGTACGTACTAATTTTTACATTGAAAGGGAAGCATCCCGACGCGGGCCAGTGAAATAAAAGGGGCGAACAGACTACTGTATATAAGTGACAATGACTAAATGCTTGGACGCCCGAAAACCTAATGTGTATCATAAGATTGTAAACAAATGTCAGCTAATCTCGGCTATAAATAGTCTAGGACTTGACTTATGCATTATCCATGTCTGTCATATACATTATCGATCTTTATGGCTTTGTGACACAAGTAGACACTGTGGGCCAAAATGGTTCTCAAGAAACTTAGATTGCACATTAAAGCTAAATCAATGCTCACAAAAAAACAGACGAAAGTGACAGATTTTTTTCTTAATAAGTGAAAGTATTATGTGTAAAGGAAATTACATATGTACATACATACTTACTTTTGATATATATTTATGTACGTATTGTAAATAGTTAGGCATATAAATGTACATGTTATAATCCGTCAAATACATCGACATTTTAAATTATTTTCTGTATTTATTTTTTCCTCTGAAGATTATTTGTGAATTGCATTAACCGGGGTCTTTATTTGTGTAACTTATGGTATAATAATCGATTATCGATCGTTTTGCGTATTCTTTGTTCATAGCGGATTATCCGGGGAATTCGTTATCCGGCGTTGCCGGGCCACCCTATTCCACGAATAATCGGGAGTTTACTGTATACAATTGTTAAGGATAACAATTGACCCGGTGATTCTTATCGAGAATCACCTCTTGTCCTCAATAATTTGTGTATAGGGGTACATATGGTTTTTAAAATAAATTAAAGCAATAAACATTTTCAAAATATCGAGGGGTTACAATACAACGCTTCAGTAATACTGTTGCACGTCGTTAAGATATTTCATTTAGGAGGAGCGTAACCTCCTCCGGGGATAATGAAAGAACTATGTATTTTAAAATGATTACGAAATTAATATTATGTGGTAAATAAAGGTTATTAAGTAAGATTTTAAGGCAAACCGAAATGCTATGCCTACTTTTTCCTCTTTGTGAAAACATTTACTTTAGAAAAAATGTAACTTAATTTTGGTTTAAGAGAAAGACTATGTGTTTTCTAAAATAGGGTAGTATTTAAACAAATGTTCTGTGTTCACTATTCCGAATAACATTTTGAGAAAATTTAAAATTAAAGAAATATACAATGCTTTAGCCCTGTTATATTTCTTAAAGCAAACCTATATTAGGAGGAGCGTGACTAATTTAAGCTAATTTGTACTAAATTTGTGGTGAAAAACTAGCCATTTTCCAAAATATAGGAAATTTAATGAACAAGTACTCTCTGTTACAATATCGCATTAAAGAAATCTTCTAATGTATCTTGAATAATAAAATATACAAGTATTTAGTTCTAAAATTGCTCTTCAGGTCGTCATTTACTTTAGGAGTAACTAAACCTTTATCAGGGATAATGAAAGCATTTTCCAAAATAAGGGGATTTTGAAACAAATATTATATTTAAGCTAAAGAGTTACTTGTTACACTTTGTGTAAACTCCTTGCCTTAGGAGGATCGTACGGCCTAACTTCAGAATAATAAAAAGAATTCGTATTCTCACAATACGAGTATATGCAGTGTTTAAACAAAAATTCTGTGGCACGTAAAGGTAATAGAGAGATATATTGAGGTAACATTAAAATTCATTTACAACCCTTTAGAGTGCTTCCTCTTTTATTCCTGACGTCACATAATTTGGCAGGAACCTGGCTTAGTATCAGATTAATAAAAAGAATTTGTATTTGAACAAAAATTCAATGTTTAAACAACAATTCTGTGGCACGTAAAGGTAATAGAGAGATATATTGAGGTAACATTAAAGTTACAATATACAACCCTCTACTGCCTCATCTTCTATTTCTGACATTACATACTTTAGGAGGAACGTGGCCTCATGTGGGTTTATTGAATTGACGAATTTGATTTTAGATAATTATGCAATGTTTAAGAAATAATCAGTGTTAAATATAGGTAATAATATAGCTTTGGTAGTCCTTCCCAGAGATATTTCCTGACGTCACTTACTTTAGGAGGGACGTGGCCTCATGTGGCTTTATTGAATTGACGAATTTGATTTTAGATAATTATGCAATGTTTAAGAAATAATCAGTGTTAAATATAAGTAATAATATAGCTTTGGTAGTCCTTCCCAGAGATATTTCCTGACGTCACTTACTTTAGGAGGGACGTGGCCTCATGTGGCTTTATTGAATTGACGAATTTGATTTTAGATAATTATGCAATGTTTAAGAAATAATCAGTGTTAAATATAGGTAATAATATATCTTTGGTAGTCCTTCCCAGAGATATTTCCTGACGTCACTTACTTTAGGAGGGACGTGACCTCATGTGGCTTTATTGAATTGACGAATTTGATTTTAGATAATTATGCAATGTTTAAGAAATAATCAGTGTTAAATATAAGTAATAATATAGCTTTGGTAGTCCTTCCCAGAGATATTTCCTGCCGTCACTTACTTTAGGAGGGACGTGGCCTCATGTGGGTTTATTGAATTGACGAATTTGATTTTAGATAATTATGCAATGTTTAAGAAATAATCAGTGTTAAATATAGGTAATAATATAGCTTTGGTAGGCCTTCCCAGAGATATTTCCTGACGTCACTTACTTTAGGAGGGACGTGGCCTCATGTGGCTTTATTGAATTGACGAATTTGATTTTAGATAATTATGCAATGTTTAAGAAATAATCAGTGTTAAATATAGGTAATAATATAGCTTTGGTAGTCCTTCCCAGAGATATTTCCTGACGTCACTTACTTTAGGAGGGACGTGGCCTCATGTGGGTTTATTGAATTGACGAATTTGATTTTAGATAATTATGCAATGTTTAAGAAATAATCAGTGTTAAATGTAGGTAATAATATAGCTTTGGTAGTCCTTCCCAGAGATATTTCCTGACGTCACTTACTTTAGGAGGGACGTGGCCTCATGTGGCTTTATTGAATTGACCAATTTGATTTTAGATAATTATGCAATGTTTAAGAAATAATCAGTGTTAAATATAGGTAATAATATAGCTTTGGTAGTCCTTCCCAGAGATATTTCCTGACGTCACTTACTTTAGGAGGGACGTGGCCTCATGTGGCTTTATTGAATTGACGAATTTGATTTTAGATAATTATGCAATGTTTAAGAAATAATCAGTGTTAAATATAAGTAATAATATAGCTTTGGTAGTCCTTCCCAGAGATATTTCCTGACGTCACTTACTTTAGGAGGGACGTGGCCTCATGTGGGTTTATTGAATTGACGAATTTGACTTTAGATAATTATGCAATGTTTAAGAAATAATCAGTGTTAAATATAGGTAATAATATATCTTTGGTAGTCCTTCCCAGAGATATTTCCTGACGTCACTTACTTTAGGAGGGACGTGGCCTCATGTGGGTTTATTGAATTGACGAATTTGATTTTAGATAATTATGCAATGTTTAAGAAATAATCAGTGTTAAATATAGGTAATAATATAGCTTTGGTAGTCCTTCCCAGAGATATTTCCTGACGTCACTTACTTTAGGAGGGACGTGGCCTCATGTGGCTTTATTGAATTGACGAATTTGATTTTAGATAATTATGCAATGTTTAAGAAATAATCAGTGTTAAATATAAGTAATAATATAGCTTTGGTAGTCCTTCCCAGAGATATTTCCTGACGTCACTTACTTTAGGAGGGACGTGGCCTCATGTGGCTTTATTGAATTGACGAATTTGATTTTAGATAATTATGCAATGTTTAAGAAATAATCAGTGTTAAATATAGGTAATAATATATCTTTGGTAGTCCTTCCCAGAGATATTTCCTGACGTCACTTACTTTAGGAGGGACGTGGCCTCATGTGGGTTTATTGAATTGACGAATTTGATTTTAGATAATTATGCAATGTTTAAGAAATAATCAGTGTTAAATATAGGTAATAATATAGCTTTGGTAGGCCTTCCCAGAGATATTTCCTGACGTCACTTACTTTAGGAGGGACGTGACCTCATGTGGCTTTATTGAATTGACGAATTTGATTTTAGATAATTATGCAATGTTTAAGAAATAATCAGTGTTAAATATAAGTAATAATATAGCTTTGGTAGTCCTTCCCAGAGATATTTCCTGACGTCACTTACTTTAGGAGGGAGGGAACATAATCCGTCTTTAAGGTAAGGATTACATATTGCTGAAAATAAGTCAACTTTTAAACAATTTTTCTCGTTAAATATTAGTATTAGAGAGGCCTTTTTAGGTATTTTGAAATTTAACATACACATCATTTTGTATTTTACTTGCTGCATTTGAAAATGTCAGCCACTTTCTGACGTTACATAAATTGGGAGCAGTATGATCTAATTTAGGGTTATTGAAAGATTAGATATTTCCGTAAATAAGGTACCTTTTATACGAATATTCTTAGTTAAATAGAGGTAAAAAATGGAGTTTTTAGGTAATTTTAACGCTAAATATACTCGTACAAAGAGATACTTCTACCCCTTGCATTTCTTGACCTCGCTTACTTTAGGAGGAATATAACCTACTTTGTTGTTAACTTAAGGATTACCTTTCGCCGAGATTAAGACATCTTTCAAACATTAATTAGGATTCTTGAATTTTGTAGTCCATTACGTTTGGGGAATCTTAATTAATCACATTAACAATAGTTTATGATTATCAGAACTTTAAATTTTGTAAATTTGTGAAAACTTACTGAGATAGAACGTTTTCGATCCCTATGTGGTGATCTTCATCAGTTTCTCGAAATACCTAAATAAGGTAAATTTTATATGAATATTCGTCATTAAATAGAGGTAAAGAAATAGAGTTTTGAAGGTAATTTTAATGTTATATATACAACGCGATAGGTCTACCTGTTTCATTTCCTAAAGTCATCTACTCCAGGAGACGTCATCTACCCTAACTTGTTAAAGTTGAGGTTACGTGCTACCGAAAGTAAGATAGCTTAAAACAACTATTATGCGTTAAATAGAGGTATTAAAGACAGCTTATGTGATAGTAAAAAATTGGTGTTATTAAAGTTAAATAACACAATGCTATAGTCCTTCCTGTTGCATTTCAGGACGTTACTTTCTTTAGGTCTCTGACAGGTAAGTAACGTCCGGAAATGTAACATATCCCTGACCTAAATTAGGGTTAATAAAAGGATTAGGTATTTCCGAAGATTGTAAAAATAGTTTCCGAAAATTATGCGTTGAATAATTGTAGTAAAACGTGCTTCTGAAGTGACTTGAAAGTTGAAATAAATAAAGCTATAGTTCTACCTTTTCCTCTCGACAGGTGTCTCTTAATTTAGGACGTTCATCGCCTAATTTGTAGTTACTAAATGGTGTACGTACTCCAAAAGATAGGGCAGCATTTAAACGCATATTCGTTGTTAAATGTAGGTAATAATTGGGGATTATGTGGGGAAATTTAAAGATAAAATATAGACGCGATTCCTACCTTCGGGACGTCGTTTAGTGTGACAATTTGTTTTATCGTTAAGGTGAGGATTATGTAATTTTGATACAAAAACTCTATGCTAAGGTAATTCTGTTAGCTTTTGAGTATGCACCGTTTTGGATTATATCCTTCAAGTTTCATAGAGTGCCACGTGCATAATTCTACTTACCTGGCCAAATCACCTCTAAAATTCACATCCCTTAAGTACTCACGCAAATCACATGTAATACGCACATATGTAATGTGCTTAGGCACATACCTTAAACAACCAAACAGGTCTTAAGCAACCCTCGTGGGTTATGCCTCCTAAGTACCAATCCAAATCACGTGTGGAGTCATATCTCTAAAGTACTCACTCAAGTCACGTGTTATACTTACATATTTTACTTACTTGGACAGGTCCTTTATGAATCCAAGTATGCCACGTGAAGGCACACTCTTCTTAAGTGCCCTGGCACATCACATCTCTTAAATTCCAAACCACGTTACATGGAAGGTTACATTTTTGTAAGCAACTTCGTATATCATGTGCAGAGTCATAAGTACCCTCACGTGTTACGAGGGGGGTCACTTCTCTACTTTGTGCTGGATTACTTTTGTACATGGTACTTGCCTACGTTTTTTATGTGGAGGAACAAACATCTTAAGCATCCATGGTAATCTTTGTCATAATGCGGTAAATCAGCGGCACTCTAAACTATCGATTATTCTACTTTCTAAACGAAGGAATTTATATTTTGAGTTTAATTTATATTAATCACTTGAAGAATAGTTTATGACTATCCGAACTTTGAATTTAGTAAATTTGTTAAAACTTACTGAGACAGAACGTTTCGATCGCTATGTGCCGATCTTCATCAGTGTCTTCTGCTTGGAGATGTTGGGTCAAGCGGTGACGGTTTTAAAGGTAGGTTTTCGATAGTATCAAAGAGTAAGTGTGATTTGCATTGTGTTTGCTCGTTTAATATGTTTGTACTTTGTGTTTTGTGTGTCTGTAAATTTCATATTGTTGTAGTGTGTTGAGATGTGGTCCTTTTTTGTTTATGTGTAGGATTTCTAGGTTTTGGTAAAAGTCTGTGTATTTGAGTCCTGTATCTTTTATGTGGTTGTAAAATGTTGAGTTGGTGTTCTGTTTGTGTTCTTCGACCCTTTGTTTAAAGCTGCGACCTGTTTGTCAAATGTAGAATTTGTTACATTCGTCGCAGTTCAGTTTGTATACGCCTGGTGCTTGTAGTTTATTTTTGTTCTTGGTGTTGTGTTGTATTTTGTATTTAGCTTGTTATTAGTTTTGTATGCTATTTTGAATCCTGTTTTTTGAAATTTGCGGGCTATATTGTTTGTTGTTTTGTTTATGAATGGTAATGTGATGTATTTGTTTTCCCTGTCTGTAGTGTTAATTTTAGTGTTTTTTTTTGTATATTGTGCCATAGTTTGTCTATTATTGTGGTGTTGTATCCATTTGTGTATGCTAAATATTTAATTGTGTCTAGTTCTTTGTTTACGTTTTCTGTGGTCATTGGAACTTCTTTAAGAGTCGAAATGTGGTCCTTTTTTGTTGATGTGTAGGATTTCTAGGTTTTGGTAAAAGTCTGTGTATTTGTGTCCTGTATCTTTTATGTGGTTGTAAAATGTTGAGTTGGTGTTCTGTTTGTGTTCTTCGACTCTTTGTTTAAAGCTGCGACCTGTTTGTCAAATGTAGAACTTGTTACATTCGTCGCAGTTCAGTTTGTATACGCCTGGTGCTTGTAGTTTATCCTTGTTGTTGGTGTTTTGTTGTATTTTGTATTTAGCTTGTTATTAGTTTTGTATGCTATTTTGAATCATGTTTTTTGAAATTTGCGGGCTATATTGTTTGTTGTTTATGAATGGTAATGTGATGTATTTGTTTTCCCTGTCTGTAGTGTTAATTTTAGTGTTTTTTTTTTTGTATATTGTGCCATAGTTTGTCTATTATTGTGGTGTTGTGTCCATTTGTGTATGCTAAGTATTTAATTGTGTCTAGTTCTTTGTTTATGTTTTCTGTGGTCATTGGAACTTCTTTAAGAGTCGAAGAACACAAACAGAACACCAACTCAACATTTTACAACCACATAAAAGATACAGGACACAAATACACAGACTTTTACCAAAACCTAGAAATCCTACACATCAACAAAAAAGGACCACATCTCAACACACTAGAACAATATGAAATTTACAGACACACAAAAACACAAAGTACAAACATATTAAACGAACAAACACAATACAAATCACACATACTTTTTGATACTATCGAAAACCTACCTTTAAAACCGTCACTGCTTGACCCAACATCTCCAAGCAGAAGACACTGATGAAGATCGGCACATAGCGATCGAAAACGTTCTGTCTCAGTAAGTTTTAACAAATTTACTAAATTCAAAGTTCGGATAGTCATAAACTATTGTTAAAGTGATTAATAAGATTCAACCGAACGTAATGGACTATAAAATACAAGAATTTAATTTATATATTGTAATAAGTTCTATGAGCGCTTGAAAACTATATGCAATTTTTTTATTCTAAAAAAATGACAAAAGTGCAAGAAAATACGCTTAAGCAATTTCTTTTGACGTTATCATAAATAAATTGGTAAAAAGTGCATTGCGCAAATTTACAAAACCTCAAAAACACAGGTAACTGTAAGTATATGTACATATATGTGAAAAAACCTGAAACGAAATACTTTGTCTGTAAACGAAAATCACAGAAAATAAAAATCAAATACTGCATCTTAATGTTCTCTCTTTGTTTAAGATACTATCAAATTAAAATTACGTCAAACACAGATTACTAGAGAAACAAATTTCACTAGCTGATGTAGGCCTATTCCCCGTAAAGTTAAAAAAAGAAAAACAGAGGTCCTCTGTTATTCAGTTCAAGGTTCAGCAGTAGCATGTTATCTTATATTATTTACAATTAAAAAAAAAATCTGAAGAACATTAGGGTACCCAAATTATAGGTGACTTCAATATCTTTTACAAAAGATAACATCCACTTATAAGGCCTTCTAAAATTGTGGGCAACTAAACAATCTTGATGATGGACAACCTTAATACATGCATTATATGTCGATGTATTTTATATCTCTGTTTAAACAATTGTATTTTTATATGTTTTATTTATTTATTTTATATTATTATTTATTTATAAAAATACTCTATATTTATTAAGACAGATGTTCTGACTTCCAGATTCGTAGCTAACCCTCAGTCTAAACTATAATAGGTAAAGGCTCGATACTTGGTTGGAGGCTTCTTTTATAATTTAGAGGCGTGCTAAGAAGACATATTTCAAAATTTTAATTGGAAAGTGTCTTTTTAAATTTGGTTATGGAACACCTGTGGGGATTGATTCATTCATCTTATCATGTGTTTCAAATTCGGTAGCTTAATAAAGTTTAAATACCTATTGTTTTTGTAAAAAGAGGAATTGTTCAGTTAAATGTTAACGAGAACTTATAACCCATGCCATAATTCCTATTGTGTGTGACGGTGCTTGTCTCTTTCAAGCCTTACATCGTGCGTAATACACAAGAAGAAATTGCTCAAGTCCGTCCTGTCATATTGTTATACATGGAACAAAACTGAGATACGTTGATTTTGAAGTTTTAATTAGTAAAAATGTTTAGTTTAACGATAGGGGGGCAAGTCAAACTGTTATAAATCTTTACATATTGCCTTTATTATTATTAAATTCCTTCTATTAGCTCACACTCGTCTGATATATATCTTGTACAAATTTTCCATCGTTAATAAAATACGTTTTTATTCCCTAATCAAGTTGAAATTAATTTTTTTAAACCTATAGTGAAAGATAATTGATGTGAATACAGTTTTTATAGCTCAGGTTTTATATTTCAAATATTTATTCAATAATTAAATCATAAAAATGTTTTGGTTTAGGTCGGATGAACTGAGTTTTTTCATGTTCGAAGTATACGCTTTTTGGCACTGAGCCAACTTTCCATAGCTAGAAATGAACTTCTCATAGATCTATAAGAAAATCCTCCATTGAAAAACCTTAAACTGTTGTTATGATTACCACACAATATCATAAATAATTCTCTAGGATTAACAGTGAATTAAAAGAATAAAATTAACAAACAAACTGGATTGTCGTTATCGAATTTATCTTCACAAACGAACAATGCGAAAGGAAAGCAAAAAGAAACTACAACACAATGCAAGCGACGGAAAAAAGAAAGCGTATAAATAGTAACAAATAAATATTATAGTCCAAAACCATAGGTAGGAAGGAAAGTGAGAAATTTCAAAAAAAATTCATTTTATATTTTGCCTCTTAATATTGTTATTCTGACATAAGTATATACATATTTATTTTAATTTTCATTAAAAAGTAAAAAGAAACTAAAATAAAAATTTTCTTTGTGATTTAAGTAGGTATTGGGTTGAAAAATAATTTTATTTTACTTGTTTTGTGTTTTTCAATATAAATAACCCTTATATAAACATAATACAAACACCTACCTTAAAAATAAATAACTAAAAAATAATAAAGTAACCAAAATTAAATAGCTAATGCATGTTAGTTTACTAAAAGCCATTAAAAAAACAAACCATAAATAGCTTCAAAATAACATAAACCAGCAAGTTTTATGTCCATTTAGAGTATAAGTAAGTGGTCTACAGTAGGTTCAGAATGTGTTTGCAGCAGATGTAAACACTATGACGAGGCGAACACGAGCATGGGACGGTAAACTATGAGTCCGGTTTACAATCATGCAACGTCATACACTGAATCATTCGAAAAGAGAATTGTAGACTAATGATAGTAATAAGACTATTCAATAACTTATGCTACAAGTTTTTAACTTACAATGTTATTATTCCGAGCAGACAGTAGAGATATATGCGCTCGACTACTAACCTAATGCCCCTAGGTTCGATCCGCTGCCCGCCAAAATATTTTCTGCGTGTGTTTTAACTCCCAAGGCATGAAACCTGGAGTAATAATCGGCTGTAGTAGCAGTGGTGGTCATATTAATTTCCTTGAATACTGAATGGCCTAAGTAAGGAAACCTGTCTCTTCTAGACCATGTTAATGGAATAAAAAGGAGTAATTCTATTACCCTTATCTTAACTATATTTATATTCAGTTTCATATCCTTCATGGATGATAATATTAATTTATTACATTTATCTGTCTACAGGGCGTTTCAGGAAGGATCTGCCTTACTGCACAAGGTTATTCCTCTCACCAAAATAGTGAAAACGTTCATGTAAACATTATTCCGGAAAAGCTTCGTTGGCGAGTACACAGCGTCAAAGATTTAACCTGAAATCAGTTCCCTCAGTGAAATTAACTCACACTGAAATTTTTAGGACGTTAATTAAGTTTCTTAATTAGATAGTTTTATGTAAATGTACGAGCTGCGAATCGTATAAAACCTGTCCCAGAACTCTATCTCCAATAGTTTAGGAGAAAATTGGGGTAAAGTAATTTGGGGTTAGGATTAAAAAAAAAACACTTTTTTGCATTTGAACAAGAACTCCGTTAAATTGTGTTAAAAAAATGTTTAATAAAATTAGTAGAGAATTTTATTCTTAATAAAATAATGTAAATAAATACAATAAAAACGGAAGAGTTTACTTTTAAGAGATCCTCCGATTTGAACTTTTTAGATTTCTGAGATAGCGTTCTGGGACAGGTTTTATACGATTTGGAGCTCATTACACATAAAACTTAATTAATAAATTCAATTAACGACCTAAAAATTTCAGTGTGAGTTAATTTCACCTAGGGAGCTGAATTTCAGGTCAAATCATTAACCCAGTATAACTCGCCAACGAAGCATTTCCGAACTTTTTGAACAACGAACTTTTTCCATTATTTTGGAGAGAGGAATAAGCTTGTCTAGTATGAAAGATTCCTCCTGACACATCCTGTATATTAGCAAGCAGTTAGATATTCCTTCTGGGAAGGGTTGAGTATTGACAATCCAGGAAGCTACAATATACTTCATATATCTACATTTTGAAAATTAAGTGCCATTTTTCGCCATTAGGCACAAGTTGCACTTTCTAATTAGACACAAGATGACAAGTAAATTAATTTTTTTTTCTAATTTAAATGCATTCCAAATTTAAAACGTATACTCAATAAATATTTAATTTAATTATTTGAAAAATTGCTTGTAGGAATAAGAAGAGCAGGCGGATTTATAGAGGGGCTGTTGAAAGGATACAATGATCACCTTGAGCTAGGTATAAGGGAGCATAATGCCGTTGCGTGTTCAGCTGTTTTTACGCGCAATAAAATAACCCCATCTATATGCAATTTTATGATTTATGTTCAAAATTATTTGTTTATATTATTTTTATATTAAATATCCTCTTTGCCTAGTCATCTAGTTCCTTCTGCAGTTACGAGTTTCGAATATGCTCCATCTTTTGGAACTCTCTGTGATACATAAGGAACATAGGGTTGACATAAGGTCAACTGCAGAAGAGATGTTTGTAGAAAGGGTAAACAATTACGTCTTACGCAAGTTTATATTTTTATGTAGATTTTAGCAGAAATGTTAAAATTTTCCGATTATAATAATTTTCTGCTTTTTTATCGATTTTACATGATTGACTCGTTTTGGATACCAGGTAAAAGATCGATATGAACTATCTATATACTGCACTATTTATTATTTTATCAACAGTAATTAAGTAAAATTCCATTACAATTAATAATTTCAAATAATTATTAGTATTAAGCACTTGTCAAGTTCTTGTCAAACGTAGGCTTTAGAAGAAATTTATGTCATTGAAGACTAATAACATAGAATCGTGCTTTCAAGCAATCTTTTATTGTATTAAACAATCTATTGCGTATTGAGTTGCTCTAAACACTAAGACATGTTTACTATGACATTATATTGTAATTTAAAGTTAGTAGAAATATGGGTTTTGGATTTTTGTTTCATAGTTTAGTGTAGGTAAATTCTGTTCTAAGTGGTAATACTCATAGAAGGTTTGAGGGTTTAAATAAAATATAAATGTTTAAATGCCACAGATAAATGATAACATCTACGACTGTAACAAAATATCGAACAAAATGTGTGGAAAATAAGAGATAATTAGATAGCATAGAGCTTCTTTAGGGCTACTTTACCCAACCATCTATGTTGAAAACAATGGTTTAAAATTATAGAAGCAATGTAAAGCCTGGGAGTATCCGTGAGGATTGCTTACTCAGATACACCTGATCAGGGCTGCTGATAGTCAGATAGGAATGGCTGATGTCACTGACGATTTGAGTTAAATGATGGGAAAGCTCAAAGAACACTGTAACAAGGAATTAGAAAGAAGATTGAGCAGAAGCTAAAGTGAGCCATTAAGGCAAAAGTGGGCCATCTTCACAATTGTCTAATGTTAGATATTAGATGCTTAGGATTGGAAACATTAAATATATTAATAGATATGATCTAATAAGTTTCAGTGCTGAAATCTATCAAAAAATAGCTTAACAGCAATAAAAAAAGTATAAATTCACCCTCTCAATAACAAGTACCATTGCCTGTTTCTGCTGTTAACTAAATTTCTTAAAATATGAGTGTAAGTTCACTCTGGCCATCTGAAATAAAATAGGATTAAGAAAAAAACAAATACTTGGAATGTAAGATCACGAAACCTGAAACAAGAGAAAAAGAAGCAAGTAATATAACTATTTATTTAAAAGTCAATTCCTACTCCAGTAAAAAAAATATTTTAGTTCCTTTTCATTTTATAATTACAACTAATATAAATACGTCAAATAACAATATTAAGTGGCAAAATAGAAAGCGAATTTTGGTGCAGTTTTCCATTTTCTCTTCTATGTATGCTGTTGGACTATTATTTATGTTTGTTACTATTTATACGCTTAATTTTTTTCGTCACTTGCATTGTGTTGTAGTTTCTTCCCACTTTCCTTTCGCATTCTCCGTTTGTGAAACATGTTTGGATAACTTTAATCTACTGTAGTTTGTTTGTTTATTTTATTATTTTCATTCATTTTCAATCATTATTTATAATATTGTCTGGTAACCATAGCGACAATTTAAGGTTATACATTGGAGGATTTTCTAATAGATCTCTGAAAAGTTAATTTCTAACGTTGGAAGTGCCAAAAATCGCTAGACTTCGAACTTGAAGATAATCCGTACGAATCCGACCTGGACCCCTCACTTTTTTAAAATTTAATTATTTATAGATACTTGAAAAAACTGTATTAACATCAATTGTCATTCACAACAGGTTAACAAAATATATTTGAACTTGATTGGATAAATAAAAGCGTATTTTTTCAACAATTTAAAATTTATACAAATATATGTATGTATATATATATATATATATATATTTTTTTTTTTTGTAGCTTTACAACACAGTTTTCTTGTATTCACTTATCACTTTCACTATATGTAATGCAGTATGCCCGACGATGGAGACAAAACCAGTCTTACAAAGCTAACTCGCAAAATTACCAAGTAGGATTCTTGTTTAAGTACATACTCGTATAGTGAAAGTGATATATATATATATATATATATATATATATATATATATATATATATATATATATATATATATATATATATATATATAATTATTTGTAGCTTTACAACACAGTTTTATTGTATTCACTAATCACTTTCACTATATGTAATACAGTATGCCCGACGATGGAGACAAAACCAGTCTTACAAAGTTAACTCGCACAATTACCAAGTAAAATTCTTGTTTAAGTACATACTCGTATAGTGAAAGTGATATATATATATATATTTGTAGCTTTACAACACAGTTTCCTTGTATTCCCTTATCACTTTCACTATATGTAATGCATTATGCCCGACGATGGAGACAAAACCAGTCTTACAAAGTTAACTCGCACAAATACCAAGTAAGATTCTTGTGTATATATATATATATATATATATATATATATATGTGTGTGTGTGTATATATATATATATATATATATATATATATATATATATATATATATATCTGGAGAGTATGAGCTAATAGAAGACACACGAGAAAATACCCGAACAAAGACCGTACATTACGAGATTAAATTCTTTTTTCGGGTGTTATAAATAGTTTTAAGAGCGAAGATATAAATTAATTAAACTGATAAGCATTATTTCGTAAAATACTACTATATAAAATAATAATTAATAATAATAATACTGTATTATTAATTATTTATAAAAAAAATAATAAAGGAAGCTGAGATGAAATGACTTGCGGTATGGAATGACTAGTGAGTGCAATAGACAAAGCGCTAAAATAGAAAAAAATAAATCGTCATTCAAATAATAGGAAAATGGTTGTGCTGGTATAAAATGGTTTAAGTTTACCAAATGGTGGATTAGTAAATTTAACGTAAGGAGCTGACTTTGCAGAAGGAAAAGAGTATGACTTGTACGAGGTAGTGGAAATAATAACAATAAGCAAAAAACATTGAAACATCAAATCAATATGGAAAAGGATGAGTGAAATGGTAGAACATACAACATATAAATGTTAGAAATCCCACAGAAGTAAATAGATAAACTTTGTAAAGTCAAACATAAAGTCGAAAAATTCTTTTCGTTTGTGTGAATAACCTATTTTAGTGTGTAAAGAGAATATATAAATTAAATATACTTTTTCTTTGTATTTTGCGTTATAATCAACATTCAAATATATTCTATTCTTGGGAAACATTTGCACAATGATAAATTAAAGGCATGAATTAATTAAACGCAAAACAACCAGCATATTGTTTTATGAATGAACCAAGTATAGCTTTTGTAGAGAAAACTGGGTAACTTACTAAATGCATCGAGTGGGATGCGTGTGACCAGCAAGGAAGGATCGACATAGATTAGCTGCATCGCGCATGCGTGTGCGTGGGCGTGGGCGGGGTTGTGCTGTGCTCTATTATTTATCAATCATTATTCACTTTTATCCAACTGTACGTGTAACTACGTTTTAATGGTACGGCGAAACATGTTCTAGCATAATGGTTAAATCGTCCTTGTATTTTCTATTTAGAGCTTTTACTTATTGTTAGATTTTAGAACATTTCTTTACATGCGGCAATGTGTTGTGGAAAAGTGAATGGAAATATTAAAGATGGCGAAAAAGTAGAACGGTGACAAGAAGTACCTGGTTTCAGACTCTACCTCCTTGTCAAAGACCACAAAGATCGATGTGTAATGTAGAAGTACCTCAAGTATACCATATGAAACCTCTAACCCCCATGAATCCAACCTTAAAACTCTTGTCTCCTGCCCAGGTACGAGACAGGGGATGGGGAGGGGTTCTTGGTGCGTCGACTTGTAGTAGCAGCATGCAAAAATCTAGCTACCTTTGCTATAAGGTCTGGAGTCAGGACGAACTCAGACCAGATATAACTATTTCGACCGCTTTTTCAGAGTTGTATCAATAGAACCTTCAGAACCGCCACGTATACCGCATGCTCAGTACCCCGTTTGATCAGTTAGGTCCAACTAATACAATCCACTTTCGGCTGCTCTTACCCAATAGGTTGTCATTACCGGATCAAACTAATTTTAATCGAAAGTATATGACTTGAGAATTTTTCTGTACAAAGTTACCGCAAATTACCCCATCGGAACATATTTAAAATAACGAAAGTTGTCATTTTTTATATTTTCTAAATTTAGTGAAATTTTAAGTTTAACTCGTCATATCTCGGCTGTTTTTGGGTATATTAGTTTGAAAATTTGACTGGAACATCTTTTGATAATGTACTAAATGATGAAATGATGGTATAAATTAGAAATAATAATATTCAACCACAACAAAATGGCAGATTTGTTTGTAATTTTCAGTAATTTAAAGGCACTTTTTTTTAAAATTAAAAGGTTGTGTTACAAACTTTAGAATTTTAATACTTTATAAATTGAACATTATTGCTGATAACCTAAAGTTATTTTTTGGAAAGTTTTTATATAATTTCCTTAAAAAAAAGTAACGATTTATATTTTGTGCGTGCGTAAGCGACAGAATCCGCCTGGCTGATACGGTCACAAAAGCAGAGCATTTTATAACATCTTTCTGGCTTACATTATTATTATATTAAAACCTTAAATATATGTATTATTTATATATATATATATATATATATATATATATATATATATATATATGTATATATATATATATATATATATATATATATATATATATATATATATATATGTATATATATATATATATATATATATATATATATATATATATATATATATATATATATATATATATATGAGAGAGACGTTGTCCGTGTTTTATACGATGCCCTAATATCATAAGCATAATAACACTACAAATTTTCGCGATTTAATCGTCAACTGTTCATACATAGAGCAAACTTGTTTGTGCATGTCAGCGAGAGCGGCGAATGTCGCGTGCGTATTACTGGTTTCAAAAATTTAAATACAGTTAAACTGTATTAAGAAATAAAATTAATAAAGATGACAACATTAACTTTATCATGATTTATTCAACTTAATTTTCTTTAATTAATACATATATTTAAAGTATATATATGTACTTATATATATATATATATATATATATATATATATATATGAGAATGATATTTGTTTGAATAATTTAACATATTTTTATATAGATTTAATATAATTTCCCGTTTTTTCTTACTGATTCGATCAGGCGGATTCTGTCGCTTACGCGCACATAAAATATAAATAGCTATAACTTTTTAACGAAATTATATAAAAATGGCAAAACTTTCCAAAAAATAACTTTAGGTAATCAGCAATAATGTACAATTTATAAAGTATTAAAATTCTGAAGTTTGTAACACAACTTTTTAATTTAAAAAAAAGTGCCTATAAATTACTGAAAATTACAAACAAATCCGCCATTTTGTTGTAGTTGAATATTATTATTTCTAATTTATACATTTAGTACATTATCAAAAGATGTTCCAGTCAAAATTTCAAACTAATATAATCAAAAACAGCCGAGATATGACGAGTTGAACTTAAAATTTCAATAAATTTAGAAAATATAAAAAATGACAACTTTCGTTATTTTAAATATGTTCCGATGGGGTAATTTGCGGTAACTTTGTACAGAAAAATTCTCAAGTCATATACTTTCGATTAAAATTAGTTTGATTCGGTAATGACGACCTTGCCACTTCGACGCTAAAATCAAGGGTGAGCTACACGCCTACAAGGGCCAGACCTTCACACTCAGGACTTGGTCCTAGATGGGCATAAATCCATTCCATTGAGAGCAAACATTTCTTTCAAAAAGACTTTTGTTTACTAATTTAAAAATCCATTATAACAAAAGATATTACGTTTGGAATTTATAGGCGTAAAATTTAAAGCTTCCTTGATCATTATGGACAAAAACATCCATGAGAAAAACCAGTATTAATAAAATTATTTAATTTTGTTTATTCCTAAACAATTACTACGACCACTTAGTTAAACAAATACTTGAAATAACATATTATTTGATTCTATCTTTAACTTGAGTTACTAATGTACACGTAAACACCTGATCATATTGAAATTCTGAATATAATAATTTTTGTTACCATTAAGAATATCGTAATTCTAACAGTTGCGAGTATTGATAATTTAAGAATGCAGTTTAAAGATTTGAAAGTGGAGTTAATCCGAATTACGTCAACAAAGAACAATGTTTTAATAGTAGGAAAGGCAGAAGTGGGCACTCAAACACTGGACATAATTAAGCTTATGTTTTCAGATCGTAACGGTCAACTCATAATTACGGTCTGTCTTTACAATGGGGCACATCTCTCAAAACGACCGTCATCATTAAACAAAAAAGTAACAGCTGTTATAGGAATATATCGTGTATTTATATACAGGATGTTTAGGTGTTTAAAATTAAGTAAATTTCAAAATAAACCTTTTCTCAACCCCTAACAAAAGGGTACAATATATTTACGATACGTTTGATCATAAAAACAAAACTTATTGGTTCACATGTAGGACCATGTTATACGTAACATCATTTTAATGTCATCTTTCAAGTGGTTGGATATATTTTACCCCAAAATCCGGTTCTGTCATCGTTACAATTGAAGTTTGACATACGATACTTCGGCCAATTTGAAGCGATTTATGTTGGAAGAGAAAACTATTATAGCGACGCCTACAAAAACCTATTGCATGGACATAAACATACAAATTCATGACAATATAATTTTCGCCAGGTTATGATATGAGTCATCTCAAAGTGAATTAAATGATAACATGTGATTTCATGCAACCTGATTTTGTGTTATAGGTTATGTTGTAGAACGCTGTTTTGAACGTAGATTATATTACATTAATTATTGAATATTATTATGGACAATCGTTATTATTCGTTTTGATTAGTTAATAAATTTATTAAAATGTTTATAAATGGTTTATAAGTTATGTATTTGATAAATTTATTAATTTAATTAAATTTTTATAAATCTAAATACAAATAATTCCATACAACGATAATAATAAGATATGTATTTTGAGTTCACTTTTTCAAATGAAAACATTCTTAGGCGCGTCTGATAACAAGTAATAACAAAATTAAATGTTTTTCTCAATTACAAATTTCTGTAGACGTGGCTATAAAAGTTTTCTCTTCTGTCGGCGCTCCCCTGGGTGCCACAACCTATTTTTGTTGTTGTTTTCTTCACACCACATTTTCAAACAAATTCACATTTGAATTATAATTGTAAAAATATAAAATAGCCTCACGTTGAAGTGGTTTATTACAATTTTTAATTTGTAATTTTATTACAAACAAAACACACACATAAACAGGCCTATATATTTATAAGTGAGGATGTTTCTAACAAAATTCAGGACTAAAAACTATAGTGTATGTAATTAAACTCTTAATAACTTAAAGATTCTCTTACAATTACTACTTTTTAGTGACTTGACGTTTTGAAAATTTCTGGTTTTTGTATACCTGAAGAGGATTATTGGGTTTGTAGCCTTTATATATCTAAAACGTTGTAATTTTAAATACATAAATTGTTACGAAATTATTAGTCTTGAGTTTCTTAAAAGAAACCTAACCTACAATTTATTACAAGACGTCAGTAAGACATTATATAAAAATGTCTATATAAAGCTTATTTAAATCTAGATGGCCGTAAACAAGTTTATTTAACTTGTTCCCATACTCAAGATGAACTTATACATTTAAAAAGCTTAATCCTAAGTATCGCCTGAATTGTAAAGCCTTGACTAATTATATTTTATCATACGGGTTTTGCAACAAAAGTGACGTAATATAAATAAAAATTAATTAATAATTATAAATTTTTTCTATTTTGCCAGGTATTTTGTTTTATTTAATGTATATGGAATGTAATTCGTTTTTGTTATTCGAATGATTATCTTTGTTATTGTTGGAGTATTGGTATTTGACTGACCTTTATTGAATTTCCTAACAAAAATAACTATTCTTTTTTGACACATTTCGGGAAAACCTCCATTATCAAAACCTTAACTGCACTCTTACACTATCGAAGCCTTATACTGCATATTCAATTACTCAATCTCTGAGGAGTTTCATGATATATAAATGTAAATTAAAGCTTATAACTAAGCAAATGCCACGAAAATTAGATAGTACCTACGCGCTTGCGACGATATGTACTGATGCTTTATTTTACGTGCAGACAATTATTTCTAACTATAATACATGAGCGTTATATGTTATATTACACTTTACTTTGTTTATTATAAACAAGAATAATATTTAAAAGAATATTTTCACAACCTACTCAAAAATAATCACGAAAAAACTTTAGAAGATCGATTTAAGAAAGGGTAAACTAAGAAGTAGAAAATCTGTGTCTTAATAGGAAAGACAAAATTAAGAAATTAGAACTGGCATTAATGTCCTGAACAGACACCGGTGACTTTGGTATATTACCTAAAAGAATAACAAGATGTTTAGTCCAGATAGCCTTGTAACGTAAATTTTTTGTATAAAAATTCGTAAGGAATTTAGATGTTAAATATTGCAGTTATTTGTTACATAATTAGTTAATTGACCTGCAAAATCGAGAACTAAATTGAATTTAATTATGGTGCATTCAGTAATTTTACCAACAAATTTCAAATTTAAATAAATCGAGTTTTAATAAGTTACACAAAAATACCAAGAAAGAAAATACATTTGAAACGTTTAGACTATTTTTATATCTAGCTTTACATTCTTTTAACATGTCATGAATTAATGCAAATATTATATTATTTTAGAATTTATGGCACTGGCATATGATATCCACAAAAAGATTGCTTCTATTTAAAATAAAATACATTTCAATCTAGTTTTATTCAACAGTTAAAAAAATTGATATTGCGTCATACAAATTAATTATCACTTCCCGCATTTTAAAAATATAAAAACTTGTACTATTTTGCCGTGACCAGTTAAATTTGAAATTTGAATTTTGATATCACATCACTTTATATTAAAATTAGAACTTATCTGAACTGGAATTTGTGATGTAAAACATAACTCCTGGATCAGATCTCGCCATTCAGCATTTTTAGGATTTGAGTTGATTGACAACTTCGCCCGGTGTAGAATATTAGTGTAGCAACATTTCTTGAAATAAAATAAAATAATAAATTGAACTTTTACATAATTAAAACTATTAAATAGGAAAAAAAATCCATTTTTGCTACGTCCATCTTGCAACGTGTGCATGGTTCTACCACCACCAACCAAAGAGAAAGCTTAAAGCCTACAAAGCGAGTCAGTTCTAAACTTCTGCGCAATGCTTCGACGCATTTTTAAATAACAGGCTTGTTGATTTCATATCTCAACCAGTATAATTTACATTATAATTTACAATTTTTTTAAATTTTATATTTTTAAACTAATATCTCGGTTTGTTTTCTGATGTTGCTGTAATATGTAACATTTTTGCCTAAAATAATGTTACAGCCTATGTGAAAAAAACAAACCAATATCGATTCTACTTCACAGTTTACTTTCAGTGCAGTAGGAGAATTTTGTTTCTGAATGAGTGATTTGTGATAAGTTCAAGAGTAACTCAAACAAAGTAATAGAGTAAATGCCAAATAAGTTTTAAAACCAAATAATCACCAAGCAATATTCAGTTCTTATCAACTGAATATTAGGTTGGTCAACAAATATCATTAATTTGACTATGAAATTTTGAACAACGTGTCTGATTTTAAATAACTAAAAACAATTATAAAATAATTTTAGTTCGCAATACATGATGAGCATTAATTTACAATATTCTAAAGCATGTAATATCTTCTTGTAAATCTGAGATACAAGATTAAAGCAACCAAAGTTATATCAATAAATGCAAATTGTTTAATTGTATGTAAACTTAAAGACCTCCTTGGCAAGTTCGGACTTGATCTTGTTTACGTTTCCTAACGATTCTCTTTTTAAAGGAAATAGTTTAAGAGTTTGTTTAATGCTGTCAGGACTGAGGAGCGTAGGGACTTGTCAAATGATTTACAAACACTAACTAAAAAATTGGACGCAAATGGTGTGATGTTGTTGCCTGATTAGGATTTAAAGATTGTCTGGGTGGATTCAGTTTTTACAAGAGAAAAAAACACTTTGTTGGAGTTAGTAGTTTCAGAATGCAAAGAGTTTTGGACAGACGAAGCTAAGATGAAGAGCACAGACGCCTTTAGTGTAATAAATAAAGACTACGGTGTGATGGACGAATAAAGAGAGAATGACAGTGGATAACAAACAAAAATTGCTTCTAGAGTAGGCCTTACTATCTGAAACGAAATGGCCATATAACGAACATCCTGAAAGGACGATCCAAACAGGATGGTAGTATCTTTTTACATACCTTTGGTTTACAAATGGAAGGGATGAGACATGATTGAGTTAATAGAACGAATTTTATCAGTCAAGCTGGCTATTCTTGGCTCTGATGGGTATAAATGTTATTGTGTAAGCTGGTATAAATAAGATACGGTAATAAACTACCTGTGCTTTATAGAAGAACGATAGTTTCACTCAAGGAAGGTCGTATCTGCGACAGTCGTAGTGACGTCTGTCCGTTACACTAGCATATATGGAGAAGGACAGAGAGCCCTTCTTTTAGTTGTTATTAAATATAAAGAGGGAAGTTATGTGTAGAATATTGTGTGCTAAAATTTCCTGAAGAATGATATCCTTAAGGATTGTCTGAGCAGTAAGGTAATAATAAACTAGGCTTTATTTATTTTTACTTTTCCTTTAAAGGTGTGGAGAGATTGATAAGGTAGGATTGAGTAAATTGAATAGGTTTTTACGGCACTCAGTCAAATTGGATCTGCGGAGTATGAAAATTAGTGTGTATACAGAAAATATTAAGGTAAAGAAATAAACTTCCTGCTATTTCATGTAAGGCTATTCGTGTATGCCGGGTTTTATACGTATATCTACCTTGGTGTTATCTACCTCCTATTAAGTTATAGTAGAATGTCTGCCAGTTACACTCTGGTGTGGAATGGACGATTGAGAAGGATGCAATTAAAATAGGGACAATGAAGGGAGGTATGGTTTAGTGGTATCAAGAGAGTAGTAAATGGTTTACGTGGGTGCGGTCGTAATGTCACCATTCCTAAATATATTTATTCTTTTCGAGGAAGATGCCGTAGAATTATCTCACATGTTGAAAGCATACCAGTATTTCCTGCAAACCTTGAAATGGGTCAGGATTACATCTTCAGACAAGGTAAAAAAGTATGCATTTAAAAAAAAATGCTGTTCGCAGTAGTCTGTTCTTGGGAAGTAACCTTCCTATTTACAGAGAAAATATGTTTAGCCAAAGCGGTTTCTGTAAAGATGCAATTGTGAAGCTGTCGGAGGTCTGTATTTATAAACGCAATGCTTCTCCAAGTTTTACATCTCGGCGACGTCGAATTCAGTCAAAACCATTGTGTAAGTTTTGCAAGGCCGGAAAAATTTTATTTGGTATTCGGCATTAAAAATATACGTGTTTTGTCTTAGTTAGACATGTTTTGTAACAGTTGAGTTGATATATTAAAACTTTAATAGCTATAACCTGCTTGTAAAATAGACTAAAACCTAAACCACTAATCACACTGCAGATAGGTTAAAATGAAAATACCAGTTACAAAACAAAGTACTTACAATATAACCCTTACAAAACCGACTTTAAACTAGTTACTAAACGAAGTACAAACCATAGAGTGGTTTATATTAAACTCATGGTTTTCGTTAGTCCATTATTTGAATAGAAATATGCCGAAAGGTTTCATTTGCCTATCAAATGACGTAGAAGGCCTTGGAGTTTGGATTGCATTTGTCCACGGAAACATGTCGCGCCGGAGCTGTAGACATTTGTTAACAGATACGCGAAGTTGGAGTTGCGACTTGCAGTTGTTCATTGTGGTTTTTCGAGTCAGTTTATTGTTTCGTCTTTCATGTTTTGGTTGTTCGAGTCAGTTTATTGTTTCGTCTTTCATGTTTCGGCTGTTCGAGTCAGTTTATTGTTTCATCTTTCATGTTTCGGTTGTTCGAGTCAGTTTATTGTTTCGTCTTTCATGTTTCGGTTGTTCGAGTCAGTTTATTGTTTCGTCTTTCATGTTTCGGTTGTTCGAGTCAGTTTATTGTTTCGTCTTTCATGTTTCGGCTGTTCGAGTCAGTTTATTGTTTCGTCTTTCATGTTTCGGCTGTTCGAGTCAGTTTATTGATTTGTCGTTCACGATGCATTACACGTTACAGCAACGTATATTTCTTGTTAAAAACTATTGGATAACGGAATCGGCCATTGGCACACAAAAAGCTTGCCAGAGGGAATTTGGTGTTCGAATCATCGAGACAGGAACACAATACTGCAATTTGTACACAAGTTGTAAACATCAGGACGTCTTGTGAATGAAACTGGCAAGAATCTGGCTGATCCAAAGTTACTTTGAAACCCACATAGCTTCCAGGAATTTGTGGCCTCCAAGATCGCCGGACTTGACCACACCAGACTTTTTTCTGTGATGTTATCTAAAGGAAAGAGTCTACACTACGCGACCTCGGACTTTGGATGATCTGATGGACAATATTACACGCGAAATCAACAGTATTGACAACCCATTGCTCAGTGAACCACCAAGAACATGGAACGACTTGTCCAGCTGTTTCTATGGCCGGACGGAGGACATTTTCAACGTAAGTTTTAACGACCAATTAATCTCCTAGGTATTCTATACATATAGAGCACAATAACACGTTATTTGTATTTTTCTTCTTAAAATAAACATAAAATGAAAATCATGAGGTTTATATGAATCACTTCAGTTATGTATCTAAGTATAAACTGGTTACAAAATTAACAACAAAAGGGATTACACACAGGTTTAAAAAATAAAAACAAGAATAAACCTTTATACAATTGACATAAGAACGATCATAAAGTGGGAAAACTCAATGAAAACTGATATTAAAAATGGTTACAGACTAGATACAAAAAAATTTTATTAGAGACTGACTATTAATTGGCAATAAACCATAAAAATTAGTATCTGACAACATCCTGATTAAAAAGAGGCTACAAATTAATTTCAGACAAATAACAAATCATCTACAAACCTAATAAAAATCGATTACAAACTGTTTACAAATTGACTAAATATACACCGAATACAAATTAATTTTATACACAAATTACAAATTCTTCATCTAAAAAACTAATACAAATTGAATATAAACTGCTTACATATTAACTAAAATATACACTGAAAAAAATATTCAAACAAATAACAAACTATCTACGAACGTAAAACAATTTCGACTACAAAGTTTTACAAATTAACAAAATATACACTTATTACAAATTAACTAAAAAACACTCGACATTTTTTTCGAGATCAACAGCATATGTGCGTTTGATATTAAAAACGTACGTTTAAATAACAGAACACTCAAATTTTTAACATCAGTCAGAAATAAAATAAAATCATCGTGTCTCAAGCTAGAAACCTCATTTTCAGCTTCAAATCTCGTAAATGTAATCTCGGATTGGAAGCATAAGTGATTTATTCATCAAGTCCTGGCCGGAACAGGAAGTTGGATAGCAACATCTCGGAAATGATTCCAAGTAATTAATGGCCTAATCTAAAAGCAAAGCGTCAGCCGGATGTTCACTCAACCTGACCGACAGCGCACTCTATCGGATATATAAAACTGTTTTGCAATATTTCTCTGGTTAAAAGGATATTAATTAGTTAAGTTAAACTTCCGTCACTAAAAGGCACGCTATTGTTGTGTCACATACGAACGGCTTGTCTGAACATGCACATTTACTGTAATTTATGTCCCTCGTATGTGCGGTAACGCAATTTGCGTGTCAAGGTGTTCACCTGTTGTCCCGACGTACAAAGGCGGATATTGCACGTTGCGATACAAAGGACACAAAGCTCTGGGGCTAGGACAATTTAATGGTTGTATCAATTATTGATCCTTTTACAAAGACAAATTTAAAAATAGAACATGTTTATTGCTTTAACATACTAAAACATAAAGAAAACTAGTTTGCTAAAAAATGTATTAACAACAATTTTTACAAGAACGTGAAACAAATGTAAAAGTGTAAGAAATTAATAATTTTTTTGCAAAACGAAAAACAACTGGATCAAGGAAAACAAATGGATTAAGGAAAGCTAATTCAGGAGCTAGTATGGAAATCTCTGTAAAGTAAAAACTCTGCCAAATTATAAATAAAATGGGAAAAGTAAATAAATGCATCACTAAATTTTCAACTAATGAGTTAACACTATATAACTATATATATTTCTGTAAAAACTCTTTTATTGGTAAGGCTTTAGATTTTACAGTAAAACCTAACGTTTAACAACTCTTAATGGTAAGAGTTCGAACTCTTCTGTGATCATCGTTATTTAGAATCTTTACCAGTATACACTCGGTAAATCTCAGGCTTTACTTTAGAGACGCGTTAAATGGTGAACCTAGTAAAATAACCTAACATAACACTAACGGATGCGCTCGTTGCTTGCAAAACAATTAACAAGAAACAATAATTAACAGCTCTATTCCGGAACCAACAGTCATTTGTAAAAGCTAGCATTTCAATAACTCTTACTATAATTCGTACCATATAGCTAGGCCCTTCGATAGCGCACGCGCACCGCGCTCCTTTCCCTGCCAGTCCACACGATAGTCTGGTGTTGCACGCATTAACTCCAGTCAGTCAATGATTTTCAAATTAAGTTAACTGTAGAAGTGATCTTATGGGAAGCGTAGTAGGAGTAACTCAAACTACCGTTCCCTTACACGTCAAGCTATGTGGGCACCGAAATACCTCTTAGAATTTCTAATTTTTAAAATCTTTACATTTACCTCCTCATGTTCGAACCTCGTCAGTTATAAATATATTACAAAAAACAATGTTTACAAATATTCTGATTTTTACAGTAACATATGCATGATAAAAATTTTGTTGTGGTAAAGTATTTATAACGTTGTATACTAGATGATTTAAAAACTTGAAAACTCCGTTACTGGAGATAATTTTCGAACATAACCGTTACAATGGGATCGTTTACGAATATAACCTTTACTGGTGATCGAACCTAATACGGACGTAACCGTTATTGGAGGTAGATTTACGGACATAACCGTTACTGGTCTCTAAGTGACATAATCATTGCAAGCGTTTGGATCGTTTCGAATATTACTATGACTAGCTAACGCAAAATTTCAAATATATTTATTTTTGGTGCTTGCAAAAATTTTCGGACGTAACTGTTAAATATGATTGGAAAATTTATAAACATAGCTGTTAGTAGATAGTTCGTACACGTTCTGTCGTAACTTTATTACTAGTAATAGACAAATTTATTACCATTTCTGGTTAACAGTATGATATTAACATAACCGTTATTAGTGTTGAAAGAAAGAAAAAAATCTTCGATATTTCTTTAAAACAAAAATTCAAACATAGTTTGTAGCTGTAAATTATTTTTAGTAGCTTTAATTGTTATGAGTTAAAGCTGATTTTAAATATTACAGTTTATAGTTACATATTTAGAAAATGACCTGCAAAGTCTTATTAAATTATTGTCTAAAGGCTTATTAAATTAAGATGTATGGGATTTGTGTGCTCGTTAAATAATTGCTCTCTTAAATCTTCAATTAAAACAATTTAAACATATTTTATTTAGCCAAAAAAATTATAAAATTACAACCAAAATACATATTTCTGAAACATTGCGCTAGTTACTGATTAGTGAACATTTATCACTTGACTTATGAGGAAATTTACACATTAACAAATCAATGGTTAAAATGAGTCTGTTTTCGAGTTTGCTTGTTTGTTCTTTTCATAATTAATTCTTACAATTTAAACTGAAAACAAATGCACCAAATAATGCATTAATTACATTTAAGTACGTATTGAAAAATTTAAAGTTTATTAATTTTGTATTAAACTGTTTAAACATTTAAATTTTGTGATAGTTCACCAAAGTTTGAATTTGTTCAGTTAGCTGTTTTAACAAGGTGTAGCCTCTCATCCTTCTATTGGAAAACCTTACAAGATTCCCTCGGTCATGATTTTGAAAAAGGCTTCAGTAACTCAGCGTTCCATCTTTGTACTTGGGGACGTGCGCTGTCTTCTATACTATGATTACAAGAAATTAAAATAAATGACTGTTACATTAAAAATTTAAAACAAACATTTTCTCGCTCTCCGCACTACAGACATGCTTCGTTTCCTACATTTTGGATATGAGAGGATTGAATTATCCGTCGCAAGCAAGCGTCCTAGCTACCGCACATCGAAGATGCGCATATTACTTTAATTTTGTTTTTAAACTCTTCCTACAGATGCCACTACCAACCAGAGATTTGATTTAAAATATCACAATTTGTTTGTTCTAGTTCTATATTGTTACATTTTCGAATACATTCTCGTTCGTTTTCTGAAATTTCCTTTTTTTTATCTAAAATGTGTTACAAGTTTTTATTTTGGATTTGAAAGTTTCGAAACAAATTCGTTACTGATGATCAGAAAGTTTACAATTATAACCGTTACTTGTTACGTAATCTACCTTAGGATCACGGTGAACGGAAAGCTTACAAACATTACCGTTACTCGTTACGTAATCTATCTTAGGATCACGGTGAACGGAAAGCTTACAAACATTACCGTTACTTGTTACCGTAATCTACCTTAGGATCACGGTGAACGGAAAGCTTACAAACATTACCGTTACTCGTTACGTAATCTATCTTAGGATCACGGTGAACGGAAAACTTACAAACATTACCTTTACTTGTTACGTAATCTACCTTAGGATCACGGTGAACGGAAAGCTTACAAACATTACCGTTACTTGTTACACAATCTATCTTAGGATCACGGTGAACGGAAAGCTTACAAACAATACCGTTACATGTTACGTAATCTACCTTAGGATCACGGTGAACGGAAAGCTTACAAACATTACCGTTACTTGTTACGTAATCTATCTTAGGATCACGGTGAACGGAAAACTTACAAACATTACCGTTACTTGTTAAGTAATCTACCTTAGGATCACGGTGAACGGAAAGCTTACAAACATTACCGTTACTTGTTACTTAATCTATCTTAGGATCACGGTGAACGGAAAGCTTACAAACATTACCGTTACTTGTTACGTAATCTACCTTAGGATCACGGTGAACGGAAAGCTTACAAACATTACCGTTACTTGTCACGTAATCTATCTTAGGATCACGGTGAACGGAAAGCTTACAAACATTACCGTTACTTATTACGTAATCTCTCTTAGGATCACAGTGAACGGAAAGCTTACAAACATTAACGTTACTTGTTACGTAATCTACTTTAGGATTACGGTGAACGGAAAACTTACAAACATTATCGTTACTTGTTACGTAATCTACCTTAGGATCATGGTGAACGGAAAACTTACAAACATTACCATTACTTGTTACGTAATCTATCTTAGGATTACGATGAACGGAAAGCTTACAATCATTACCGTTACTTGTTACGTAATCTATCTTAGGATCACGGTGATCGGAAAGCTTACAAACATTACCGTTACTTGTTACGTAATCTATCTTAGGATCATGGTGAACGGAAAGCTTACAAACATTACCGTTACTCGTTACGTAAACTATCTTAGGATCACGGTGAACGGAAAACTTACAAACATTACCGTTACTTGTTACGTAATCTATCTTAGGATCACGGTGAACGGAAAGCTTACAAACATTACCGTTACTTGTTACGTAATCTACCTTAGGATCACGGTGAACGGAAAGCTTACAAACATTACCGTTACTTGTTACGTAATCTACCTTAGGATCACGGTGAACGGAAAGCTTACAAACATTACCGTTACTGGTTACGTAATCTACCTTAGGATCACGGTGAACGGAAAGCTTACAAACATTACCGTTACTCGTTACGTAATCTACCTTAGGATCACGGTGAACGGAAAACTTACAAACATTACCGTTACTTGTTACGTAATCTACCTTAGGATCACGGTGAACGGAAAGCTTACAAACATTACCGTTACTGGTTACGTAATCTACCTTAGGATCACGGTGAACGGAAAGCTTACAAACATTACCGTTACTCGTTACGTAATCTACCTTAGGATCACGGTGAACGGAAAGCTTTCAAACATTACCGTTACTTGTTACGTAATCTACCTTAGGATTACGGTGAACGGAAAGCTTACAAACATTACCGTTACTTGTTACGTAATCTACCTTAGGATCACGGTGAACGGAAAGCTTACAAACATTACCGTTACTTGTTACGTAATCTACCTTAGGATTACGGTGAACGGAAAGCTTACAAACATTACCGTTACTGGTTACGTAATCTACCTTAGGATCACGGTGAACGGAAAGCTTACAAACATTACCGTTACTCGTTACGTAATCTACCTTAGGATCACGGTGAACGGAAAGCTTTCAAATATTACCGTTACTTGTTACGTAATCTACCTTAGGATTACGGTGAACGGAAATCTTACAAACATTACCGTTACTTGTTACGTAATCTATCTTAGGATTACGGTGAACGGAAAGCTTACAAACATTACCGTTACTGGTAATCAAAACCTTAGAGAAAATATACGTTATTGGTAAACAAAACGTTTAATTACATATACGTTACTGCCTATCAAAACTTTTATTACTTTCGCCCTTATTTTCAATTAAACTAAAGTAAACCTTCTCTCGTTGTTTTGCTTCCGCCTTCTCTTTCTCTCTCAATTGTCTCTCTTCCTCTCTCCATGGTTTTTCTTCCGCCTTCTCTTTCTCTCGCTCTTCTTTATCTTTTTCTTCTTTTGCCTCGAAAAAGGCCATCAATTTATCCATCTCGGATCTAGACATTTTGATTTAAAATTTATTTATTATTCAATTAATTATTTATCCACTTATTCCTTTCTATTTGATTTCCTTTAGGCCAGATGGTTCCTTACCCGCTCTTTCGTCTAAATATTTATTCAATTGCAGTTATTTATTTATTTTATTTTTATTTGTACGCTCTTGGATTCCTTCAATTTATATTATTATTTAAAAATTTAATTGCATTATTTAAAACATTCTGACTTCACTTATTTAAACAATCTCGATTTATCTCTATAATTTAACTATTTAATCTTGATATAGGGAACCTGTTCAAAGTCCCTAACGTTCGGGCGCCAATTCTGCAACGTCCCTCCCCTTTTATTGATATCCCTTCTCGCAGAATACCAAAATTTAAACGGGAGGAATAGAAAAATCAACGAAAACCAGATTCAAATCCAGCAGTTTTCAATTCCACAAAATATATTTGTAGAATGGTTAGTACACAACTCTACAAACATTTTTAAGGGGTGTGTGTGTATTAGATGTGCTTTGTTTATTGTTTAATGTGTGTATGATGAACATTTTATATTCAATTCCTTATCTAATGTATTCATGGTGAATGTATCTGTGCTTTGTGTTGCTGATTCTGTGTCCAAACTTTTGTTTGTAATTGTATTTTTGGGTTGAGATACGAAAGTTGGAGTAAAACGTTAATTAAATGTTTTACTAATATACTAGTTTAAGTCTTAAATAAAAAATAGAGTTTACGACTATAAACGTTACTGGTCACCGTAACGTAATGAACGTACCCTTCCTGGCGGTAAGAAATTTACAAACATAAATATTTACTGGCTGTATCAATGTTTAAGAATATAACTGTTATTCATAATCGTAACATTAACGTATATAAGCGTCATTTTTTATATTTTCTTTTTAGAAATATAATAGTTACTGGTTATAGAAACGTTTAGGAACATAACCGTTACTGATTGTCAGGACGTTTATTTTCTCGATTTTATTAAATTTTCAACACTTAAACTGCAGTTGTAATTACATTTCAGAGTGAAAAAGATATTAAAAGCAATTCCTATAACTCAATAAACGTATGAATTTGTCCATGAGCTAAAGCGACACTGGTGAAAGCTTCCAACCCCTTCTCTCTAGGAAGCAAAGCAACAGGGCTTTTGTCCGTCTGCAACCTATGTACACACAGGAGCGTTAATTGGCGAGAGACGCTTTGTGCACTCCTCAAGAGCGCATTGTTTTGTTTAAGTGAAATCGCACTTTCAAATCCACAAACAGTTTATTAAATAAAGCCACTTTCACAATACTTTGTGAGACAAGAGTCGTGCAAAGATAGGTTGAATTCAATAATAAACACGGCGGTGATAAGATAGTAAATTGTTGAACTTCTTAATTTGTAAAACGGTTCTATAGAAGAAATATAACAGTTTTAACTGTTATAATAACAGTTATTTGTCTCTAGCACCTACAGTTATAAGACAGGTAATGGAGGTGTAAATTGCCTGCACTGAATAATTTAATGTTTTTGTGAATGCTAGTACTAACCTTGGTATATTACACCATTAATACTCCTTAATCAGAGAATATACGGTTATTTGTTTAATAAACTATTAGAAATGTATTACAGGTGAATTAGTCTCACTCCCCGTTATAAAAAACGTAACTTTTTATAAACTTATTTTACTAACGTAACAATGCATGTAGCTGGCAAAAATTATAATTCCCACACATACACACGCTAGCTAACTCTCACACACACACACACTCTTTTACACACACACACATACACACACACACACACACACACACACACACACACACACACACACACACACACACACACACACACTCATTTACAGAGAAATAGAATTCGGAACTGAAATATGTATGGTTACATATACTATTTATTCCTTTCCAAAATGGTCTAACTGTCGATATGCTAATTTTATTTAGATAGCAGGACTGCAACCTATTGGATCATGATACTTAATTTTTAATTAGGGGTGTTAAATAATACTTAACGTATTATATACAATACAAGCCACAGATTAAAAACAGCACTAAACCACTTTAAAGTAGAAAATTGTAGCATTTGAACCAGTTCTGCAGAGAAAAAACCAAGAAAATACTCTGAGCATGCGTTCGTGTGTGTTTATGTGTGCATGTGTGCGTGCGCTCTTGTTTGTAAATACTAGTTAAGTAGAACTATAGAGAGGTACTCCAGAATCTGTTTATTGCGGTAAAGTAGCCAGAATGTGCTTAAACTAGGGCAGTGGTCATGTCTAGCGGCTGATTGCAGAAGTTAAAGGACAGGTTGGATTTTGGGGATCTGAGATACTTTTATGAAAACCAATACAACTAGGATACATTAAAAATAATAATATTTTTTTTCAATATAAAGTGGTTATCATACGCTATTGGTTGGTAACTATGCTAGTTTACCATTTAAAGTTAAACAATTTATTTATAACATGATTCGTTTTATGGAAACAGTAATACGAGTAAATTGATAAAAGATTAAAAATATAGCAATTAAATGTTGTCATTTATAAATCACTACTGAACAGATTTGTAAAATTGCAACTTTCTGGAATATTTTAAAAGATTTTAAAACAAGGAAATAGCTAATTTTGTTGATGAAGGAATATTTACAATTTTCTTGGAATTTACTCAGCGCCAATGAATCATTCATTTGTTTCTTTAAACATTCAATGTTTACCATAGCTGACTGTTAATAAAATGCGACTAAATACTTTAGTTAGTTGGAATAGCTTTGACCCATCCTACAGGTCTTCAATTTTAGTGTCTAGACTTCAATATTCACAGTCTCGAATATTAATGAATCTTGGAAATGAAAAATGAAAGAATCATGGCGAGCGTAGAAGCTACCACCATTGTGGGACTTTTGTTTTAACATTCACAATATTATAAACTGCAGAGGTTTTTGGCATAAAGTTGTCACAGACACACAGGTAGAGCATATTTCGATTCTACCGGACGTGAAGTCAAGTCGAATGACAATTAACCTTATTCTGACCACCTTACTGACTCTGCGAACTGGTCCAAATCTCATGAGATGAATGAGGTTTTGGCATAAAGTTGTCACAGCCACACAGGTAGAGCATATTTCGATTCTACCGGACGTGAAGTCAAGTCGAATGACAATTAACCTTATTCTGACCACCTTACTGACTCTGCGAACTGGTCCAAATCTCATGAGATGAATGAGGTTTTGGCATAAAGTTGTCACAGCCACACAGGTAGAGCATATTTCGATTCTATCGGACGTGAAGTCAAGTCGAATGACAATTAACCTTATTCTGACCACCTTACTGACTCTGCGAACTGGTCCAAATCTCATGAGATGAATGAGGTTTTGGCATAAAGTTGTCACAGCCACACAGGTAGAGCATATTTCGATTCTACCGGACGTGAAGTCAAGTCGAATGACAATTAACCTTATTCTGACCACCTTACTGACTCTGCGAACTGGTCCAAATCTCATGAGATGAATGAGGTTTTAAACGTCCTTTAGAAGCCACTTGAATATAAAAACTTTATGATACCACTTGGCCACTTGGAACCAAAACTACTGTTCATTTGCTCTTTTTAATGATTTATGCATTCGCCATTAACTTCTCCTCTATATCAGAACTGACTTTGAAATATATTTTTGAAGGCTCGTACTCTATGTTTGTGTTTCATATAACGTATCTATCTAGCTATTTAAATATTCGGATTTTTTACAAGTCCTAGGTGGAGATTGAACTCCTATCTATGACTCCATACAAGTAGGTCTACTTTATACATGCTACCTTGACCATGAAATATTCTTAAATATTTCCTATGGTTCAACTGCCTTACTTCCTTTTTTCTCAGTCTCTAAGTCTTTATTTTTTTGATCATCTTCCTTTTTTCACTACTATTTCTCCTTCTCATTTTACTACTTCTTCTTTCCGTATCACATTATCTTATTCTAAAAACAAATAAAAACATACACAAAACTCACAAATTAATCATTTATTTACCCATACGCGTTTCACAAGCTAAACTCAAAGAATATTTTTTTATCTTATTCTCTCTATATAATATGTTTTTCTTTATTAAAAACTAAGCAGAGTGTTTATAAAATTAAAGGCTGGAAAATGTTTATCAACGTAGGAAAAACGTCAAACGTTAAGGTAAACACACACACACACACACACACACACACACACACACACACACACACACACACACACACACACACACACACACACACACACAATTTACGGAAGCTGACCTGCCAAAGAAACAAGTAGAAGGGTAGCAAAGTCTATAAAATTAGGTGTAAGTGATAAATGTGAATAAAAACAACGTTGCTATCTATTATAATACGTTATTATTTCATCAATATTTGCAATAAAGAATTACAAATTACCACAGTTTTAACTTTTAAACGGTTTATATTATCAATATCCTTTGAGAACTTGATATTATTTGAATAATCACGTTAAAACATAACTATATTTATAGTTCATAAAAGGCTTTTTCAAACGTTCAAACGATTTTAAAGAAAGTGTCATGTTTAAATTTTACCTTCGATAAATGTACATTCACTATTATGATTATGTATTTCCAAATCCTCAAATATTTTAATCTTTATACTCTCATTAATTTTAAAATTTTTTTTTCATATCACTTATATATTAAAAATTATGAAATTGAGATTTGAGTAGCCAAATTTTATTTATATATGTTAATAATATTTTATATGCATAAGAATGCTCTTTTATCTTTCTTGAATTATTTCTTTGTTTTTAGTTTTACCAATAAAATATGTATTACAATTATTATATTTTATTTTATAAACCTCATATTTATAAGGTATTTAGTAAAATACCTTATTTTAATTACTGCATTAGATTTCAAATAATATTATTTGTATTTGATATTTTACGTTTCAATTTTTTATAATTTATTTATTCGTTTGATTGACGATTTAATTAATGTCTTATGTTTTAAAATTTTGATTTTATAAATTATATTAATTTTTAGTTTTACTATCTAATTTATAAATTGTTTGTATTGCATGCCGAATTTAAAAACATATGTAACGCGACAGTAAATTGGATCTTTCGTTTTTCAATGTGTTTTTATTCTATAATCGTTTATTGACAATTCTATTACTGAAGTTATTTATCATGTTTGAACTTTCAACTGTTTCAGTCAAAGTTACAAAAACCACATTCAAAATATTTTACGTCATATTGGTCTCCTTGTAGCAGAAACCTAAACGAATCTATGTGAAAGCGACTTTATAATAAGCAGGATACTATACAAGTGGTGTCTTCTTTACAAAGTACAATAAAAGACTTTTATACAGAACTAATTATTGTATTTTGAAATACGTTTTCAACACACGCATATAATAAACATTTGTACAATCCTGAAGAATAATTTAGCTCTGCAATTTATTTCACAGAACTCCATATTCTGTAATTTGCATCGGGAGCAAGAGAGGCTCCGGCACAGCCTGAGCTATCGACCCACCCTCCCCCATTTACTCCCACATCTTCTTCTTCTGCGGGCTTTGAATCGCTGTTTATCACATCAATAGAACCTCTTAACCATATTCTCATTCACAAATTTAAATTAATATTTACAATACTTTAATTAAATTGTCGTACAGAGTTGAGAGGCGGTTCTGGATGAAATTGAGTTATTCAAAACTTTGTTTCTGAAAATTCAATATATGCAAATGAAGTTTTGAATGTAAGAATGTCGGTCACTAAAAGTAAAGATGTCAAAAAGTTTCAACATTGTCAGTCGTATTTACTAATCAAAACGTAAAATCTCTGACGAAAACAAAGAACGGGCTTTCAGAAATTGTTAAAAGAAAATAAACGTTTTTACAGGAAAACAAATGTTCCTATGGAAACTTACAAAATGCTCTTACAAAAAAAGTAATTAAAATATATTTTTTTAATATAAGCGTTTTTATAATAATACCATAAAAACGTTGTTATAACGTTGTAAATATTGTTATAAGAACATTAATAATTTACAGAAAAAAAATAATTTTTGCAAAAGGACAATTACAAAACAACTTCTTCATTTACATTCATTTACTTTCTTACATTTATTTCCTTCACGAAAAATCATTATGTTTCATCTAAACAAGTAAACGGAATTAAGACATTTTATTAAATATGTTCCGCATTTTTATTCTCTTCTATGAAACGGTATTTACGAAATGTACTCAAAAACCTCAAAGACTAATGAAACACTGATATCCCTATAATAGGCCCTCTATGTGGAACACTGTAACGGTCTGAATTACAGTTCAAATTAAGAAATTAACAATTTCCTATTGTTTAAATCACAATTTTAATATTTAAATAATAAGGTTTTAATTTATGGTATAATAAACATAGTAAAGAGATAAATAATGATTATAAAATCAAAGTACAGTTTTAATTAAATTTCATTAATTAATAAATATATATATATATATAATTCAGAACCTAATGTTTCTTCAAACGAGTTCCCTCCTGAGAACAATTTTATTGAGCTATTCTAAAAATTAGTTGGTTTTTTGTATGGAAGCCCAGAGACAATGTCTACTGGCAGATCATGTTTAAAGAACACAGGAGCCTTTTAAAAAAGGTATCTTAAACATGGTCATATTTTGCACGTCCCCTTGCTGTGCCTGCAGATCTCATGAAGTGGTAAGATTCTTTGAAAATTTTGTGTGTTCATATAAATGTTGTTTCTATTTTACTGACATGTGTGACTATATACAGACCCAACAAACCTGCCAACCATCTTAGGGGAGGTAGTATAAACGTTAAGGTAGAACGTCAGCGGGAATAGGCTTGCATTTAGGCGTGGTCCATTACTCGGGAACACAAGACAAAATTTAGGGATCTTAACACGTACACAAAACGGTGTGAGCAGCAGATATATAAATATATAAT
Source organism: Prosapia bicincta (assembly GCA_036971475.1). Classification (NCBI taxonomy): domain Eukaryota; kingdom Metazoa; phylum Arthropoda; class Insecta; order Hemiptera; family Cercopidae; genus Prosapia; species Prosapia bicincta. The sequence goes on along the minus strand of JBAIZL010000002.1, from coordinate 272,418,141 downwards.
AAATATGTAATTGCAACAAAACCAAAACAACGAAAAGGAGCGGGGGGGGGGGACGTTGCAACACTCGCTTTCCCTCAGGTCATAGCTTAAATGTTCCTTAAGGTAGAAACAATTAGTGTTCTGAATTTTTCCAAATGACGTGACCTTTTCAAACTGAAGATATTTGTTCAACTGAAGCTCCATCGGGGAATATACGTTTACCTTCCAAAACCCAAAGCGCAAAGGCCTAAAAGTTCAAAGGTAAGGTTTTTTCTTACTTTGAAACAAAAGCCTGTCCCTAAAGAATCTTAAAATCAAACAAAAACTAACAGTAAAATCCCTTGGTTTGGTGGTGTTCGTTACTTCTACCTGAATACAATGTCTGCAAACAATTGTAGTTTTTCTCTGGAGGAAGTCGGCTGTCCAAACGTTTCTCGTTATCTCCGCTTGTATTTTTCATATTTAATTTGTAATTAGAGTGGATAATCACAGCGTTGTCATAAAGCTAGCTATTTCCCTAGCACTGATGAAACATAACTGCAACTCCGATAGAGGCGTGTCTAGGTAGAGTAAGCAATGCTACTCTATCCCAGTGCTGGTATGCACGTCTTCAATCTCAACTTAAATCCATCTATATTCTCTAATCTTTCTTCCTTTAACGATGTTTACAGATAAACGCGTCTCTGAAATTCCCTTACGTTTATTTGTGTTTCGCATTTCTCTTAACTTTTTTTCCTTGATCTTCCCTTAATTACCAACCTAGGATTTATCTACCCATCCTAATTATACTTCAGAAATATTCCTATCCATACAGGTAAGTATTGCTTATTAATCGTTATACAATTTAAAAAAAAACAAAACTAAGTAGCAATAACAAAAAGAATCATTTAATATTTACCTCGATTAGAAATAAAGCTGAAATTAAATTTGGAATAAAAGCATTCGAAATAGCATGAGTTTTTTAATTCACCCAATCTGGCCAGCAAGTTGGCAACTACCTGTTTCAGGGTTAACACCATGACTACTCTAGTTGAACGATTGCGCTCACTTGATGATATAATTACCTTCTATCCCCAGCACCATGGAATCATTATGCCTTTCTTTGGCCCTACCTCAAGCTACTGCCCTTTCTTATCCCTCCTTATCGAAGAGGAGGGAAGAGATACTTTTTGAGAAATTGAAAGGAAGAAAATCTACTTTAGGGACTTAATCCTGAAAACATGATGCCATCACCTCCTCTAAATCCTTTACCAGAGGATCACTATCTTTAGTAACACTTAATTCTTCTATTATTCTCCTTATAATGCGATATAACGGGTTTGTGTCTATTTATTATCCCGTTTAGACTCGGGCTACTTTAGGTACGTGATGATAATTTATTGCGTTTTCACCTACTAGCTGCTAATTCCCTGAAAATTACAAAACGATAATAACCCTATTGACTAAGTGCTTAAAAATACACCTGCTGATAAATCCTACTGGCTAATCACCTGAAAACTGAAACACGATAATAGTCCTACTCGCTAATTGCCAGAAAACAACACGACTATTCTTTCTGGCTAATTGCCAGAAACCTACAACACGATAACAGTGCTACTGGCTAATTGCCTGAGAACTAAAACACGATAACAGTGCTACTGGCTAATTGCCACAGAACTACAACACAATTAAATCCTATTGGCTAATTGCCAGAAACCTACAACACGATAACACTGCTACTGGCTAATTGCCTGAAAACTAAAACACGATAACAGTGCTACTGGCTAATTGCCATAGAACTACAACACAATTAAATCCTACTGGCTAATTGCCAGAAAACTACAACACGATAATAACCTTACTGCTTATTAGTCTGAAAACTACAACACGCTAATAATCTTACTGGTTACTTCTATTACTGATAATTCTATTGACTAATTGCTTAAAACCTAAAACACGATTAAATTATCGTGGCTAATTGCCTGAAAACTACAACTCTATATTAATTCTATTGACTAATTGCTTAAAACCTAAAACACGATTAAATTACCGTGGCTAATTGCCTGAAAACTACAACTATATTAATTCTATTGACTAATTGCTTAAAACCTAAAACACGATTAAATTATCGTGGCTAATTGCCTGAAAACTACAACTCTATATTAATTCTATTGACTAATTGCTTAAAAACTAAAACACGATTAAATTATCGTGGCTAATTGCCAGAAAACTACAACACGGTATTAATTATATTGACTAATTGCTTAAAAACTACAACACGATTAAATTATCGTGGCTAATTGCCTGAAAACTACAACTCTATATTAATTCTATTGACTAATTGCTTAAAAACTAAAACACGATTAAATTATCGTGGCTAATTGCCTGAAAACTACAACTCTATATTAATTCTATTGACTAATTGCTTAAAAACTAAAACACGATTAAATTATCGTGGCTAATTGCCTGAAAACTACAACTCTATATTAATTCTATTGACTAATTGCTTAAAACCTAAAACACGATTAAATTATCGTGGCTAATTGCCTGAAAACTATAACTCTATATTAATTCTATTGACTAATTGCTTAAAAACTAAAACACGTTAAATTATCGTGGCTAATTGCCTGAAAACTACAACTCTATATTAATTCTATTGACTAATTGCTTAAAACCTAAAACGCGATTAAATTATCGTGGCTAATTGCCTGAAAACTACAACTCTATATTAATTCTATTGACTAATTGCTTAAAAACTAAAACACAATTAAATTATCGTGGCTAATTGCCAGAAAACTACAACACGGTATTAATTATATTGACTAATTGCTTAAAAACTACAACACGATAATAATTCAAGGGGCTTGTGTGTTTGTAGTTAGCAATGCTAAAAACGATCTGAGCTAGCTTTTAAACGGGACGATGACCATGCGACATCACAAAAACTCAACAAATCAGGATTAGATTTATAACTTATAGGAGAAGAAAAAAGGATAGTAGCGTATACAAATTGTACTGAATGTTTTTTTAAAACTATATTCCTAAACTACAATCATCAAACTTTTATTTTTCAGCTGAGAAGGCAATTTTTCGTTAAATTCTACGTTTTTTATGGAGATTGAGACATTATACTTTAATATAATATAAATCATATGACTCTGTACATATGTTTAGTTTTCAAATGAATGGGCTCTTACCTCATTGTTAGCGAGTCTACAAATTGCTGCTTCCAAGTGGTTATCGTCGGATGTGAGTTGTTCTGCTAGATTGATGTGAAGTGGCACTCTTCAACAAATTGTATTGTATTTCATATTTATTTCCATAACGTCGGAGGGTTGTACATATACACTTTCAGGTTAGCTTACATCATTCGTGAGTTGAATAATTTGTTTTGCTATGTCATATCCACCAAGTACTTCCCAATCCCTAATTTAAAAATTTCTGTAAGTAGGCCTGCATGCTCGTTATGTATAAAACTTCTATATAAACAAAATAATTTCAAACTAACACACCCAACTTGCGTACAATGGAATTATTTGCAATTTTGAGTATTTTAACTACAGCTACCTCTAAACGTTCTTCAGTAAAGCCCCCTACGACTGTAAGGCATACATGACTAAAGAAGATGTCAAGCTAAAAATACGATAGAGAGGAGTCTGGGACTTAGGAGGAGGAGCATCGAGCTCGCAGAGACAAATAGCGTCAGGGATTTCGTTGTTACAGATGTCTTCAGAAAATCTGCTTATTTGATGAAATTTATTCGTAAACTAAGACTGAGAAAGTATTTTAAGGGAAATTTGTCTCAATTTCGTATGGGAGAACGGTTGTTTGGGATTTATGAACAAACAAATAAACCTGAGTCAGCGTCTTTCATCCTAATTAAGATGATTTTCAAAAGAAATGGTACTTCTGATAGAAATACGTACGAAATTATTTTATATTGGGCAAACTAAGAAAAACTTAAAGATAGGTATAAAGAACATTTTAATAAGAATGAAAAACCAGACATATATAAATCGAATATAGCTAATCATTGTATCAATAATAATCACATGTTTACTAATATAGCTAATATGATACTTATAAAAGAAATTAAAAAAGCCTAAGAATGAATATTTATGAAGCTTTAGAAATATATAAAAATATAATATTAACAACAGATTGATAATTGAGCAAACATAACACAAAATCAAAATTTGACACTATATTATGTGAATGAAATGCTAAGACAACAAATTAAAAAATTTGACAATATTGTGTTAGATATGGCAACATTGTTTGTTGGATCTAGCTAACACCTGTATGTTTGAGTTTCTTTTGTATTCCTGAAGATGTGGGTACTGTTTGCCAACGAAAGGCTTTGAATTGTATAATTCAATAAATTATTCTTGTATTTGTATTTCTCTTGTTTTTTCATGTATATATATATATATATATATATATATATGTATATATATATATATATATATATTAAATATGGTGATATGTTTTCTTATAATATAGTTATTAAATTATAAATATTTCAAAAAGAAGAATACTTTTATTGCATATATTATTCAAAGCTTTTCGCCAATAAAACAGTACCAACATCTTCAGGAAAATAATTATCTAACAACATAATTTTGTTAGACAATTATTTTCCTGAAGATGCTGGTACTGTTTTATCGGCGAAAAGCTTTGTAAAATATATGCAATAAAAGTATTCTTGTTTTTGAAATATTTTTAATGTATTAATTATATATATATATATATATATATATATATATATACTACATACACATATAATATGTGTGTGTGTGTGTGTGTGTGTGTGTGTGTGTGTGTGTGTGTGTATGTGTGTGTGGGTGTGTGTGGTGTGTGTGTGTGTGTGTGTGTGTTTTAGTGATGCATTCGTGTGTGTGTGTGTGTGTGTGTGTGTGTGTGTGTGTGTGTGTGTGTGTGTGTGTGTGTGTATGGGTGTTAATAGCACTTGAAAATTAGTTTTGCCTTTCGGAATTCTTCGGGATATTTCGTTGATCCCCGGACCCTTTATACTCATACGCTGGAAGGAAATGTAAAGTGATGACGTCACGTACTATTGATTCACGTTCATGCATTTTTATGTTCTGCTCCATACCATGCTTCACTAAAAAAAAGTAAAAAATTAGTTTACAATCAACGGCAGATACCATCATTGCGCAAACATATTCTGGTTGGAATAAATTTAATGTAAAAGGACTGATGCTTCGCGTACTGACAGATTAAACAATGCGGTTTTGCAGAGCCTTCGGCGAGCCTCCGTGCTGTATTAATTTGTACGAATGTATGAGACAAAGTCCAAGCCATTGTGTTGAATACAATGGATCAAGAAGTTGAAAATGGCGTCATTACGATTATTATTCCAAACAAGTTATGCCAACAAATCTACATGCTTATAAAACAGAAGAAACCATGCCAACAAAATTACATGCCTACAAAACAGAAGGAAACATGCCAACAAAACTAAATGTCTACAAAACAAAACAAACCATGCCAACAAAACTACATACCTACAAAACAAAAAATACCACACCAACAAATTCATGACTACAAAATAAAGGTACCACGCCAACAAAAATACATGCCTAAAAACAAAAGTTACTACAACAAAATTACATGCCTACAAAACAGAAGGAAACATGCCAACAAAACTAAATGTCTACAAAACAAAGCAAACCATGCCAACAAAACTACATACCTACAAAACAAAAAATACCACACCAACAAATTCATGACTACAAAATAAAGGTAGCACGCCAACAAAAATACATGCCTAAAAACAAAAGTTACTACAACAAAACTACATGCTTACAAAACAAAATGAATAATGCCTACAAAACAAAAAGAACGTGCCTACTAAGCAAAAAGTACCACGCCAACAAAATTACATGCCTACAAAGCAAAAGGAACCGTTTTTTCAGGTCAACATATTTTAGAAACTATTAAACACAAATAGCACAACAACAATGTAACGAATTTCACATGCATTCATTAGCAAGAAAATTCAGTCAACTGACCTTTATTACGTTTTAAACCGAGGTATACAACTGTTCCAGTTTTAAAGTAGACAATTCGGTCAATCCATAATAAGTGATCAAAAATAAAATAGTTGTTTGGGAATTTAAGTTTATTTTTAATCTTTGTACTATACGATGTACAGAAGTACCTAAAAATGTTTTTCAATTTAAAATGCTGTTGGCGTCCATTTTTGTGTTAACAAAAACTAGGTATTTTCAAAATACTCATTTTTGATTGTTTCTGCAAAATTACATGTACACGGATACTTTTATTTAGAAAAATGTTATTAATTTTCAGATTTCACAAACTTTGAAAAAGCACTCATTTTGTGATTTTTGTTTTGTGATAAGATAGTACCTGTGTCATATTTACACTTTATCTTCCAAGTTACGGGACGTTTATGAGCCGACATTTAAATCATCCTTTGACGATTTTAGCGAGGTGCAAACTAGATATTTTCTCTTGCTATATTCAGTCCATATAAGCGACTAGTCATTTACTTAAATACATTAACCATTGTATAAAGGCCATTTTACAGGAATGGAACGGCGCTGAGTATGCAATCCATATACTGCAGTGAAATCTCCGGCTAGATTAAGCATCTTGATTTTAACAATAAGAAAACTAGTTAATTATTTACAACCACTGTCCAATATAAGCGTAAATGTCTTTAACACATTTTAATAACATGCCTTTAAAATGTTAACATGTATAATATCGTAATGTCTTTAATAACATTTTCAATATTGGTAATTAATTTTAAAACCTTAGAAAATTAAATTTTAATACTGTTTACTTTAAAACCATAATTGCGGATGTAGCGTGAAATAACTAAAGTGACGGAACGGTTATAAAACATGAACAAAGACGTAAATTAATCACGCAAACCTATGCTGTCTGTCATTAATGTCTTTCCTCCACGGAAATTAATTATATTCCTTTGCAATCAAAAGCTTTTTAGTAACATTATACCTCAGTCTTCTTCTAACTATTTCCTTAATTAATCATAATTTTATATTTTTAATCGTTACTCTAAATTTATCTTTAAAATCCGGATTTTGACAAATATGAACATCGGGTTTATCACTAAAACTATCACAACCTCAATACAAATATACAATACATAAAGTACTTTGATAAAAAGACTTTACCAAGTATGAGAATCGTCATAATTCCAGTCAAGATGATAACAAGTTCATCCTAGATTCCCTGTCATTTTTCGTGTACTTTGTCCTGAACATTTGGCAAATTTGTGAATAAAACTCGCATCCCTATGCCATTGAAAGAATTTTATTTTTAATCAAAACTTCATAACAGTTTTAATTTTTATTATTTCACTTCTTATAATTATGTGAGTTAAATTACTTCAGTACGCTATACATTTTGTTAAACCTCTCCTCCTTTATTTCAAACTCGTTTGGTGAAACGGGTAGACATATCTCCTTCTCCTATAATAACCACGTGTATTCCAGGTAGCGACTCGTCCCTCGTCGCCCATAATACTTTCCTACATTCTACGTCATGAAGTTTAACGTTATCACCTCAGTTCCTATACTTTTGTGGGAAATAATACTCAAATCACCTGTTCATCTTAAACAACCTCATTATTGGAATAGTGAAGTAGGGACATGTCCCTTCTAAACTCTAACCCTTAATCAAGGCATCCCCTCACGTCGGCGTCGCTTACCTTAGACGATATAGCGTGTATATGCTCTCGTCCTTAAGCTGTTATAATTATTTATATAATCTTATATATTCTTACCACGTTATGTTTATGTCTTTAGATTAACTTTATGTTCAAAGTTAATATGATCATGTTCTTTATGTTTTCGGGCACACTTTATGTTTCTAAAGAAACAAATTATGTATTAATATGATCTTAATGTTAATGTTCTCTATGTATACTTTATGTTTCTAAAGAAACAAATTATGTATTAAGATGCTCTTAATGTTAATGTTCTCTAGGTATACTTTATGTTTATATTCATCATGTTATTATTTTCTATGGTAATGTTTCTATATTTACTTTCTTTATATGCACTATACGTATATAATATTTTAAATAATAAACCCAATAACCACAAAATAACTTTATTTATTCACTTGATGTACATTTCATTTACAAGGTGACAATCTTCAGGAGTACTGAACAAAAAATTAATTTAATTTAAAACGTAACATATATAACAAAGAAATATTGAGGTTATATTTTGCTATATATGTTACGTTTTAAATTAAATTAATTTTTTGTTCAGTACTTCTGAAGATGGTCACCTTGTAATTGAAATGTACATCAAGTGAATAAATAAAGTTATTTTGTGGTTATTGGGTTTATTATTTAAAATATTATAACATAGGCTACAGTTTCTCAAGAAATCATTATAACTATACGTATATGTTCGTTGAATGGAATTTATATATTTGTTCTTCAGCTATACTGTACCTGTATTTTACACGTTTTATTTATATATTTAAGATTCACTTTAGTGTTTTGAGATGAATTTTATGTTTATAATTATCTGTTTATTTGTACCTCTTTAAAACACACTTAAATAAATCCTTTCCTTTTTTCTGTGTATCCTCTATTTTCCAAACCTATTCACAGTATTATATACTTCAATGCTCATCCATTTCCTTTGAAATTATGCGATTTTTATTTTATTTACGGTTTAATATTTTTAAATCCCCACTTTAAACTCAGCATTCTGTAAAAAAAACTCGTTTCATTAGAAATCGTTGACATTTTTCTAGTCCTTGTTCAATATAGTTACTTGTTTACTGTAGTTATTAGGTTAGATTAGGTCATATTACTCATCGTGTGTCTCTAAAATAGTAACCATAGAATAGTCACAAAAGTTTTACTTGTTATAACATTCAATTTCTACCAGAGATTAAAAGAATAATTTTTATATTATAAATGTCAAACACCGTATTCGGTGAGTTTATACACAACTACAGGTACCATCTTTGTAACTAAGTAGCCTACCTCCTTTATGCACCGCATTTGGACAAATTACTAAAAAGTAGATCATCTATACCTCAGCCGTAGCATAGTGTTATTTAAACACAATTTCAGGACGAGCGTAGTTATTTACTTCATCACTTTTCTTGTAACCATCTCTTTATCATGCTTTGTACTATCAAGACTAAAAACATTAACACACTTTACTGTTTCAGATGTCGGCCGCCGTGTCCAGTGAGTGTATAGACAACTCGAGCTGCCGTCTTCGTGTCGGCAGTACCGCCTCTCTGCACGGCACTCCGCCACATCACCAAATGAAGCCAGGTCCGGGTCCAGGCTTGCAGCGTCCCAACAAGCCTTGTTGTTTTTGTTGGTGTTGCTGTTGCAGATGTTCTTGGTGAGTGTCCTTTTAAATTTCAACACAAACACCCATTCAGACTCACATACTAATTCCCAACCATTTATATATATACAGTATGTATATATACATATGTGTGTGTGTTTTGTGTTTGTGTATATGTGTGTCTGTGTGTGTGTGTGTGTGCGCGCGCTCGCGAGTGTTTTGTTTAATTATAGATTATGATTAAAATTACGCCTCATAGTTGTAAATTTAATATAGTATTTATAATTATAGTAATTATAATTTACTATGTTCTGTTACTCTATCAAATTTGTAAATTGTGATAACCTAAGTTTTTAATTGTTATAAGTTGATATTACTCTAACAAATTTCTATATTGTGTTATCCTTAGTTTTTAATTGTTTTAAGTTGGCATTACTCTAACAAATTTGTAGATTGTGATTGATATCCTTAGTTTTTAATTGTTATAAACTGGTATTAGTCTATCAAATTTGTATACATAAAAGGTAATTGTAAAAAGATCTTTATAATAAATGTATGATTCCTTTTATGAAAAATCTGCTATTGTAATACCAGTCGAAGTGTCTTCACTGGTCCAGGACTTTAATTCTATAAATTTTCACTTATTTATGAAGGTAATTTATGTATTAATTATTGAATAAAATTGTAGAAAATACTTTATAAACCTATTTTAAAGTTGTTAACAGTGTTGTTTAACAGTTAGTGTTAAATTGCTCAAAATATAAGAAAGTTTATAAATTCCCACTTTTTGGGAATCTTTCCCGGCCAAGGAAATATTCACATTTTATAAGTTCATGGAAATAGTCCCGTCACTAGTGATACCTCTTTTAGGAATACATTGCGATCAACAGAAACTGCTAAAGAACGTGCTAATTAAAACGAGCCTCCCTCTCCCTAGTTTTGGTTATAATCCTCAATAACGGTGAAAAGTTTGTTTTTGTGAGTAATAACTTGTGTTATCAACATTTATTTATATAATTTCTTTTAAATCTATATTTAATTGATCGGTTTTGTAATATGTTAGTTGATACTTGTGTTTTGATGTTTATGTTGTTTGAAATTACTCGAATTATTTATTTAGTTTAATTTTATTTCCTTTACAATTTGTCAAGTGTCTTTCGTAAAACGTATTATATTACCTCCAGTTTGATAAGTGTGTAAACTGTTGATCAAATGCAATTTTTATAACAATCAACTGAAGTATTTACCTTTGTTTATGAACGTTCTTACCGCATCTGACTTATTTCATGCTTTTGTTCCCAAAGCGTTAACCTCTGTCGATCAGAAGTGACGTAAGATATAAATGATCTTTCCGCATTAATTATTTCTACAGACGTTGTTGACTAGCGACACCTACTTCGTGCTTCTCACAATAATACTTTTACAAGACAAACAATAACAAATAAAAATAACAACAACAAAAATTAAGTCGAATCCTTCTGAGATAAACAAAGAAAAATTTTAGGCTATTTTAGTTTCTTTTTATTTCATAATTACTATTAATATAAATATGTATATACATATGATAGAATAACAATATTAGGTGGCAAAATAAAAACGAATTTCCTTCCAATTTTCCATTTAATGTTTTATACAATATTTAGAAAGGAAAATGGAAAATTGGAAGGAAATTATGATGTTGGACTATTATTTTTGTTTGTTACTTCTTATATGCTTCCTTTTTTTCGAAGATTGCGTTGTGTTGTTACTTCTTTTTGCTTTTCTTTAACATTGTCCGTTTGTAAAGCAAGGTTCGATAACGTTATTCCAGTTTGTTGGTCTATTTTATTTGTTTTAATTAATATTTAATCTTAGAGTATTATTTACGATATTGTGTGGTTACCATAGCAACTATTTAAGGTTGTACAATGGTGGTTTCGACGACAACCAGTTGGGGGCAATAAAAAAAAAATACATCATTGAGAAATGGATTTCTAGCATTGGGAAAGTTGGCTCAGTACCAATGTGCTGGATTTCAAAAATGAAGTCATTCACTTCGAATCCTACTCTCAAATAGACCTCTCCTGTTTTTAAATTTTAATTATGAATAAATATTTGAAAAAAAACTGTATTATCAATAACTGTATTGCCATCATTATAGATTTTAAAAATTTATTTGATTTTGAGTGGATGAATAAAAACGTATTTTAATAACGATTGAAAATTTGTACAAGATATACATAAGGAGAGTGTGAAGTAATAGATGAAATTGAAAAATACACACACCACATAATATTTAAATAATAATATATCACTAACCGTAATTATTTAAAAGCTAATTGAAAATAAAAAAATAACACCTAAAGAAATAATTAATATACGTAAAATACATCCTACTAATCAAACTAATAAAAGCTAGTAAAATAATATGAATATTAAAGATCGTGTAATATGAAATATTGGTTATAAATAATGAATATTAAAGATCGTGTAATATGAAATATTGGTTATAAATAATGAATATTAAAGATCGTGTAATATGAAATATTGGTTATAAATAATGAATATTAAAGATCGTGTAATATGAAATATTGGTTATAAATAATGAATATTAAAGATCGTGTAATATGAAATATTGGTTATAAATAATGAATATTAAAGATCGTGTAATATGAAATATTGGTTATAAATAATGAATATTAAAGATCGTGTAATATGAAATATTGGTTATAAATAATGAATATTAAAGATCGTGTAATATGAAATATTGGTTATAAATAATGAATATTAAAGATCGTGTAATATGAAATATTGGTTATAATTAATGAATATTAAAGATCGTGTAATATGAAATATTGGTTATAAATAATGAATATTAAAGATCGTGTAATATGAAATATTGGTTATAAATAATGAATATTAAAGATCGTGTAATATGAAATATTGGTTATAAATAATGAATATTAAAGATCGTGTAATATGAAATATTGGTTATAAATAATGAATATTAAAGATCGTGTAATATGAAATATTGGTTATAAATAATGAATATTAAAGATCGTGTAATATGAAATATTGGTTATAAATAATGAATATTAAAGATCGTGTAATATGAAATATTGGTTATAAATAATGAATATTAAAGATCGTGTAATATGAAATATTGGTTATAAATAATGAATATTAAAGATCGTGTAATATGAAATATTGGTTATAAATAATGAATATTAAAGATCGTGTAATATGAAATATTGGTTATAAATAATGAATATTAAAGATCGTGTAATATGAAATATTGGTTATAAATAATGAATATTAAAGATCGTGTAATATGAAATATTGGTTATAAATAATGAATATTAAAGATCGTGTAATATGAAATATTGGTTATAAATAATGAATATTAAAGATCGTGTAATATGAAATATTGGTTATAAATAATGAATATTAAAGATCGTGTAATATGAAATATTGGTTATAAATAATGAATATTAAAGATCGTGTAATATGAAATATTGGTTATAAATAATGAATATTAAAGATCGTGTAATATGAAATATTGGTTATAAATAATGAATATTAAAGATCGTGTAATATGAAATATTGGTTATAAATAATGAATATTAAAGATCGTGTAATATGAAATATTGGTTATAAATAATGAATATTAAAGATCGTGTAATATGAAATATTGGTTATAAATAATGAATATTAAAGATCGTGTAATATGAAATATTGGTTATAAATAATGAATATTAAAGATCGTGTAATATGAAATATTGGTTATAAATAATGAATATTAAAGATCGTGTAATATGAAATATTGGTTATAAATAATGAATATTAAAGATCGTGTAATATGAAATATTGGTTATAAATAATGAATATTAAAGATCGTGTAATATGAAATATTGGTTATAAATAATGAATATTAAAGATCGTGTAATATGAAATATTGGTTATAAATAATGAATATTAAAGATCGTGTAATATGAAATATTGGTTATAAATAATGAATATTAAAGATCGTGTAATATGAAATATTGGTTATAAATAATGAATATTAAAGATCGTGTAATATGAAATATTGGTTATAAATAATGAATATTAAAGATCGTGTAATATGAAATATTGGTTATAAATAATGAATATTAAAGATCGTGTAATATGAAATATTGGTTATAAATAATGAATATTAAAGATCGTGTAATATGAAATATTGGTTATAAATAATGAATATTAAAGATCGTGTAATATGAAATATTGGTTATAAATAATGAATATTAAAGATCGTGTAATATGAAATATTGGTTATAAATAATGAATATTAAAGATCGTGTAATATGAAATATTGGTTATAAATAATGAATATTAAAGATCGTGTAATATGAAATATTGGTTATAAATAATGAATATTAAAGATCGTGTAATATGAAATATTGGTTATAAATAATGAATATTAAAGATCGTGTAATATGAAATATTGGTTATAAATAATGAATATTAAGATCTTTAATATATAAATGATCTAAAAGGTTTTTACAATCATTGACATGAGTACTAATCAACAAACTAAAATAGGAACTATTTTAACCAACCCAATCAATATACTAAAAGCTAAATAAACTGCGCCAAATAATGATCACATTAGATAGAATAATATTTAGGTAAGAGAAATAATAATTAATTTTAAACATAATGAACATACAAAATATGCAGTTTTTATGTTGTACATCTTGAGGTTTTTTATATAAATTACTACTTTTGGTATCACGTGGTAAAAAAACCACTACTTACAGATATATTTCAACAGACGCTGTCTCACACCATTGAACAATGGAATGACCTAGTGCGAAACGCGTCTGCTGAAAAATATCAGTAAGTATTGGTTTGTTATCAAGTGATACCAAAAGTAGTAATTTATATAAAACAAATATGTTTCCGATAAATACACATTATTCCTTGATCAGCCCTTTGTTCAAAAATGAAGAAGAAACTGCCGCCCATCTTTCCTATCAATGGAGCTATGGAGGAGGAGAGGGACACAGAAGAGGGACGGGCGAGACTGTATTGGACGGCACGGTCTATTGGTCCTACAGCCAAGGTCAGGCGTGGGATAGAAGAAGACATATTCACATATTAATATATTCATGATATACAGATTCATAAATAAATTAACAAAAAGTAATTTGCTCTCTAACAAATACCATTTCTTGTAATGTTACCCGAGATGGGAGCTGGTCAACTTTTTCTGTGCGCAAGTCTACCTCTGGTATCTGACCGAGGAATCATTTACCTCACACAAAATCCATGATTTTCTCATTTCCTTTATCCCACCTTTACGCCACCTCTTTTTTGCCTTAGCTCCCCAGTAATGTCTTCAATAGAGAGTAGGTCCCCTTTACGTACACACCAATGCACACTTAACCCTAATCCTTAACGATAACAGAAACCAAGGAGTTAATACTTTGCTAATACTAGTATGGGAATACAAGGAGCTAATATTAATCCAATATGCATTCACATTTATTTCATATTCTCCATAGGCAGCTCAACTGGTTGTCATAAGGCGCAAACATTACATGTGTTTTTAACTGCAAAACCTATTACACCAACAGTTATATCAAAGTAGCTAACGTTGATAATTCAGTGTTTCGTCCTAAAACACAAAACATTTGACTGATAAACTGTTGCATCGCGTTTTATACTTGGTCAGTTTGTGCAAAATGTGTAAAGTAAAATTTCCCTTTTAAATATTAATCCAAGTATTTAATTTTGGAAGAGTAGCTTCGCATGAATGAATTTTAATATCTAAGTCATTGTTCTTGGTTTTACGGAACAAGCTCTGAGTAATTGAACGGGTGTTGCAGTTTTAGAATACAGACTAAAATAAATTCCGCCTCGATAAGTTTCCAGTTTTGATTTTACGGAATGGTCTGGCTGCAATGGACGACTGGGAAGGTTTCTCAGAAGTTTATTGGTTTTTTTTAGTAAACAGTTTCACGCACTAAACCTCGACGTTTCGTTTTTCTCCGTTAAAACTGCTAAAGTTGTTGCCTTATAATGCATCCTTTATTTTAACTGTTCTTTACCATTTGTCTATTTAGGACGTTTCTAGACTGTGAAACGACTGTCATTATCAAGGGGTGAACTTACGTATGCATTGTTTAGGGACTAGTGTTATGTAAATCAATTACCTTAGTGTTTGTTGTTCCTAGCATGCATAACTTCTATCAGTCAGAACCTCCTACATACTCCTCTACTCCTTACGCGAGTACTCTTTACACATATTTCCTATATATAAACACATCGAATACATAAAAAGAAAAATAACAAAATACTGATCATCGTGGATTTGGTTGTCGAACACAATAGGGAAATATTTATTGAACGAAAAGTAAACTTACTTTTTAAAAAAATAACGACTTTCTGAGGTTATAGTTAATATATAGATTTTTGAAAATCATACTTCTTTCGTTCACAAAAAGTGATCATCACCAGTGGTTAAAAGTTGCTAACTTAACCTTTAAAACCGTCTCCATACACGCATGGGAAGTAGTTTGTCTTGCGGAGTTAAACCCTTTTATTTTGTTGCCCAAGATGATGGACGAATAATCTTTACGTTGGCCATAGTATAAATAACGATAAACCAAAACTTAATTATATTTACTGACACATACAGTTTTTATCATAATGTTCGATCCTCCTCAGTGTTTCTTACTGCAAGTAGGGATATTTAAGAAGAAAAATATTGGAAGTTGACGGTAAGCTTAAACATGACAGAAGCTTAGTTTTTTATTCTACATATGAGTATAACAAAATCTATACGTAGGTGTAACTGAGTAAACATTTAAAACTAGATATGAATAAAATGTAAAAACGAAATGTTTGATTGAAACAGCTACCTGCTAAATAGAAGAAGGACATACCGTAATTAAACTGAAAAAGCAATGACATTTTACGAAAATAATAAAAAATCGTCTTAGTATAATTAATTTAAAACTACAATGACCACTTCAAAAAAAATTTTAACTAATAAATTGTGCCAACGTCGGTAGGAGTGTTAATATCCGAAACCGTCCCCTAAACCTCTTTCAATTTACGTAATTTCCCTTTCAAAACCAATTTATAATAATAACACAGAGAATAGTCTTTAAGACCTTTCACTTTGAGGGTTTTGGATTCCGTTTGACCCTAAAAAAAAAAGATTTTATAATATATAAACTTGTTTACATGTTACGGTAAATAAAATTAACAATTTAAATTATTACAATGATCAATGCCGTACGGCTGAAATCTGTTCTGAAACTGGACTCGGAAACTTGGACTTACTGTGTCAGACCTGGAAATATAGCGTGAAACTTGTCTCAATGCTGTAAGAAAAAGTAAAATATTTTTTAAAAATAAAATATACTTAAAGCTTTGTCTGTACAATTAGGCAGAAAATTAGGTTCTTAGTTCCTATTATAGTTACAGGGAAGCAGCACTCTGGAAGAACGTTAAGTAACTACTTAATTACCGCCTAATTTTCCTTATATCGATTAAACCCTTTAAGCCACCAGATCGGTATGACTAACGTTAAACCAAGCCTGAAAGGATTTTCTATATTTGAAGAGTTCAAATAAATAAATAAATAAATAAATATATATATATATATATATATATATTTATTTATTTATTTATTTATCACTTAAACAATAGTTTATGACTATCCGAACTTTAAATTTAGTAAATTTGTTAAAACTTACTGAGACAGAACGTTTTCGAATACGCTATGTGCTGATCTTCATCATTGTCTTCTGCTTGGAGATGTTGGGTCAAGCGGTGACGGTTTTAAAGGTAGGTTTTCGATAGTATTAAATAATATGTGTGATTTGTAACAAATCATAGTCATAAACTATTGTTTAAGTGATTAATATATATATATATATATATATATATATATATATATATATATATATATATATATATAAGTTATATAAACATTTTATGTGAACATTTCATAATTAAATGCGTGCTAGGAAAATTCCTGCTTACGCAGCTTTAGTATTATATAGGTGTGAGAACAGAGCCCCGGCAGTGTGTAAGTCGCCTCTGTATCGCACAGACGTTTTCCACTCCGATTGAGTGCATATCAATTGTATTGTTTTATTAAGTAAAAATTTATGTAACAGTTTTCTAAATTAATTGTTTATTAAATTCAAAGGTTTGTTAAAAATAAAAATCATTTTTAAAAACCTTTCTTGCTTAATATAAAACGTAACTGGCGCAGTCGGTAGGACATCTCGGGAAAATTAATGAACATAATTTTTTTCGATTTCAATCGATTAACCGAGATACTGCAAAAACGCGATTCGTTACAGAGTGCATATCTGTAACGACATCAAGAAAACGGTAGGACACCTCAAGGAAGTTAACGAATATAACGTCCGTCGATTTTAACCGTTAATTGAGGAAACCTTAAGTAGAGTGAATATCTACAACCACTTAATAGAGCGCATATCTATTAAGAACACGCGCGAATATCGTGTAAGTGAAAAGTGAAAGTTGTTCAAATGAGCAAAGTATTTTGGATCAACTTGTAAGTAGATCTTAAGATATAGAATTAAGAAAAAGTAGAGTAAATACTTTTTAATTTTATATAATTGATTTTTAATTTTATTATTTTAAAGAAAATAATATTTTAAAATGGCAACGCCAACATTAAAGAAAGAATATCTAGATATGATTCCTGAGTATAGTGGAGAGCCCACTATGCTCCACAGATTTGT
The DNA here is from genome assembly GCA_036971475.1 of Prosapia bicincta. NCBI lineage: Eukaryota > Metazoa > Arthropoda > Insecta > Hemiptera > Cercopidae > Prosapia > Prosapia bicincta. The sequence goes on along the minus strand of JBAIZL010000002.1, from coordinate 272,400,092 downwards.
TTCTATATGTGACAAAGTAGTAAATAAGTTTTATGTAAGCGAAAATCCAGAGGATTTTCAAAATGAATATTTATTTTCTTCTATACTAGCTAAACTAAAAGGCCAAGCATTGGAAATGGTTGTAAACTCAAATTCATATAATTGGTATGAGGTTAAAAAAGTATTATTAACCAGCTATTCAGACAAAAGAGATTGTTTTACCTTAAATTTAGAAATGGCTGAGTTAAAACAAGAGCATAACGAATCACCTTTTAAATTTTATGAAAGAATTCAAAAACTATTAAATTTACAAATTTCATTTTTTGTTAATAAAGAGCCACAAAGACAATTGGCCAAAGATGTTTTAATAGAATATGTTCAGAAACTAGCTTTAAGAGTTCTCCTTAGAGGTTTACATGAACCTGTAGGATCGCTAATGCGAACCAAAAATCCAGATTCTCTTAGCGAAGCACTTAATATGCTTACTAACGATTTTCAATTTAAAAATAACAAATTATTTCAAAATGTTAAACAGAACATTCCACCTAGGGCCCCACAATACCCGCCTATTCGCAAACCCCTTCCTAACAAACAAACCTTCCAAAACTATAGGCCCAACTACCAAAATAATCCTAACCAATTTACTAAACCTAACTCATACGTGCAGCAAAATCAACAACCGAGACAGTCTAACAACTACACACCATTAAAAGTTCATCAAAAATTTGAACCAGAACCAATGAGCATTTCCACACGTCAAACAGGGAACACAATTAGACAAAATAGACTTTACCAGATGACAGGGAAACCAATAGAGGAGGAAAATTACGATCAAACTATGAATCGATTGACTGAACAAATGACTAACTCTTATCTGACCGAACAAACAGATTATGAACCGCAAGAGGACCCTGACAGCTACATAGACTTTGATGATTCCCCGCAAGAGGAAAACGCATGCGGATTCACTCAAGAGGACAATCATACCCAAAATCATTTTTTAGGACTAACCACATTAAAAAGACATTTTCCATAATGCATATAGAAGACGACACAAACGAACTACCGTACATCCACGATCCCAAGACCAATTTAAAGATGCTGATTGACACTGGAAGTACGAGATCATTTATTAAAAAATCAATAGCTTTCCAATTTTTCAAAAACACTCTAAAACAAGAGCCATTTGAAGTGAGTACAGCTCATGGAGTATCAAAAGAAAAATACAGTTGTACGCTACCCCTTTTAGGAAAAGAAACAACCAAATTCTATTTATTTGATTTCCATAAAGATTTTGACTTACTCCTTGGATTAGATAACATAAAAGAATTAAAAATTAATTTAAATTTTGTGAATGATAAATTAATATTTCGCAATAAGCAAATGCCGATCAAATATTTTAACACAGAAGAACAAAATAATAATAATAACAATAATGATAATAATATAAGCGAATGTCAGGAACAGAAAGCAAAAAAGGGAACAAGTTATGTTATACAAGCCCGCGCTAGCCAAACGATTAAATTTAGAATACAAAATATTCAAGATGGAGAAGGACTCTTACCATACAAAAACTTAAATGGATTAGAAATTCCGCAGTGTATAGTCTCAGTACACAAGGGAGAAGCCTACTGCCCTATAATAAACAACACAGAAGTAAATGTAGAATTAACAGTAAATGAACCATTAGAATTAAAATCTTTAGAAGAATACAATATCCTTAGACCTGATGCAATGCAAATGAACGCTAATTTCAATTTATTAGATTATAAACAAAAAAATTCGAGAAGAAAAAATTTAGATTTATCAAAATTTAGAATGGAACATATGAACTCGGAAGAAAAATCCGCTATAACAAGTTTAATAAAAGATTATGCAGATTTATTCCATATTGAGGGAAACGATTTAACTTTTACCAACCAAATAAAACATGTTATTAGGACTACTGATGAAATTCCCGTATACTCCAGAAATTATAGATATCCAGAGATTTACAAGAACGAAATTAATAAACAAACTGAGGACATGCTTGAACAAGGAATTATTAGACCTTCAAATTCTCCATGGAACTCTCCTGTCTGGATTGTACCCAAAAAACAAGACGCTTCTGGCAAAAGAAAATTTCGATTAGTAATAGATTTTAGAGGATTAAACAAGAAAACAATTGACGATAAATTTCCCTTGCCAAACATTACCGACATATTAGATAAATTAGGACGATCTCAGTATTTTACAACTTTAGATTTAGCCTCAGGATTTCACCAAGTAGAAATGGATAAAAATAGCATAGAAAAAACAGCGTTTTCAACAGAAACGGGACACTATGAATTTTTAAGAATGCCATTTGGACTAAAGAATAGCCCCCCTACATTTCAAAGAATTATGAATAACATTCTGAGAGGAATCCAAAATGAAACATGTTTAGTTTATTTAGACGATATTATAATTTACTCCACTAGCCTCCAAGAACATATACAAAGACTTAAAGAAGTATTCGACAGATTACGCAAAGCCAACTTTAAAGTACAGCTGGATAAAACAGAATTTTTAAGAAAAGAAGTAGCGTATCTAGGGCATGTTGTTACACCGGAAGGCGTAAAACCTAACCCAGCAAAGATTTTGGCAATCAAAAACTATCCAATACCCAAAACCACCAAACAAATTAAAGGATTTTTAGGACTAATAGGCTATTATCGAAAATTTATTAAAAACTTCGCCAAGATAACAAAACCCTTTACTAACTGTTTAAAGAAAAATGCAAAAATAAACATAGAAAATCCAGACTTCATAGAATGTTTTGAGACATGTAAAAATATACTGACTAATGAGCCCCTTCTACAATACCCAGATTTTGAAAAGGAGTTTACTCTAACAACAGACGCTAGTAATTTTGCACTAGGAGCAATTTTAAGCCAGGACAAAAATGGGAAGGACCTTCCTATAGCGTATGCCAGCAGAACTTTAAACGACAGCGAAACTAATTACTCCGCGATTGAAAAGGAATTACTAGCAATCGTATGGGCCACTAAACACTTTAGGCCTTATTTATTTGGAAGAAAATTTAAAATTTATACAGACCATAAACCTTTACAATGGTTATTTTCAGTTAAAGAACCAAATTCCAAGCTTTTAAGATGGAGATTAAAATTAGAAGAATATGATTATGACATAAGATACAAAAAAGGGAAATTAAACCAAAACGCAGATGCCCTGTCTAGAATACAATTGAACATTACTAATAAAAGGTCAACAAACACCCAACACACTGTAGAACCAGACCTTGATTTATCTCCAGCTGGATTAATCCAACGCTTCTTCCCGGAATTAAATGAAGATAACGAGTCTATGGTCGTACAACTCGACGCAACAGATAATGCCAACTTAGAGTACGATCAAGAAAGTGACAGTCAAACCGTGCATTCCAACTTCGAAGGGAACACCCAAATTGAAATACCAATTTCCGACGAACCTGTAAACTTTGGGAGAAATCAAATATTTTTGTCATTAGTAAAATACGAACCAAAGAAAGTAAAAATTATAAAACTATTCGGAACTTCAAAAATTCGTTTAATGGTCGAAATATCAGAAAATAACTTTAAAGAAGACATAGTTAACTTCGTAAAATCATATTTGGTACCCAAAATAAAATATAATCTATATTTTGAAGACGATTTTTACGAGAAATTTGCATCATGCGTAGCCAAAAATTTCAAACAAACTGAACTAAATTTGGTTAAGTGTAATAACAAACTCTTAGACCTAACTTCGGAAGAAGATACCTTAGAAACGATAAGTAATTATCATGTCAGCAAAACCAATCACCGAGGGATACAAGAAACATACGAACAAATTAAGCGAAGATATTATTGGCCTAATTTAAAATCACTAATCCAAAATTTCATAAATCAGTGTGACATATGTCAAAGAACCAAATATGACAGAATGCCCTTACAATTAGAGATGAACTTGACGCCTACAGCTTCAAGGCCTTTCCAGATAATTCACATCGACACTATCTCTTTAGAAAAGAATGCGTTTATCAGCATTGTCGACTGTTTCACAAAGTATGCTCAAGCTTATCGCTTGGGAAGCTCTCAAGCTACAGAAATTGCAGACAAGTTATTAGATTACTTTGCGCAGTTCTGCTTACCAACAGTTATTATCTCAGACAATGGAACGGAGTTTAATAACAGGATTGTGAAGGAGATATTAGACCTGCATAAAATCAAAATCCATTTTATCAGTACACAAAACCCCCAATCAAACGGATTATGTGAAAGATTTCATTCCACCTTAATAGAACACATAAGGCTGTTAAACAATCAAATCGAATTTAAAAAAGACAGTATAATTAAGAAAGTCAAATATGCTATAATTGCCTATAACAATAGCATTCATTCAGTCACAAAATTAACGCCGTGCGAAGTCTTATTTGGACACATAAATTCAAACTCTTTATTAGATATAGATTTAGAAAAACAAATTGTAAATGACTACGTTTTAAACCATAAGGAAAAAACAAAAATACTTTACGAAAACATTAGGGATAGCAATCAAAGAATTAAAGAAAAAGTTTTAGAAAAAAGGAATGTAAACAAAGAACCACTTCCAGAAATACCATCTGAAGTTTATATAAAATCAGTTCAGAAGCAAAGCAAAACGAAAAACAGATATAGCAAGGAAGAAATAGCTTCGATAGATAAAGAAAGAAAAACTGGAAAAATAAAGCCTAGACATCATAACACAAAAGACAAAATACATTTGTCGAAAATTAAAAGGCCTAAGAAGATAAAAAATGTAATTAATGACCAAAATCCTTCTTGTTCATATTCCACACAATCAAATTAAAATCCCAACCATACCTTTGTCCATTAATTCTATGCAAGAAACTTTATTAAACCTTTAAACAACATTGTTTTATTAATTGTATGTGTTACAAACTGTTGTAATTTATTAAATGATATGTAACTAATTATGGTAATAAATATTGTTAATTATTTGAAATATGTTAATCACAAAAAGAAATGTAATTGAAGAAAATTAGAAACTATACTCTTAAAGAGATAACAAAACAAAAAAGAATTCTTATAAACTGACTAGAATCCTTATCAAATCTATAACAGGCAAGTTGAATGTAAATGATGGTAAAAATTATGAAAAATTATATAAAACTTTTATTGTAATCAATGTAAATTTTGTAGAACAAAAATTAGATTCTGATAACAATTGTATATGTTATAAACATTTTGTATCTATCCTATGATAGAAAAGACTCATTATAAATTGTATTAATCGATTCCAAATACTTTTGCTCAGTTGAATTATAATGAACAGAAAATTAGACTGTAAAATGCCCATCATCAAAAACAATAACGCCTACAAACTACGAGGATACTGCGTTGGAAATCGCAGACTACCCATTTAACTGGATCCTGGAAATCAACCTTTGCCTGGTGACTTTCTCCAGTGAAGAGGACTTCAACCCATGCCGAAAATTGCCCTTTATGGAGGCCTATTCAGCAGCTTATATACTTCGCCCTCATCAGGAAGAAGAAGAAGACTTCAACCAACGCCGAAACTTCGCCAACCCCCGAAGTTTTCTTTAGGGATGGAGGAGTTATATAAACATTTTATGTGAACATTTCATAATTAAATGCGTGCTAGGAAAATTCCTGCTTACGCAGCTTTAGTATTATATAGGTGTGAGAACAGAGCCCCGGCAGTGTGTAAGTCGCCTCTGTATCGCACAGACGTTTTCCACTCCGATTGAGTGCATATCAATTGTATTGTTTTATTAAGTAAAAATTTATGTAACAGTTTTCTAAATTAATTGTTTATTAAATTCAAAGGTTTGTTAAAAATAAAAATCATCTTTAAAAACCTTTCTTGCTTAATATAAAACGTAACTTATATATATATATATATATATATATATATATATATAATATTAAATTTAAAACATTTCAAAAACAAGAAAAAATTTAATGCATATATTATTCAAAGCTTTTTGCCGATAAAACAGTACCAGCATCTTCAGGATCTAACCTCTCTCTCTCTCTCTCTCTATATATATATATATATATATATATATATATATATATATATATATATATTTGAACTCTTCAAATATAGAAAATCCTTTCAGGCTTGGTTTAACGTTAGTCATACCGATCTGGTGGCTTAAAGGGTTTAATCGATATAAGGAAAATTAGGCGGTAATTAAGTAGTTACTTAACGTTCTTCCAAAGTGCTGTTCCATTGTAACTATAATAGGAACTAAGAACCTAATTTTCTGCCTAATTGTATAGACAAAGCTTCAAGTCAATTTTATAAAAAAAAAAGTAAAAGATTAACAAATAGAAAACCATTCTAACGCAACGTTAGGAAAATTGAAATTGTAACAAAATTAAAATGAAATATATTATGAGAAGTAGGCGAAACTAGTTTAAGGGTGATATCTACACCGCATTCAATTAGGATAGGAAGAAGTTACTAAGAAAAGTGTAAGAACAAACACACACACACACACACACACACACACACACACACACCACACACACACTAACACACAAGCGCGCACTGTCACGTACACACACACACACACACACACACACACATACACACATACACACACACACACACACACACACACACACACACACACACACACACACACACACACACACACACACACACACACACACACACACACACACACATACACACACACAAACACACGGGTGCGCGCGCGCGCATGTTTACGCACGCACGGGTGCACACACACACACACACACACACACTAACACACAAGCGCGCACTGTCACGCACACACACACACACACACACACACACACACACACACACACACTAACACACAAGCGCGCACTGTCACACACACACACACACAAACACACACACACAAACACACACGCGGGCCCGCGCGTGAATACTTTTGAACTTACTTGCTGACGCGTTTCGAAGGAATCATTTCATTGACGAAGCCGAACCGCTACTGCCGGCGATCGCTCAAGGATTCTGGACGTATGATTTATGAGGGGAAGAGGGTTTTGAGTTATGCGGATTATTTTACTATACAATGGAATAAGGCGTTAGATTCGAATTGTGATTGGTCATTTTAAGATATGTTGTTTTTGTGTAGTGTGATGTTTGAATATTTTAAATTCTGTAGGGCTTAATATAGTAGGAGAAATATAATTTTCCCTAGATTTTATTTTTTAAATGAAATATTTACACTGTTTTCTATTGTTAAGAAGGTGGTTTTAATATACCTTGATATTAAGTAGATTCATACAATTTACACGAGTTATCGTAGAATACGTATCATAACCCTAATTATTGTTTAAAATTTATCCTTTAAATAATTGCATTGTTCAGTGAACATACATTAACAAACTGTGTAGACTACGTTTTATTAGTCTATTCTAATAACTTTGTCTACATAATACAGGACGTACAGCAAACAATAAAAACCGTGTCATTGGATATATAACCCGATATTTCGGGAGAAAATTCGTTGATCTCCTTATTATGAAACACTTTTGAGATATCATAAATTATGACGTCATTGAATTTAAATTCACTTCAATATAAATTTGTTATACGCTACGCTGTCAGAGGTTATGTATTGGAAAACAATATATTATGTTATATAAATACTCTTAATGCCAAAATATGAAAAAAAGTAAAGATATTAAAAACATTGACGTGTTAGGAATTTTTTACCATCGAAAAAATGTATGAAAACGAGATTCCTGTTTTTATACACATCTTAGTTTGTATTCTTATACAATATTAAAGCCAATTGAACATTAGAGAGGAGCAGTGTGGAAGCATGTTACAACTCCTAATGTAATAGCCAAAGCTTACGAATCACTTTGATTCTGTGTAGCGAACTGTTGTAATAAAGTACAAATAGTACGGAATTTCCTCAATAGAGAAATAAGTATTTGATATTTCTGGATTTGTAAAAACTACATTCTAAAATCGTTTAATCATAACCTTTAAATAATCTCTAAATAAAGAAGAAAACAGGTGTTGTACAGAATTACGTATTATAACTGTGGGTAAAAATATGATTTGTTGTAGGCCTTCAGTTAAATTTAACTACTTGTAAATTTCTGTCTGTTCATCTTCTAACACTTTTACTATTATTTAGGCGTAGGTATACGTATAGTAGTTAACCTTCCAAAATATACCAGTTTTATCAAAACAAAGTTTTATCTGTCAAACAAAACAAGTGAAAGAAATAAACAGAGATAAAAATGTATGAAATATAAGGTAATTGTTATTTAGTTTCAGGGTAAATTGTAAAACATAGCCCCAACCTCTCAGGCAATGTTGTTATAGCTTCCCGCTTGAGAATGGCACTTGATATGTTCTCTGGAGACATCGTGTATTGCCTGTAGATAGACAAGTGATATTAAATATTCAAAACACTAACAAAAATGCCTACAGCTAAGTTCCTATCTCGAAGTTTTAATAAAATGGAATACATTAATTCTTATCTTGGGTATTTTGGTGCAGACAATTTAATCATAACTTTTTTATTAATAATTATTTTTTATTATGACAATTAAGTAAAGCAAAATATTGTTGATTATGTAATTAAAACAAAATACAATATTTAATACATTTAGTTATTGTTTTGGAATAACTATCGACGTTTCGGTCCCAATGAAGAGTCATCTTCAGGAATTTTCACCAAAAAATTTTAAAAGAACTAAACTCTTCTATAATTTAGTTCTATTAAAAGTTATGAATAAATCTTTTAAAACGTATTAGTAAACTAATCAATAACTTGCAAAACGTATAATTTAAGTAATTTCTTTTAATGTACTGTTGAAAACATTTTGTCTTAATACTTCAAACATTTTCTTAAATTATAAATTCGGAAAGTAGTTAATTAGTTTATTAATAATACTAAAGCTTCACCGATCGCAATGGACAATTATACCCACTAGAAAAACATTTTTATTTCCCCAAAGGATTGCAGATTGAGATTGAAACGTCAGCTAATGTTTTCAAAACATTATAAACGTATTCAAATTCTTTACCTTGATTATAATTTCTGATGAACTTTTTTTAATCTGTAACATAAAAATAATGTTAATAAATGTATAAACCAAAAGATGTAATTTCAAAAAGGAAAAATAAATGTAAACTTTTGTATATTTGTTTTCTGTTGAAAGTTAATAACAAAACGTTTTTAGTTCCTGAAGAGAACTCTAGATTGGGAATAAAAGTCAAACAATGTTTAAAAAGAACGAGTGTTTTAAAAAGTTGTTCCAGTTTGTCCAATTAAAAAGTTGTTCGTCCATAATGTTTATAATTAACCAAGTACAGTATTTAGTTAGTTTGAGTATTTGTTTGGTAGTTGTTGATTAAAATGCATATTTGTTTTACAATATTAAAGTTAATCTTGAATGGTGGCTCAAGTTAAATGTGGTTTTGGATATCCTATTTTTAAGGTTATTATATTCAGCAATCAATATCTGAGAAAAAACTGAGTGGGTAAATGGAATTCCAAAGGTATATTAACTTTGGAAACAATATGTTTTCAAACGTCCTACGTTCAACCATGGATGCTTATCGCGAATAATCAACCCCCCGAGGTAAGTGTGGGTGGTGACGACGTGTAGGAAGGGTTGCAGATTGCTAACGTCGTTTTCCGTTCTACGTAGTATTTTAAAAATAATTTTTTCTGACAATGACTTTTAACGGAAAAGCAAAACACGAATATTCGAAGCGCTCGACTCAAATTATTTAAGACTAAATATTATTTTGGTTGGAAATATTGTATATTTAGAAAAAAATATTCTTTCGATCGAAATAAATAATTTTCAATCTACAAAGAATCTGACATGCTTTCTGGTATTAAATAAACTTATGGTTTTAAATTTAGATATTATCGATAATTTATATATATATATATATATATATATATATATATATATATATATATCGAGTATGATTTATTTATGTTGTAACAAAACAAAAGAAATTAATGTTTTAATATGCTCATGTTTTGTATTAGGGATGGGTCAATTCCGATTTTCGATTCCAGGAATTTTCGATTCTAATCTTATCGAAGAATCGTCCACAGTCGATTCTCCATTGATTAAAGTGCTGATTCCGATTCTTGTTTTTTAAGCTATTAAAATATGTACGGTGTAATTTATTGAAAAAATAAATAATTATCGACTTTGCATTATTTATGTATTAGTTACTTTGTAGGAATTAAACGAATGTCGGATTGAGATAAGGAAAATAATATTATTATTTATGACGCAACAACAAAGACGATCGGATGCATTTCCGGTCCGTTTGTCAACACTCGTCTCTCTCTGCTGTCTCAGCCTCACTCGGGCGAGCTTAACTCATACTCTCTCTCTCTCTCTCTTTTTTCTCTGTCACTGGCCCATACCGCTTCTAATAGTTGTTAAAAAACAAAACACAAATAAAATGTAGTTCCAATTTCTGTAGTCCAAACAAAAATTATATTGTAATTGTGACTTGAAGTTCATATCTGTAATTTTAAATTATTCCTTACTTTTATCCGACATGTTTATCCTTATTTGTTCAAAGGATGGTCCTCTATCACTCAGTGTAAATAGAGTAGTGAGAAACAAATTTAGACAATTTGTATATTTTATTTTATTTTTTCATTAAACTTGTACCCGCAGCATTGAGGAACAGATTTTACTCTTTAAAACACAAAACAGCATTTTTGATGTAAGTAACTTGTGAGTCTGTCTAACGTTTCCATTCATATTGTCTTTCCAACCTACCACAGAAATGTGTGTGTGGGGGGGGGGGGTAGATGGGGCTCTATCACACCAACACTAGTCATACCTAAGAGTGGGAGACTACACACCGAGGGGATGAATCCCAAGTCTCACAGACAATGGGGGTTCAGGAGTTTTTAGTTATATTGGTACCACTTTGGATCTTGGACCTCACTTCTTTAAATGATAAATTAAATAAAAATTTAGGTTGTATAAAATTAAATTATAAATACTTCACTAAGAAATAACTTTTCACTTATAGTTTTACAAAGGACAGAATATATTAATTTTATATTTTACTCGCCGTTTGAAATTACATCCTTAAAAATTGAAAAATCTTCATTTATTATTAATATTACAAATTTAAATTTCACAATTTATCATATTTGTAAATTTCGTTTAAAAATGTATTAGTTCACTTTTACCAAATTAAAAATTGTATTAAAATACTAAATAACTTTATTGTAAAAATTTGCAGCATATAGCTATTAATTATTAATGTATATATTAACTTACTGCTAATTTATAATATAGGAAGAAACATAACCTACAAATAAAAAAAAAACAGCTGTTGTATGAAATCATACGTTACTACAAAATTTAATTAAATATAAGACATTTCTGAGTATACAGGAAGTTGTATTTCAAAGTCATTTAACATAACCGCTAAATATCCTCAAATGAAAACGGAAAAATCTTTGCTTACCTCCACAATCTTTGGCCTTCGAAATGTTGTGCAGGATACAAAGGAGTTATAAGCCAAATCATTATTTGCGATATAGGCCTACCTTTAAAATACACAACGAAACCAAACTTTATCATTGTTAAATTTATTTTAAAATTAAAAATATACGTTTAAAATTTCTAAATTAGTGACCCAACACTTTAAAAGTTTATTAAGTTTATGAAACATCTACTGACACAAAAGGTTTTCAACAGTTTCAGTATTACTGTGAAGGTCACGAGGATAGTTTGGTGTGATGTAAAAACTTTTGTCTCAGTATGTTCGACATAAATTTACTTCAACTATAAGTTTGAAAAGTCGTTTAATTTATAAGTTGAGACGTAAGTTTCGTCGATAATTCTTAATATAATCATCTTCACTTTTGTTAGGAATATTTGTATAGATTTGAGTACATTTTTTTTTCTAACATTAAAATATGTTTCTTTGTTGTCTCGTATCGGGTTAACTTCATTCTCAAAACTTTAAATATTACTAAAGGAGTAGACTAATATTTTAAGTTTTGAGGATGGAACTAATCCGAAACGCGTCAACTGAGATATATATTTTAATGTTAAGAAAGTCAGAAACATTTTCTCAAATTTACATCGATAATCATAAACAACAAAGCCTACGGCTAAAAATGAATTAAATAAGCGAATTTATTGCCGATAAAAATTCAATACAATTATTAACAGGTTTTTTTAAAAAAGCTTATCAGATCCCCAGACTTTGAAAAAGCCGTGATTCTACATTACTTTGACGTATCTTTAAATTTATAACGCTTTAAAGTGAAATATAGGTAAAACACGGGCTTTTCTCGGTCGTTGTCGCTGCGAGTTACCTAAACTGAGATAACGGGATTTCCTGTAAAGAGATTTATGGAAAATAATGTTTGTTATCTGATTTCCCCCTTAAAACGGTTTTAGGGTGCGTGGGAAGATTGGACGCGTTTATAACTCGGCGCATGCGTCGCTCGTACTCTCTGTTTACTTGTGGGCTTTTAGTAGATAGACTGATAATTTTTGTTTATTTCATGCGGCTATTTGTGTCAATGTGTGAGAAGAGGTTTATGTGTGAAATCCATTCGCTTGTATATAAATGTGCCGTTTGTTTTAAAGATTATATTGTACCACAGTATTTAAATTTTATGATTAAGTATTCGTGTAAAGGTGACAAGTAGGTATTTAGGATTTTTAACATTAAATACCAATTTGTGATGAGGGAACGCAATATTTTGTGAGAAGCACGAATATTGTATTGTATTCCGTTTGGGATTTGGAAAGGATTTACAATCTCACTAACATTTACAAAGAGAAGAAATACAAAGTTCTCTATTTCTGGTTAGTGTGACAGTTAGAGTTCCTTCTTTAAAGTAAATCTAATCCCTACCAAGGTCATCCATTTTCCACTACAGAAGGGATGATGAGATATAACTGAATTATAATTATCTCATCATCCCAGGATGTTTCAAATCCATCAAACCGAGGAAAAAATATCCAATGGACATAAATCTAAAACAATTCCTTTTTCGTCTTCTTGTCCTTACCAAAAACTACCACCATACTAGAAAAGGTATTTTTATAACTGTTTTTACCATTTTCAAACCACTATTATAATTCTCACGTTTCGACGCATATTAACTGATCCCAGAAGGCGAAGCAATATGAGACAAATACTTCATTTTGATTGGTCTGTAGCTCCTCCCACTCCACCAACAACAACTGTCAAATTCGTTGAGTATTTAGAAAAAATTATTTGGGCCTCAGACATCTAAGGCTCAAAATAAATTACATGGGCCTCAAATAAATGAAATGTTTATATTATTATAGTTAAAAATTGGAGCATTTAATTCACGGCAAAGTATTATAATATGTACATTTACGTAAACATCAAATGTTTATGATTTCAACTATATCATTTGGTAGAATTATTAATATTTAGCTGACAGGGTAGGTATTTTATAAATTTCTTTGGCAATTAAGATTTTCAAATCAAATAATTACTCACCAACTTTACTCGGAAATTGAACTAGGTAATTAAACAATAACTACCATACCTATAATATAGGTAGCTATGACGTATTATAATATAATGTGAAACATACAACAAGTTTCATTAACATATACCAAAATTACCACATTTCTCTAAAATAATAACACTTGCCACCACACCCCTCCAATATATAGGCTATAGGCCTATATACCTATATAGAATATAATATTTAGATAACTAAAACGTTTGTAAAAATTCCTCCAGATTTATTAAAGATAAAAACTAGGTTGTTTTGTATTATCATTCAACCCAAAAGCTGAAGTGCCAGGTTTCACAATGTTTCAACGATTCACAATGTTGACAGTTGGTGGAGAGGAGCTACAGACCAATCAAAAGGCAGTATTTGCCTTACATTGCTTCGCCTTCTGGGATCAGTTAATATGCCATTTTTTACTATAGGCCTACCTGTACTATAGGTTTTATTACATTTATGTTTAATCAACATTTTAAAGCATTCAACTGTGTACAAAATGACACCACTTTTTTTTAAACCGAATGAAAAATTAACGTATGAAGTTGTATGAGTTATGGTCTGTGCACAGTAAATAGGGGGACATTGGCCAACTACTGTTAAAGTACTTGTTATCGTCCAGTATATTTATGTTAAATAATTACAATTTGGTTATTCTTTTGAGAAACTCGTTTCTACTAAATTTTAATTGTTCCTAACACAAGCTTTAATGTTTTTATTAATAGAATCCAGTGGTTTCCAAATAAAGGGTGACTGAGAGTTGATTGACATATTTAAAATGGTTATAACCTTCTGGTTGTTAGAATCAGAGCGGGCTATACCTTATTTTTTATGAAACATAGCGGATTTAAAAGTAGAAATAGGCATGGCAACATGTACCTTTTACTACCAGAGTGGTCTAATTGCTGTTTGGCTACTTATAGATAGCAGCACTGAATCCTATAAGACCATATGTAGACCCCACGGAAGTAATAGTTTTTATTTGCATGCCATTTCATTTTCTAATAGGCAGCGGAAGAAGAGGTTACCATAGACTCACTAATAATGTATTTGTAAGGTAATACCCCTTTTCATCCCTTAGCATTGGACTATCCTAGCTCACAGAGTTCCTATATTATCTGTAGCGAGATGTTTCTTGGCAGGTTTACTTTCTTGGCAAGTTTTTTCATCCCACTCTTAGAGTCACACATATCATGACACATCATTTCACTATCTCTTGACTCTCCAACTTGGTACATGGGTAATCAATCCCATTTCCTTCACTCGCGGTAGGGATACTAACCGCATGCGCATGTGAAACGGAGGCAGCTCGCTAGAGAGCGGGTTCTGGGAGTCCAGAGCCGGGTAAAAAAAAAATATGTTTTAATCTGTAAAGGATCATGTTTCATTAAAAATCATCTCTCTATAGCTAAACTACATTAAAGGTCAAAAAAAGTTGTACTCTGCTCAATGCCTTTATAAAATAACAAGTTTTAGAAATTGGAGTAAATCTTTAACACTTATTATCTCCCATTAGACAATTGTCTCACATATCCATGAGATCAATGATTATTTCATATATTCTATTCTGACTCTAATCGCATAATATATAGAAGATGTGAAAAATAAGTAATAATAATTATAAATACCATCAAGATTGCCATTTATTTCTTACTTATTACAAAGTTATTTATTGAAGACTACTTCAGACAAATGCCTTCCGTTTGCATAAATGCTTCTTGTAAACAATTCTGGACGTTGTACAGTGCACTCGCGCCTCCACAGGGTTTCATTACTAGAAGCAACTTATTCAATAATGCTTATTTAATTCTTGGTTAGTGTATAATCGCGTCTGGAACACACAACACCAGGAATTCCCAGAGGAAAAGGTCTGATACACAAAGGTAGGGTGACCTAGCTAGTCCAGCAATGTTGTCACGACGAGAGAAAACAGTTCCAGTACTATGTCGTGCGTTATGGTCAGTTGCCCCAGTCTGCTGGAAATACTGCTTTGTAGCGTCAATACCAAGGCGTTTTATTATTTTAAAAAAGTAAGTATCTACTTTCATGCGATTTCTGGATGGTGTTTTCTTCGGGTTTGAATCTTTCAGAAGGGGCGAAGGCAGACTATCTTCCTCCCAATGGTTCTGTAAGGCGCTGTTCCAGTACTCGAACTTACCGTAGTCTCAGTGGCAGGAAAGGATTTTAAGAAAATATTACCTAACTAGTAATTAGTAGATATTTAGTAATTATTCGGCAAGTTTGAGGCCAGTATCACGTGGGCGAAACCCCCCCCCCTCGCATAAACGCAATTATTGGCTCCCAGCCTAAACTTGGCAGTTAGTGAGAGTTGTCTTTGTCACAAATGCCTACACACTACTAACCACTCCCCAGCCCTACATCTGTACATTGTCTATCGAAACCTGTCGCTTTTCTGTTGCCAGTGAAATCTCAGTTTGTTATTTTCAGTAGAATAAAACTGTTCAGGTGTGTAATAAATTGTACTTGTAGCATAAATACCACCGGTTTGAAATGCTAGGCGGTGAAAGAAGATATTTGTTTCAATTATTGCAAATTTAGATGAAACTGTCCTGAGGGTTGATGAAATGTAAAACTCTTTAGAAATGAGCCTGTGACACGTTTTGAGATGGGGAAAACATTCAGTTCGCGTCATAAGAACATTGATCTGAAGATTTCTGAAAGACAAACATGACGCATAAAATGAAGTATTTTAATTTTAATAGACGTTTGCATTTAGAGGTTATTTGGAGGTTACGTTTTCTTCATTTTAAAATTAAATTTCCGATATATCCAGAAATATCGTATAATTTATTAAATTTCGTGATAACGTATAATTCCATAAAAAAGCGGTTTTTATTCTTTTATTTGTTACTCTCTGTGTTGTCTTTGATTAAGACAAAATGTTATAATTCTATATTATTTGCCACGCATAATAATATTTTAATTACATTATATATTCAACAGGGATATTTATTTATTTATTACATGTATTTTTCATAATCATATATACAAATGGCATAAATATTAACTTTTATACGACTATTTTACGTATAACCATTTTATGATTTACACGGAATTCGCTAAATCAATTTTTTGTCAGTAAACTTTTTTATTTAAGTTTTTACTTCTGTTGCTTTAAAATAAGGCATGGCCTACTTTTTGGAAATTCACATATTGTCTGGGGAGTGCGAAGAAGGGTTTACCAGAAATCCTGTCTGAAGTACGTTGCGACCGCAAGCCGGCCTGTCATTCTGTCCCACGTATTAAGCTATGTCAACTCAACGTGTAGACCCTATAAATACGAACAATTTCAGACGCCAAGTGGTTGACGAGACTTGTTCCCCGCATAATTTTAGTCACTCTTGTAGCACGTAATAAAATAATAATTGCTATGTATTTCTGCAAGGTTGCTCGTTAATGTACGAGTATCGTGTTTTCTCCAATCCCTAGCATTGCAGTGTTAATTCTTGTTGGCGTGTTTCGGACAGCCTCCACCAATCAGAATATTTTATATAGATAAAATGTTCTGTCAGTAACATTCCAGTCAATAAGTACATAACATTTTCTGATTTATGAGACAGTAAATGTTATTATCATGCTAGAGAAGCAAAATCATGGAACTCAAAATATCAAAACAATAATACTTCAACCATTTAAAACACCCTTAAACATCCAGTTCTTAAAATATTTATGACGATAAAACTTAGTGTGTCCTTACTGTTATGAAAGTAGTATTTGTAGAAACAAACATAGAAACATAGAAAACGGCGCTGTGTAGGCAATTCATGTGTAGCTGGTAATGAGAGTAAGATAAAGAAATTAATTTTAAAATACCAGGATGCGGTAGCATAACTTCCTTTTTTTAAATGCTCGCCATTTAGTTAGTTAATGTTATAGCGGAGCGCTAGTGGTCTCGTTCAAGAGGGGGTACAGTAAAGTATTGTCCCGACACGTTTTAGTTGCCATCATGCGTTGGAATAGTGAAGAGTGTGCCTTTGCCGTTGAGGCCTACTTTTCAAGCAGATGTTCGGTTATTGCAACACAGCGCGCATTTCGGAATCGCTTTAATTTAGCCCCGTTGGCTCCCGTCCCTGACCGCAAATCAATTGTTACATGGGTCACTACATTCAGACAAACTGCAAGTGCGACAAAACGAAGAACTGGAGTCCCTCGGCCCGTTAGATCACCTGAGAACATTGAAGCAGTGAGAGCGTCAATGTTGCGATCACCACGGCGTTCTGCGCGCAAACACGCATCTGCTCTTGGACTATCCGATCGTTCTGTGAGAAGAATTCTTCGTGATGATCTTCATTTTCATCCCTATAAGATGGCGATAGTGCAGGAACTTTCAGAACGTGACTTCAATTCTCGGATGAACGCGTGTGAGCTTCTTCTTGATGTCGTTCCCGAGGGTGCTATTGTTTTTTTTAGCGATGAAGCCCATTTTCATTTGTGTGGGTCGGTTAAAAAACAAAACATGCGCTACTGGGCTGACAACAACCCTCGAGAATTGCATCAAAGGCCTTTGAATTCACCCAAAGTCACAGTGTGGTGTGCAGCTGGAATTATTGGTCCCTGGTTTTTTGAGGAAAATGAGGTTACAGTGACAGTGAATTCGGACCGGTATGTAAACATGCTACAGAATTTTTTTTTCTCACGGCTAGAAGAGTTGGATTTGGGGGACACTTGGTTCCAACAAGACGGTGCAACAGCACACACTTCAAGAGCATCGATGGCTGTTTTAAGGGAACACTTTCCAGAGCGCCTTATCTCAATTATAGGCGATTTGGAATGACCGGCACGCTCTCCCGATCTGTCTCCTTGTGATTTTTTTCTATGGGGTTTTTTGAAATCCCGTGTTTATGTGAACCGTCCAAGAACCCTACAAGATTTGAAGACCAACATCCAAGAAGAAATTGCCAACATAACACCTGCTACGCTAACAAGAGTCATGACAAACGCCAGCGGTTTACGCAATGTATGGAGAATGAGGGACGTCACCTAACAGATTTGATCTTCAAAACAATGTAAATAAAAACTTTAGACATGTACATACATTATAAAAAATAAATAAATATATTCAGATGAATACAATAGTTTTTATTGAGTTTTCAAAAAAGGAGGTTATGCTGCCGCACATGCTATCGAAGGCTTTGGGTATTGCGTGAGGGGCCACATACAGCTGTCAAAACATAAGTGGTAGTGTTTTTGCAGTTAAATGGTGATCATCAGTGTTTATTATTATTGCCTACAAAGGATTGGAAAGGATTGTGATTATAGGTATGAGTATAAAACTGTCTGACAGAAATTATAGATATCATCCTGATATCGTGAGTAGGTAAAGATTTTCTACCCTCTATCGAGGTTATAAACATTGTTATTCCCGTTACAGCCAGAATTAAAAAAAAGAACAGGAATATTCGCTGGAATTATATAGAACCAAGGATAAGACATAGCAATCCTTGGTACTAGGAACAAGGCAAGTTTCAGCATCGTGCGAGCAGTCACAAGAAGTAGGCTGCTCCTAGCCTCCCTGAGGAGAAGGTATACACAGTAGAATGTCGAAATTCCGAGTCCCGATTTTTCTAGTTTCCGTTAAATTCGAGTCCGGCTACGAGTTGGCTAAGCCGCGGAATTAATGTGCTGAGCCGCCGGTGTTTAAAAACATTTCCACGTCGGCATTGCCGGTTTCATACAAGAACTAAAGAGCTGATTGGATGAATAGAGAACTATTCAGAGAGTGGCTTTTTAACGAGTTTGTGCCCGAAACTGAAAAATATTTTAAAGAAAAGAATTTGCTTAAGAAGGCTGTTTACTGTTAGACAATGCGACGTTGCATCTCGATGAAGATTAACTGTGCTCTGATGATATCTTCCCGCACGACCCTTATCCAGCCGATGAAGATTAACTGTGCTCTGATGATATCTTCCCGCACGACCCTTATCCAGCCGATGAAGATTAACTGTGCTCTGATGATATCTTCCCGCACGACCCTTATCCAGCCGATGAAGATTAACTGTGCTCTGATGATATCTTCCCGCACGACCCTTATCCAGCCGATGAAGATTAACTGTGCTCTGATGATATCTTCCCGCACGACCCTTATCCAGCCGATGAACACGTTACCTTTTACAATCCTTCTTGGATGCGACTGAAGGGAAATAAAGCTTTGCAGGCTTTCTAAAAACAATTACAATAAAACAATTACAAACAGTACAATATGTACTGGATCATGGAACAAAACATATGAAAAAACTTCAAGCAACTCGTGGAATAAAATCCTGAGGCATAATGAAACTGTTGCCTGTGTTATTGATCCACAGGAAGAAACAGATTTGACATTTCTTATCAAGAAACTCCCAGGTTGTTAAAATTCCTATGTGAACAATTTGAAATAACAGATGTTACGATTATTGAAATGGTAGAAAAAACTACTGAAGGCAGTGATGACGAGAAAAAAGATGAAGGTTCGATCGAGACAGTAAAAGAAAGGAGAATTAGTCACGGTGAAGGAAACGGCATTGGAAACTGCATTACGCTACATTGAACAGACACCACGCCAACGGATGTGGTTCTGCTAAGACGTCTAAGCGACACCGTTGCATGAAAACAAAATGATAGTAAACGCAGAAGATACAAAACAACTTTTTCCAAAAAATGTAGCAACCGTGACGAGGAATGTTTCCGAAGCAACATTAATTTATGTAGGCCTAAGTACTGAAATCAATAGAATTGTATAAACGTAGTTTTTGCATTCCTAATCATAGTATTAGGGTTGATTAGAACTCCTACTTTTTCTAATGCACAGGAACGTATTTCTTGTAATCCGAGGAGGTCTCGATCCCATCTACTTCCAATAACCGAGGCTCTACTATATTCGCAATACAAAAAAAAAAAAACGGGATATTTCATCGGCCAGGTAAGGCTATTGGGCTTGTGTGAAGGCTGGTTTAAAATAAGCTAGAAAAATCAAGAGCTACAGAATTGGTTTCTATTAAATGGCAAAAATTAAAAGAGTCTACTCTTAAATATGGCAAATATTTTTAATTAAATGATTTGCGAAGTCAGTTAGAATACAAATCGTTATATAAAATCACCAAAGTACAGGATTTTGTATAAAACCATTACTTATTATTTATTACCTTATTTTCTTTTATCCACGTAAATCATAAAAGAGTACGATGTGATAAAAACATTTAGATACAATATGTACACAAAGTTTAAAATTAATTTTTTGTAACCATTTTCTAAAATTTGTGTTTGTGATTTAAATCAATCCGTTAGCAATTTCAGTTGCTGCTATTGTCAGGTATGGGTAAGTACATCCATAGTAACGAAAGCTTTATCAAAAGTAGGCCAGCTCTGCCGTTCATTAGACCTCTGTAAATCAATAGGCTATAAGCAATTTATTTGTCGATTGCTGGCGCTTTCTGTAGGCGATACGGTGAACTATTTCCAGCCACTGGGGTGAACGATATTCGCCGTACAATTCGCTGCTGTGTTTACAACAGCGTTTTGTATGTAAATAATATTATAGGGGCAATTTCCGATTTATGGTGGTAGATTTTTCTTAGTATCTTAGGTCCAAACATACGTATAAGAACTACAATATAAAGGAATGAAAGTGATAGAGGTGTTTATTATTTTTTTAGAACATGGTTAACATTGTAGAACTGCACAAGATGATATTGCAAAATAACAGTTTCTTGAAAAACAAAATTAAATTAAAAAGGTTTAATAAATATTTTAAATTTATTATTAATTAGCTGGCCCGGCCAACTTCCGCCTAAAAGTCAATGAATAGCGTGATAACATTAGCTAAACTTAATTTAGTTTAACATAAAAATAATAACTGAACTTATAGTAGTCGACCGAGGAAAGTGTGGCAATAAAAGTTCTTGATTGAATGTTATTTATGAAGTCCATTCGGACGTACAATATGTTTTTGAATATTGTTTGAATATAATGTGTTGGAAAATAATTTGAGATTGTTGAAGTTGCAACCAAAATTTGGAATAAATTCAATGAAATGTCTTAAGATAAGGTAAGATAGATAAGATATTGTATGCTACTTTGGTACTTAAGAATTACATGTTGAAACAATTATGCCATCAGAAACCTTCCCAGAAATGTACTCAACAATTTCCCAATGTTTCAAAGCGATCGGAAATTCTGGTTTAGTAATGCATAAGGCCCTTTCATACATACATTCAAACATTCATATATATATATAAAGAGAGAGAGAGAGAGAGAGAGAGCTACACTCTTTAAATAAATATGATTTTTCTTTCAAACGTCGTAATTCTCATATAACCCTGGAGTCGGGGCGCCAAGTCTCACAGACCCGGAGCAGGGAAATTTTGTTCCCACTGTTGGTAGCACACCGCTAGAAATCCCTCCGTCCATCTAGCTGTCCAATATTAAGTGCCAGTCAAGGTAGAATTTTTGCCACTGCTTTACCTGCTTTTGTTTACGATTCGGGGTCTCACAGACTTGGCGCCCTGACCATGAACGCCCATGTATAATTTTATAAGGGGGGGCCAAATCTGATACCTGGGGGAATAGGATTCCCTCCATGAGAAGGAGGGCCCGGGGAAATTTTGAAAAATTATGGTTAAAATGGTGAGTTTTAAGGCACTTTAGAAAATTCGAAACTTCTAATTTTTACAGGCTTTTTTGTATCGATTAATTTATTTTTTTATAGAATGAGTGAATCTTTATTCCTTAAAATACTAAAAAATATAATAAAATTTTTCTTGCGTCATTTCATTTATTATAGGATAGGATAGTAACCGACAAATTATTTTGAGGTTGGAAGTTTTTTAAATATAGGCTATTTCAGTTTTATAAGTGGCGTTTTTTTTTTAAATTTTAACCGAGGCATGACAGTCGAATATCTGATTTTATTGAAATATCTCATTAGGTTCAGGGTGTTTGCGTGTTTCAGGAGGAACTGCTCATATAACGTTAAAAATGAGAAAAAATGCTTCTTTTGAAATTGATTCTTGACGTTTGTTGTTTCGTTATTAGGAAATGTTTTCACTTACCAATTAGGCTAATAATTTGTCAATTTTGTAGATCGTAACACGGTACCGTACACAATAGTCAATATATAATCTCCCTGCTTCCTACATGCACCCAATACGGTACTACAATGTCGAACACAGATGACATGTAACAGAAAAGAAATATACCTAATATGTAATATCTATGTATCGTATTATTATACATAGGAATTCTTTTGAAATTGATTCTTGACGTTTGTTATGTTTCGTTATTAGGAAATGTTTTCACTTACCAATTAGGCTAATAATTTGTCAATTTTGTAGATCGTAACACGGTACCGTACACTATAGTCAATATATAATCTCCCTGCTTCCTACTTGCACCCAATACGGTACTACAATGTCGAACGCAGATGACATGCAACAGAAAAGAAATATACCTAATATGTAATATCTATGTATCGTATTATTATACATAGGAATTCTTTTGAAATTGATTCTTGACGTTTGTTATGTTTCGTTATTAGGAAATGTTTTCACTTACCAATTAGGCTTATAATTTGTCAATTTTGTAGATCGTAACACGGTACCGTACACAATAGTCAATATATAACTCCCTGCTTCCTACTTGCACCCAATACGGTACTAAAATGTCCAACGCAGATGACATGCAACAGAGAAGAAATGCAGCGTCAGTCGGAAGGGCCTAGGTTGTCCTTCCTGTCACGTTTTCCTTATCATTGGGATAGCTGGCTCGCTGTATCAGCGTCTAGGATATTAGTCCTGTCCTGTTTAGCTGTATTCCTTTAATTGACGCAACCATTAACTGTTCCACATTGACATAATCACATAATATGGATATTCGATAGTTTCTGACTTTAAAACCTACTTCATTCAGTCAAGGTATTAATATAGCAGAATCGCATAAATATACTATTTATATTGTTAATAATGTGAAAATTTATTATAATTAAAATATAGTTCTTCCACATCAGCTGAAAATAAAAAAGAAATATTTGTACGAAAGTCTTAATAATTTTAATTTGTATTTTTCTGGGAGCTAGGGGGGGCCACGGCCCCTCCCTGCCCGTGTGTATGGGCGCCCATGGCCCTAACCCGTGTGACTGTTTTTTTATCTATTTCGGGTCTGTCAGACTAGGCGCCCACGTTGTGTAACTATATTTTTAGTTAGTGTAAATAGTTTTCTTCGTATTTAAGTGTTGCAAATAGTGTATATATTAGTTTTAAACGATACTTTATTGATATGAATATGGAAAGACAAAGGGACCGTGAACAAGAACGGATTAGGGAGTTATTAGAAAAGAATATTGACGAAAATAGTGATAGTGAATTTATTGACGGATCTGATATAGAAGAAGAGGATTATGTAGAAGTATGTCATGAAGATACGGATTCCGAACAAGATGGGGAAGATTCTGAACACGAAATGGAAGTTGATATTCAACGCGAACAGTTATAATCGATGGGAAAGTTACAATCTTACATTGGAAAAGACAATACTACTATTTTGTCTAAATACTTTTTTTTTATTGTTATAATAAATGATTTAAAATATTAACCTTCAAATAACTTGAATTTTATGTTCATTATTAATTTTATAATTGTTTCTCATACAATTACTCATACTTCATTATTGTTAAATAAACGTGTTTATTCATAATATAATTGTTCATTTTTATTTTATAGTGCCCTAAATCTCTTCATTAGGAACAATTAACAGCAAAAAAATAATGGTTAAAAAGTTTAACAAAAAAAACTGTGCTTACATTAATAAAAACTATGGGTCTGTGAGACTGGGCGCCCCTACTCATGTTACAAGCCCCGACTCCAGGGTTAAACCTATTTATAACAATGAACATCGTATTTTCTGTGTTACTTATATTATGAAATAAATACTTTATTTCCACTTCCAGGCGTAGCTAAACGTTATTTGGTCCCATTCAAATCGTTTAGAAGGGACAAGAAGAATTGCTTTTCTTATGTCATGCGGCATTCATAGAGAATGTGGCTATGCTTGAATCGCCAGGCTATGCCTTAAGTTAGACCCTGCGTGTTGTAGGTTTACAAAAGGGTAGGAGTAGATTACCCGGGGTAATTGTAGGGATATGTAAAACGATGATAAGTTGTTCAGGGCTTCACCTTCGCGATAGATCCACTCTGTTTAGAGATCATAAATAGCTACATACCCAATACCCGATTAAAATTTAGGCGTGTTTATCGACAGGGACCAAAGACAACAACGCTGCTATTTTATACACCCAAATAGGTATAAACACCCTGAGGATGACTAAAAATGTAATGTTATAGACTAAAACAATAGAAATATTGGAAACAACCCCAATACTACAAAAATAATCAAAAATAACTCATAAATTACCAAGATTCAGCCCTTATGTACATTTCTATAACCACGTCATTATCATCAGAGGTTATACAATTACAATCTAAACCAAACAATAAGTTTTATTGATGAAAATAAATAAGGCCCTGTGATGAAAATGACATGGTTATCGAAACGCATATAAGGGTTTATTGGGATCGTGTCCAATATTTTTACTGTAATATATTGCTACCATTGTGCTCTTGATATTGTATAACAAAAATATAGACATAATGCTCACGTCCTAAACCCAGTTACAGTATTTTCCACGAGTGAGTTATATCTTGATAGCGTAGGCGGAGATTGTTTTTGTCTCCGGAAGCAGTTTAGTTACAGTTTGAAATCGCTCCCGCGGATTTTAAATTACAGTATATTATTTTAATAGTAAAAAGATATTGAAGGAGGTACGATTTACGAGTACTTTAAAGGGTTTTAGTATTGTGAAAAATAAGATTTAAAACATTTTCTAAATATAAATCATAAAGTCTTACACAAGTATTAATGATTTTTATCATTATTATCATTAATAATTAAACAGAAATGAACAGCAGAATAATTATTTCGATTAGTCTCTTCGTCTGATATTTCTCTCTGTGCGCTGTCAATTATGATTAAAATGAAAGAAACCCGTTTAACAAAATCATTAATAAACACAATAAAAAAGGCATACACACACACACACACACACACACATATATATATATATATATATATATATATATCACTTTCACTATATGTACTTAAACAAGAATATTACCTTGGTATTTATGCGAGTTAACTTTCAATGATTGATAGTATCTCCATTATCGAGCATCAATGACCGGGGGTTGTAGTAGACTAGTGAAAGTGATAACTGAATACAAGAAAACAGTGTTGCAAAGTTAAATATATAGGAATTGTTTGAACTAGATAGGAGACTGACAGACTTATCTAATAGCTATAGTCCAAAACTGCAATCTCTTGGAAATAAACACATATAAAAACCTAACACACTATTGAAATATTTCAATAGTGTATTAAGTTTTTATACGTGTTTATTTCCAAGAGATTGCAGTTTTGGACTACTGCCATTAGGTAAGTCTGTCAGTCTCCTATCTAGTCAAAACAATTCCTAAATAAGCTTTAAGCTCTACTAGAACTAACTTATATATATATATATATATATATATATATATATATATATATATATATATATATATATATACACAAGAATATTTATTAATTTATATCCAAAGCTTTTCGTTGGTAAACAGTACCAACATCATCAGGAATGAAAATTACAATAATCATTATTGTAAATTTCATTCCGGATGATGTTAGTACTGTTTACCAACGAAAAGCTTTGGATATAAATTAATAAATGTTCTTGTATTTGAATAACCTATGTTGTATAAAAAAAAAAAAAAAAAAAAAATATATATATATATATATATATATATATATATATATATAACTCACAATTATAATACTTTTATTTTAAACGCGTTTCAATAATATTACGTCATTATCATCAGTGATTCTATCACAAACATATAACTTTAATTAAAGAAATACTTATACCATTTTAATGTCATTAAACCCATTTCTTTAATTAAAGTTATATGTTTGTGATAGAACTACTGATGATGAGGGCATGTCATTGAAACGCGTTTAAAATAAAAGGTTTACGATCGTGAGTTATATATATTTCTGTGGTTATAACCGTAACTCCCAAGCCATAAAATCAATAATAATTAAATAATAATGTTCACTTTCTAACAATAAGTTATTTATTTCCTTATACGCGTTTCAATGTCATCGTCATCATTATCAGTGAATATAAACACATGAAGTCCAAACTACAAGGGTTTGGACTTGTATTGTTATAACCATATGGTTAGATCTCATGCCATACAGTCAGCGTGGCTGCCCCCACAAGTTAGCACAACTCGTCCTACATGCTACTAGGCCTACCAACTTAATAATGACTCTGTCATCGAAACACGTAAGAGAAAATACCATATGGATTATAAGTGGCTGCTCGTTAGTATTTTATCAGTAATGATTTGGTTAAAAGTTGTTTTTCCATTCTTACTAGAATGTTTGACCATTTACAAAGAAAAATTAGAAGACATTAGAAATTAAGTTCTGCTTTTGAAACATATTCGGTCGGTGGGGGAACTAACGTAATTCAAAAACTATTCCTTAAGAAAGGGTTCACCTCGTACATCATATAAATGTTCTTTATAAGCTTTCTGCTTTTAAACAAAAATTACATAAGACCTATTAAAATCCGACAGATATGAAATCAAAAAGTTGTAAAATTTTAAAATGTGTATTACTGAGGGTACCATTAATACAGTATTTAAAGCAGATTGGGGGAAAATAAACCCAGCTAAATACGTTATGAATGGGTTAAGAAAAAGAAGTGGTTATATTTCCACTTAGAGATTTATTTTCAATATTTTATCGTTGAAACAGCAGTTCTACCACATAACGTATAATACAAACTCAGCTACAACTGTATAAAACAACTATGGCTTAATGTTTAATTTAAATAAATGAACCCTCTATACTACAAATGGACTTTTTCCTTTATTTAAAACTTTATTTACATTTCAATTGCGTAGCAATCATCCTCAGAGGATAATTTGCAATAAGAATACTATTTTTGTCATTTTTGGTATAGAGGTTTCATTTATTTAACATAAAATCAGCTGTTTTATGAAATCATATGTTATCCCTTATTTTTAGCCAAATGGGACGAAAAAACTATTCCTTACATAGCCCCTTTTGCGAAAATTTTTTTTCCCATATAAAAATAAAATTAATTTATTAATAAATTTTATCTAATGAATTAATAATTGAAACTGTATTAACATCTAGTGTCATCCACTACAAGTTTAAAAAAATGTATTTGAACTTGAGTAAATGGATAAAAAGTATTTTATTAACGATTGAAAATTGTCTTGGGGAAAACCAATGTTGGTTATCATCGCCATGAATATTTGAAGAAGATATACCTATATAAGGAGAGTGTTATCTAATGAAAGGAATCGAATTACGTTTTCTTTATGAAATGGTAAATCCTTTACGACATCCTAGCTTTTACCCAGTTTTTTCTTTAGCTTTTGGATATAGCAGTGAAATATAGTTTACTTATCTTAGTGTAACCTGGTGTGTGTTGCCTTTCATTTTGTTCAACCTTTTCTCCCTTTTTTCCGTACATTAGACATAACACAGCAACTGCTTAAATCATTATCATTTCTATTACTTAATTGCATCGCGTATATTTCTAAAAGAATATAGCTCTCTCTTTTAGAAAGTTTGCTTTGAACAAATGGCCATTCACGCTAGTTTTGCTCTATTTCTCCTCTTAACCCAATCTTTACTCCATCTACTCAACCCAACCTTCTCTCTAATGGCCTTTGTAACAGGCTGGTACCTCCCAATGGCTCCGGTAAGCCTATTAGCCTACTTTAGGTTTGGGCATGTTACACGTAACCTCTCCGTATAACCTCGGAACAAAATGATATTATAATAGTAAAAATCGTACAATAATTGATACCCTATATTGCCTTTCGTTAAAGTAACTATGTATTATCGTTCAAGTACTGGACGATAAGAGACTACTTTGTCAAATTAAATCGATTAGTAGATTATTTAAACGAAATAGTAAATAGCTATCGATGACGGTCCAACAATTCCTCGACTATTGACCCTATTTTGACGTCACCTAAATATACTCAGTAAGGTTTAATATTACCTTTTTAATTTTACACAACTTTTTAATTTTAGGATAATTTTTAATAATTCTTTCTTAGTTTATTTGGTTTTAATTCATTTATTACTTTAATTCTTCATGTTTCTAGATTATTTAGTATTCGTTTATTTTTATATTTTAGATTGTAGTTTAAACTTACTATTGTAAATAACATGTTTATAAATTATAGCCTTAGGCACTGGAGATAGTAACCTTACTTGGTTTATTGCCAGAAACTGGCTTTTCATTCCCATTCAGACAAAAATGTTCTACAAGATTCTGCGTTTAATAATGTAAAGAATGAAATGAAGAAGTTCACAGAACGACCAACAGGTTGTGTAAAGATTAAGATTCTATAGAACCTATTTTTTAAGGAAGTTTTGTTCATTTGAGTTTTTTGTTAGCGTTTGATGTATATACTCACTTCTGTCTATATCCTATTGTACTTCGAAATTTAAACACTAGGTTGCGCTGACAAATATGATTTAAAAGCTTATAAAATTACAATTATTTGTACAATTATAAAAGTACAATTTTTTCTCTCAGTTTATAATTAGGATGAATATTATTCAAATATTAACCAAATGTTAGGGAACTTTGAATTTTTTCACATTATTACTTAACAAGCAGGAATTAGGTTATTACAATCGATGAAAAACATAAATACTTCTCAAAATTTGCAAAATGAAAAGCCTAACCTCAAATCTAACAGCAAACACAAAACAGCATAAAGTAATTTTTTTAAAATGTATATCAGTAGATACAATAACATAAACCTAACAATACAATATAGCCTACCTACAAAAAAAACCTTTTGAGAATGATTTTGTTATTAAATATTAAAACACCCGATTAACGATAAAATTTAAGTTGGGAAATGGTTTACGAGTACACACAACAGCGTACGGAACACTGCCATCTTGACAGTGACATGGTATGGATTTTATTTATAATGTTTGGTTATGTTTCCAACACCATCACTTATGTAACTCTTAAACAAGAATCTATGTTTACGGGGCTGGAGATAATTACTTTTTTATATTTAGAATTTATTTTATGCAGTATGAAGGTAAAGTAAAATATGAGGAAAGAAAACGAAATTTAATACTATTTGGGCAAGTACTATCACAACGACCATATCAATGTAACTTTTATCTTCAAGGCATTATAGTTCTACCTTTTATAACAATTTATCAATAGAAACCTTATTTTCCAGAATCAATTTTATTTATGTTTCATGATTTAAAACGTTTTCAGTTGTATTTTAGTAAAATTGTTATTATTTAAATTACTTTTACTATTTTTTTTATAAGAATTGATTTTTCTATTTTTAAACTTTTGCAGTAGTTGCAGAAACCTGTAGTTGTTATTTTTATAGAGGTTTCTTTAATGACATTGCTTTGTGAAAACTAAGTGATAAATTAGGAAAGATAATGTCTGTACCAACATATTTATAGTTAATAAACGGTCCATTAATTTTAACGGTGTTTTAGAAAAGTGGTAATATTTTCAATTAACTGTAGCTTTAAAAAACACATAAACATAATTTTGTTTGCAATTTAAACGCGAACTGAAATTAAAGAAATTTATAGCGTCAGTAATGTGACTGCAAGAACGCGGTATGTGTAATTTTGCTGCGGAAGGAAAAATGTTTGCCATTCATCAAATTGTAATGGTATTCAAAACGGAGTAAGGCCACGGATATTGATGTGAAAAGGACGTTGATAAATGAGGCTCCAACATTTGAGATAAATTGAGGACGGCCACACAAGGGCGATCCTTAGATGGGGCGTGATTAATAGAGGAGTATTACCGCTGTTCCGGAATATTTCCGAATATCTGTGCGCCCATATTAATTGTGGGACCGCACTTGTACACCTGGGGAAACGTATGTGCAAGAGTGCGAACGTGCTTGCTCAATGCCAAAGGCAAGTACTTGGGTTCATGATCTACTAAGCTACATTTGCATCATAACCGAAAATTTTGTTTTAGGTGTATTTTTAAGGTTAGCAATAAAATACGAAAATGGAAAAATGGCGATGAAAATTTGTTTTCTTTTGATATAGATCGATTTTTCCATCTGTCTCGATGCAGAGGCACTCATAGCAACGGCTGCCGATTGAGTCGAGTTAATCACTATTGTAGACTTTTAGGCGTGGGTCGTTTCAAAGGCCACCTCTGCCCACCATTGAGCCATTAAAAAAGGTGTATTCAGAGCGATTCACTTTTATAAAAGCCAAAATATCATCACTATTTGGGGACGTAAATTAAACCTGACTTGGTACCATTCCTTCTATTAACTCACACTATGCTGATATATATCTTGTGCAAATTTTCAGTCATTAATAAAATAGGTTTTTATTCGTCCAATCACGTTCAAATACATTTTCTAAAACCTATAGTGGAACAATTGATGTTACCACAGTTTTTTCAAATATTTGTTAAATAATTAAATTATAAAAATTTAGAGGGTTTAGGTCAGATTCGAACTGTGTATCTTCACGTTCGAAGTCTAGCTTTGAACTGAGCTAACTTTACCACAGCTTGAAATGTAGCCTACTTCTCAAAGATGTATGCATTTTTCTTTTGCAACCATTTGGTTGTTGTCCAAACTTCTATTGTACAACCTTAAATTGTTGTCATGGTTACCACACAATATCATAAACAATAATCTAGGTTTAAAAATGAATGAAAAGAATAAAATCAACAAATAAATTGGATTAACCGTATCGACTCTTGCTTCACAAATGGACAATACGAAAGGAAAGCGAAAAAAAACTACAACACAAAAAAAGAAAGCGTATAAATAGTAACAAACAAAAATAATAGTCCAACAACATATATAGAAACGAAAGTGGAAAATTGCAAGAAAGTTCGCTTTCTATTTTGCCAATTAATATTTTCTATTCTGACATATGTATATACATATTTATAATAATTGTAATTATATAATCCTAAATACAATTTGTCTTTTTTATTAAAGTGGGAATTAACTTTTTTTTATATTAGTTGTTTGGTTACTAAAAATATAAGTTTTAAATGTCTTGCAGTTTTCATATTGAATATAGGTGGTTGGAACGTAATACAGGCCGCCCTGGAGCATTAAATATGGTGTGTTCAGAGAGCTTCTCCTTTTATAAAATAACATCACTATTTAGGGACGTGCTTTAAACATAAATAAAAATGTTATTTTTACAATCACCCAGTACTAATTTTGTACTAGAAAATTAAGATTTAAATCTTACATATTGGATATTGGATTAAGTAATTAAATGTTACGTAGGTATCTTGATTAAGGTCACCCTCCTCCGTATTTGTATAAAACGTTGAGACGAAGCCCCTCGTGGTATTTCAGAGAGGCTACATTCATTAAGTAAATTGTGAAGCGTGCCTGACCTCATAACCGTTTTGGCCTTAATTTAACTAATTCAAATTTGAAACCGTAAACTTATCGACTAAATTAGTGTAAGGCTTAGGATAAGTTGCATGCTGGGTTTACAGGTTTCTAAAGTGGATTTTAATATATATATATATATATATATATATATATATATATATATATATATATATATATATATATATATATATATATATGTATATATTTTCATTTGTGTGTGTGTGTGTTTGAACGTCTCTATCTCTCTTTCTCTCTCTCTTTCTCGCACCCAGTAGATCCTCTGCATTTTCGACAGTTCCTGGCATCCCTTTTGGTTTGGCGTCACTGCTCGGTCTATTTCTATACTCTTAGAGTTTTTTTTATTAGCAAAATTTTTATTTTAATATTTTGAAAAGTCTTTAGTTAAGAGTTCTTTAGTTACATAATTCAACTTATGGATAAATTTCGAAAGTAACTTTTACGATATTTTTATTTGAGTGTTCTCAAATGTAACTTTGATATTTTACTTACTTTATTTTTTGTTTACCCACAATTCAACATTACATTTTAAACTCCCTTCCAATCCACTTTCTAATTGTTAAAAAAAAATTAATTTATGCAATATCTATTTAAAAGTTTGTTAATCAGAAAGTACGCGTACTTTGAATAAAGTGTTAGTTTTAAGGAAGAACCCATAAAAACTACCCCGGGAAATCACGAAACTACATTTTGGTGACACCACTCGACTTGTAGCTGCGCATTGTCTTAACTAGCCGCGCTTTTTTAAATTTTAAAAATTGTTTTTGAAATTCTCCCTGCAAAGGTCTGCCTCCCAAGCACATAGCAACTACTAACCGACAATTGCAGATGGCAAGGGTAAAGGCGCAGTGAATCAGGCTTCCTTAGCCAAGATGGCGGTTCCTCGACTTTTCGACTCAGTACCCAGAAGTCCCGAGCTTCAAGTCAAGTCTGATGTTCGTTGCTGTACAATTATTTTTTTTAAAGGCATTTAATGATGTCTTTGATATTTTGAATGGCAAGAGTTTAATGCCAAAGGAGTACAAGAAAGCTTTATGCCCAATTAATATAGAAACCAACACAGCTCGCATGATGAAAGCCAAAGACTACATAACGAATCTGAAAGATGTTAAGGGTCTTGCAATTTTAAATTCACGTCGAAAGACTGAGTTTTTTTGGATTTTTAGTATGCTTAAATAGCTCTATGTCAATATTCCAACATTACGTAAGTGGAAAATCTACTAAAAGTCTACCCCACTTCTGAAATACCTCCCATTATACAAATTGAGTCAAAACCTTATTAAGAGACGTTTTGGCTACGTGAAGAATCGCATAGGATATAACAACAGTCCCACAGTTAAACAGTTCACTGGAACTGTTGAAAACATTTTGTTACACACTGACATTGACAAAGGTAACTCAGGGAATGTAGCTGTGCCAGATAACTCACTATATTTCAACCTAAATGGTAATAAAAGTCCTGTAGATAGAATAAATATCTGAACTCCTCACTGGAGAAGCTTAAATGAAGAAGACCAAAGACATATCGAGGCACAGGCGCGAAAAGTGAAGTACTAGACACTTTGCACTAGAAACTATGTTATAAATCATTACTTGGCGTGTAACATAATTGGGTATATAGCTGGTCCTGTCTCCAGATCAATCAGGGGTAACATAATATCTGAAGACTCTATGGAACTGCTTTCAACAACAAACATAAGCCTGAGAGTTTAATTGAATGTAAGACTAGGGGAGGACTTTTCCACCCTTCACAAGGCGTTCAACAAATATGTAGCTTTTGTGAAAATGTATTAAAGCGGCTATTAACAACTAGTCCCTTGAAATTTGAGAAAAGAATTGTAAATAAAATGACGACAACAGTGTAGTTAATGTGTTTAGGTAAAGACATTTTTTCAAGTGGTAATTTTGTAAATCGAGTTTTGGAGATCAGTCATAATGCGCTGATAGTAAAAATAATATGCTGTAAATACTTCAACATTAGACTTAACTAGTAAACAAAGTTATTTAACGAGAAAATGCCCGGTACGAAAATAAGAAATAGTTTGTGCAAAACCGTGTTGTTTATAGGACAATAAGAAATAAACAGTGTAATGCGCAAGTAGTATTACTTCTCATCGCTCGTATATACTCATTGTTGTGTATAACATTGTAAAATGGAGAAAGTAACTACCATAAGTTATTTTTTTCATATAATATTCCCATCACCAATTATAAAACATGATGAATAATTACAAATAAACGGTACCAGGAGGCTGACACAAACTCTTACATTAATACAAAACATAAAATGTTACATTTTATTATTGTTTTTGCTTGAAAGTAAACTTTGTTAAATTTAACAAATCACTCATCGTTCGTCTATAAGGAAACAATGCGCATAAATGTACGGAATATTTTCAAATGCTGATCATTACTTTATTTGCAAAATAATAAAATATGTTTAGTAGTTTTTGTTTTAACTATCGATTAATTTTTATCTTTTTAATATTTCAAAATAATTTCTCGTTCATTTCTAAGTAGAGTGGACAAAAATCTACCGAAATTGGACCACTAGCTTTTGCTGTAGGACGGGATTCAATCGCATTCATTCATACAATAATTTTGGAAAACGCGTTTTAGATATGGAGACTTCAAAATTTGTATTTTCCATTCTAATTATTTTACTACCCCAATGATTGTTTTTACTTTAGTATATGTCAAAATGTAAAAGGTATAGTAATATAGTTTTGCCGCTATAAAAATAAATCCTTAGCACCTTCAATAATTTTTAAAAATAAATAATTGTTGTAGAGGAACTTCAAATTATCTAGTTAAATACACTGCAATTTCTATGTAAAAATGTAATTATTTACAAATTAAAATTGTTTTACTAAAGAAATACTTAGACATATATGGATATAGAAACAAAAACCGCGATCTACGTACTTAGAGACCTGCAGTACTCGGCGAAAATGTGACGCGTTTGAAAACTTTTTGCTTTAAGATTTCACTATCAGCATACCAGAAGTGCTACAATCATGAAATAAAAATAATATTAACATGATTATCTCATATTAACTTGAGATAAGTTAACTAATTATCTCAAACATTTATGTTTACAAAACCAACAAATAAGAAAAATGGTTCCTTACTAACTTTTACATGTTACTTAAATTGCATCTCATATCAAATCTAGTTTTTTCAACGTTCTTCCAAATAAAATATTACTTTTATGGCTTAATATTCTGAATAAGGGAATCATGCTGCTTATACCTGCCAGGTTTCAATATTTAATTCTCACTGTAAGTAATTTTAATCTTGATTTAAGTGAAAGTTTTTATTAAATTTTGGGCGCTGCACGGCGTAGTATTGGAAGTTTTACCTCAACCAAGATTGCGGATTCGGCCTCACTATCTCCCTGTATCTATGTAACTAGACTACTCTAGTTGTATTAGTTGCTCTGTGTTCGCGTTACATACATAGCTTAAAATATCGTCACCCGCACTGTTTGGTAAAGGCAAGCAATTTTATTCACATTTAATAACATATAAATTTATTATTGTTTATAGCAGACTCATGATTTTCATTTATTTAATATAACTTTAAAGTACCCAAATACTTGCTGTTTTCTAGGCATTACTGTATAGAACATTCCTGGAATTCCTTAACGGTTATGTTCGCGTTACTCTTGGTGTGATCATACTCTTCTTTTTGTTTGTCATTAATCAAGTTTAACTTATTAGGTTTGGACTCGTTGACAAAGACTTTCTATTGATTCAGAAAAAATTATATAACTTTGTATACAGTCTTGCATTATGTGATTATATATTTTATTTAGTATACTCGTATTAATAATGTTGTGTATATACATGTGTTCATAATGTCATTTCTATTCATACTTGTGTTCTAATTGCAATAAAATTATGTTAACACTTCTTAATATGTTCAATTGTTAATGATAAATTTCTATATGTTTTAACACTAAAATTTTATCTTTGTTTGCACGCTCACCTTCAATCAAACAGGAATAAATGGTAAGTACGAGCATATAAATTATTCTTTTTGATGTACCGTGTATCTCTGGCTTCAGCAGCTTGCTAATGTAATTCTTAGGCTTTCATCAAAGGCGTGTGAGATTATTACATAGATAAGGCTTTCATCATAGTACTTGTTCAGCTTTTATATTGAAAGCCTACTGTTAATTTATCACTGCAAAACTTAACAGGATGTCTCATTATTACACGCGCTAATAGCTAGCACATACAGCGCTAGTAAGACAGTGTGTTTGGAGTGACATGTTTCCAGTAAACTCCTTGACTCTCATTCAACCTCCCCCTCAACATCAAGGAATAATATATATATATATATATATATATATATATATATATATATATATATATATATATATATATATATATATATATGTGTGTGTGTGTGTGTGTGTGTGTGTGTGTGTGTGTGTGTGTGTGTGTTGTGTGTTGTGTGTGTGTGTGTGTGTGTGTGTGTGTTGTGTGTGTGTGTGTGTGTGTGTGTGTGTGTATAAACTTACATACATTTTATATTAATCCTCCGAAATTTCACTCATCTCGCGATAGGGTTTCATTGTTGAAATGTCATTTTATGTCGTTTCAAACAAAATATGTGATTCCAATTTATAACATGGAAACTATAGCAGAGTCTCGGTGCGCGACAATGGCTTGCGAGAAAAGTCCAGTTGAAATTAAAACTACTATCAATATCAAGGACAGAACATGATTTGACAAAGAAAAATAATAAATCAGTATCACGCTAAAACAGACTACAGTAAACATCAACACCAACACTATAAAAGATAAAATGACAGAATACATAGGTAGTCAACAGTAACATAACACAACAAAAAACAGACCATAAAATATCAAATAACCATACAAACATAATAACTCTATTGTTGTGAATATTTACAAAACTGAATATTTGTTGGGAGTGTACTTGTATTTTATATGCTTAATTACAATGCAAAGTAAAATTGTTTTCAGGATTGATAAGGGCAACAAATTAGCTGTCGAAAACTTGCACTAAATAAATAAACTTTTCACTCGATATTCAACCGGCTTGAATAAATATGCAATAGTTATTTCGAGTGTTCGAATAAACATAAATAGTAAACATACAATTATAAGGCAAAACCTGGGTCACCTAAATCAGGGGTTCCCAAACTTTTTGGTACCACGCCCCCCTCTACTTGAAATGAAAGCCTCCCACGCACCTCCACTTTAATTACATGGTATGGGTTTACGAAAAAGAAACAAATATTATATATATATATATATATATATATATATATATATATATATATATATATATATTGAAAACAATTTATTTATTTATACATACTTGCACAAGAAACATATCATAACATTTCAAGTTTTAATTTGCAATGTAAAGTTTAACCGATTAGAGACAAAATCTGTTAGTGAGATGGATGGGCTTCCATTTATTTCACTAGCACACCTATTTGAGGTTGTGATGTATTTTAGTATGGGCACAACGCAAGTCATTAGGAACATCAACCTTGTTACTATATTAGGCAAATGCCGAAAATGTTTTTTTCGTACAAGTAGGTGCTTGGAAAAGGAAAGTAAAATTGAACAGCTCGCTGTTATACACTTTTAAGAGTTTTAGCCAAAATTAAGATTTGATATGTTCGCTGTTGCCACATTGAACGGCAAACACAAAGTTTTGCGACACTTTTGTATTATTATTTTCGAGCTGTCTTATTGATTTAATTTTTTCAAGTTTACAAAATTTGCACAATATTTACTTATATTTCTCTTATAAATGCATACATTTCATTTAAATTTTCTGAACATCATGTTCAATAAAATTACCTATGGGAAAGAAATCTGGAGTGTAAATTTAGTTTTAAGTTTTGATAAATTGTATACTTAAATTTTAACTAAATGAAAATTAATCTTACTATTTTCCATTTGGTCTTGCGCTCCCCTGACTTGCCTCCACGCCCCCCAAAGGAGGCGCCCCCCAGTATTTTCAAACCTATGGCTAAATAATAGGAAACGAATATAGGCCTACTGCCTTATAATCATTAGCTTCAAGACTATATATAAGAAATACGACTGGAGGTTTTTGTGGCACAACACAAATGCTTCTAGGTCGGGTTGCCCAATCTTTTAATTTTCCTAGAATATTACGAATCTCATCTACAGAGTTTGATACTGCTTATCCTGCAGGAAGACATTTTTCAGACAACTCAGCTCCACACAAGTACTACACACTTCAAGGAAAAACAAAACGGATACAAAATGAAAGGAATCATTCAGTAAGAAATATTTAACTGATATAAAATGTCTAAAACTGTAAAAACAATGTAACCACTGTTTGGACTATGTTTTATTTAACGACGATTAAGCTTTTAACATTGTACAGAGCTATTAAAGAGAGTAAAATGCGGTTAATGCGTCTAGTGTTGTAAAGTGGTTGAAAATTTAATAACAAAATAAAACAGAAACCACGATATCCCAGAAGTGCTTACGGTGATTGAAATAACATGCTTCGATTGGGTCACCTGGTCAGATTCGAATATAAACGTCCAAACATCGAACGAAAATTCAAACATGAAAAAGAAATGGATTTGATTAAAACATAAAATGAGGCTGGAATTATAAGTTAGTTTATCTTCAAAAATGAATGCTTTTTGAATTGAAACTAAAAACCAAAAATGCATTAAGTAACTGAAATTACTACTACTTCGTGGCCCATATCAATGGATGTTATATGGGGCATTATGGGCAGTGATAAATGAAAATGTGGGGATCAATAAGAATCAATTAATTATCCGAACGAAGAGTATTTAATATAAGTTAATCTTGACGTTAGACATTTATAATCAATTTCGAACGTAACATTATTTCAAGATCTGTCAATTATTTATATTATAATACCATTTTTTCTCTCTAAAACATTCCCCCTGTTAATAATGTGAAGTAATAGGTACGTATGATTTTGCCACGCTTACTGGTATAATAAATATATAATTTTGACGATCACCCACACTTTGCATGAACAATAAACTTCAACGTTTTTAGAAAAGTTTTTAACGTATGTATTTTAAAAAATATTATTTTCATTCAATATCTGAAGTTAATTAGGTTGCAAAATTAGAAAAGAAGAAAAATCAGGCAGTATCATTGCAGTGGGTTTGGGCAGTGATAAAATTTTCTCATAATATCTCCTGGTTCAACCAGAGGGGGGAAAAATTCATATACATCTTTAAGAAATATATATTTCTAGTAATAGGAAAGTTGGCACAGTGACAAGGCGAGCTAGACTTCGAACATAAAGATTCTCAGTTCAAATCCGGCTGGACTCAGAAAATTTATAATTCAATAAAAATTTAATAAATATTAATTTTAATACATAAAAAAATTGAAAAAAACTGTATTAACGTCAATTGTCATACACTACAGGTTTTAATAAATGTATTTGAACTTGATTGGATGAATAAAAAGCTATTTTATTAACGATTGAAAATTTGTACAAGATATATATATATACAAAATGTGTGAGCTAATAAAAGGAATTTAATAAATATAGGAATCGGCTTGATATCCAGTATGATGTCAGAGTAAGAGTGTAAAGTATGGAACCTAACATTAAGAGTGTTAAGTATGATGTACTCAAAAGACAGATTCAACTCATCTCACTGAAATTATTGTAAAGTTGTGAGTTATTACAATTGCTTTGTGTATTAATTTTTAACTAATAATAGTATTGATATACTCATATTTGTATTCAATAGGTTTTCTCTGTTTATCGCAATTAAAATAGATTTGTGACGCTTGTTTTAACTTCATTAACTTCTTGTTTCAAACAAAATATTAATATAAATAAGTTTAATGAATTTCGCCTGGACGTATAAACTTTAACATGCTCATTTTTGTATCTCAAATAAAAATAAAACACTTCTTGAATGTACTTTTAATAAACTTGTGGTAAAATTTAATTTAATTATCATATGTAAAAAAATTCTACCTCTATGAGAGGTACCTTGAAAACATTTTCTTGAGAACCATTGCTCTATACTTCAAATAGAGAATGTGTCTACACTTTGGTGGCCAAACCAGTGATTTAGCAAGAAAGTCCTGGAGATTGTTTTATCAGATTATGGAGCTAATGCCCAAGACAAAATGTTGAAAAATGTAATGGTATTTAACATTATTAGCCGCATTTAAATCATGTTTTAAAATTAAGCACAAGTTGCTAAAAGTTGGAAAGATTTAATTAAATGTTTTCGCAATTAAATTACATCCTAAACTTAAAAGGTTGCACAGGTTAATGATAATTTAGGATATCCTCTGAAAATCTTGGAAACTTAAATTTGCTTAAAAGCAAACTTTAGATTTTAATTTTCACAAACTGTAATTCTACAAAGAAATATCGAGTCTACAGACGTTTTTGAAAGTTACTTAAGAAATTCATCATATGGCACAGAGATTCTGTTATTAATATTAGCCATAGGTAGTACGTTTAATCGCTCTTCGTGAGCTTTGTTTCTCTAATATTTAGCCATCGCTAAGCATAGCTAAGTATATTTGGATGAATTCTTTTACGGATATTGATATTATACACGTATATTTATAAACAGCTATATGGGTCAAACTACCTATAGAAGAACTACTTTGAGGTTATAATACTGGAATTGTCTTATGATTTCATATGAAATTTGCTACAAATCTGAGCAATTTTATTCTAAAAAGGATCAGATATATATATGTAGGACTAATAAAGGGATTTGGGGATTCCTTCCTCTCGAAAAGAGGATTAATCATGGCCCAAGGAGACAAGATCGATTAAATGGAAGACACTTACTTTCAGGAGAAGTATGTGTATTGGCTCCATGGAATTGAAACAGAATGGGACGCAAACATTGAAAATCCCACTATTGTTTTATAAAAATTAAAAACTGATACAAAAAAGTAAATAAAATATGAAACAGTTTTCTAATTATAATTTTCTAATTTTAATTTTCTGATAGTAATTATTTCTTGATTAAATATAATTCTATTTATGTATTTTCTGATTATCTATTGTTTAGTTTTCATATTTTGCTTTGATTTTGTGTGATTTTATGTGGTATTGTAATTTA
Organism: Prosapia bicincta; assembly: GCA_036971475.1. Classification (NCBI taxonomy): domain Eukaryota; kingdom Metazoa; phylum Arthropoda; class Insecta; order Hemiptera; family Cercopidae; genus Prosapia; species Prosapia bicincta. Next base: position 272,358,874 of record JBAIZL010000002.1, on the reverse strand, counting down.
TATCTTTTTCTGTGCTTTATGATTTCATTTTTTTAAAACATTGGCATGAGCATTGAATCCATATAAACAATTTTTGTGTATTTAATTTTATGTCAATATTTTCTAGGTGTTCCAGTTTTATTTTATTGATGAGGGGTATTTAAAATAATTTATGGTTCTTTGATCGTAGTTAGTTGTATAACATATCACTGGTGTTGGAAAGTTTTCTGTATGAGTAAAGAGAGATTAACCCCGATAATTTTCGAATGCCAAACATGGTGAATATTAACAGAAATTTCAATCTTTATTTTCTTAGTGTTAATTTAATATGTTTAACTCATATTTAGTTGAGGTTTGGTCTTTTTCAAAATTTCCTAAAGAAACACACACACACACACACACACACACACACACACACACACACACACACACACACACACATATATATATATATATATATATATATATATATATACATACATATATTTAGGAACAATTTACAGCAAATTTCTTTTAGAATAAAATATAAAAAAAGGTATGATTACGTTTTAGAAAAGCTTTTACAAAAAGGTAATGCTGATTTTATTTGCTCTTAGATTGTCACCAGTACTGTAAATTAATAGTGAGTTAAATATTAATTTCTAATTTTCAACTTTAAAACTTTCTTATTTTCGTCAAAACATCGAGAAATTTAAAACGTAAAAGTATAGACTAGTAATATGTTATGTTTATAAATATGTAGTAATTAAAACATTAAATATGTAAGGTTATATTAATAATAAAAACTGTATGAAGTATATAAATAAATATATTTTGTTAACCTAAAACTACAAGGAAATAATATTGCCTAATGAAATTTTAATTTATTGTTAATATTAATTTTAAATTAAAAAAATAATCAAAATTGCTTTAAGAGAAAGGTTAGAGTTTCCTTATTTAGGACTTAATAATCTGGAGGTTGAAAAACAAGGCATAAATTGTTAGTCACTAACCGGGGATCGAACCCACGATCTTAGAATAAATGGGCAGGTGCGCTACCCACAAGACCGCTATCTAATATAATAATAATTTATTCTTTTTGTTTTCATTATATTAAGATGACACTTCTGTTGAGTGGTTCAAGCGAAAGAAAAGTGGTACCAAGGTGAGGACAAAGGTCCCAGGGGTTGATGTTAACTCTACCTCTCGCAAAGTTCATGTCTCTGGCAATATTTACGAGAGAAGAGAATACAACTCCCATTCCTTCTCGGGTATGGTTTTAATAACTCACCAATGGCACTGTGTATTAAATACAGTTTATTAGCTACAGTGAAGTTTATTAGTGCAATCGATATGTAACAGCGCGCTCTAGGTTAAGCAGCAGTGGAACTATAAAGACAAGTATTTACTGAGGTAACAGATGAACGTATATTGGGCGATGTTATTGCCGGCAACTGTTCGTCATACTTTGCAATGCCATTAAACATTACGTCTGACATTTCCCGTGACGACCTACGTTAGTAAAGTGATGCTTTACGCGCCACATAAAACCGTCACAGTCGTATGCTTTATGTGCGGCTCTCTCAGCTAAGTTATATGCTTCCAAGTCCTTATTTACACACTGAGAATATCACCTGTATTGTGGTTCCGTCAATGTTTACTTTGTGCAAAATATGCATTTGGTAAAACTAAACTGAAGGAAGACAAGTAGACGAGATGATAGAAAAAGGGATCAACCAATGAAGGAAAGCACTAGTATCCTTCGGGATCAGTCAATGTAATAGGGACACAGGATTTATAACAGAATTCTCAAAAGTATAATCACCTACAGCAGTGAAGTATCTTAGATGGAAAAAAAGTATAAAAGAAAGCGAGAGGCAACAGAACTGGGTTGTTGGAAATGTGCGGTAGGTTAAACAATTAGAGCGAGTACTAACACAAGAATAAAATATAATATGAAAACAAGCCATGAAATAGTAGATGACATTGGTGCCAAACAATGTAGATGGTATGAAGGGTGTGATGGGTTTCTAAGCAAATCCTAGCGTCAAACTCCCCACAGAACAAAATGGGAAAGGGGAGTTTCTCTCCTTTCTCTCTCTCAGTTGGGGAGAACGTATAAATCAAGAAATTATAGACAGAGATTTGGAGGAAAACCTAAGGATGGACAGAGAGGAGTGGAAACTAAGTAATGGAAGGCGTAGAAGAGCGTGTTTAAACCGATTAAATAGTAAACAACTAGACCACAAAGAGATTCTGTTTTTAAACTCCGGAGTTTCCTTAAGGATTTATATCGATAAAGAAAAACTATAACAAATTAACAAGCTCCTATAACTATGAACGAGTTTACTTTATAAATTTACTGATTTAGCTTCTCCCCCTTACCTAGCACTAGGGTTTCTAAATCTCGACGATAAATTGAGGACTATAGATTTCTGTTTGTCGTATCACATAAAGCCTCTTTCTATAAAAATCTCTTTATTGAACCTATATATAAACACACACACACACACACACACACACACACACACACAACACACACACGCATACATACACGCGCGCACACACACACACATACACGCACGCGCGCGCGCACACACACACACACACACACACAACACACACATACACAAATATATATATATATATATATATATATATATTGCAACACTGTTTTCTTGTATTCACTTATCACTTTCACTATATCTACTTAAACAAGAATCTTACTTATTCTGTAGAGTCTACTACAACCCCCGGCCAGTAATGCTCGATAATGGAGATACTATCAATCTTTGAAAGTTAACTCGCATAAGTACCAAGTAAGATTCTTGTTTAATTACATATAGTGAAAGTGATATATATTTATATATATAAATATATATATATATATATATATATATATATATATATATATATAACTTATATATATGTCAGTTCGTGAATCTGTTGTCTTTAATTTCGACCGAATTAGTTATCCCGTGAGGTGCTGCACTCTATCACAGATTTATAAATACATTATAGTCTACTTAAAATTATTCGTAGTTAAAGCCATTCGTGAAATATGTCTTAAATCCAGATATTATTGATATTTACATATTATATTCATAAAGTTTCATTTTATATCGTTAAAATGTAAAGCCAAAGTTTTATGTTAGTTGAAATATTATTCGATGTGTATCTTATTACTTCAGAGATATTGTAACCAGGCTTTTACGCTGCCACTTAGATGTAACTGTTGGGAAATATACCAATGTACGATGTGACTACTGAAACTTTCATCTGCTTTAGAAGGGTTCAGAGTGATCTATCTTTGTCACAAACAGAATTGACGAATGTTGTACTTTTAGGGATTAAAGCCCATGGACTGAATACAAGTAGGAAGTCGAACGTTATTTGCATAGACGTGGGACCCGGTATACTGACAGGGCGCCTACATTCAATATTATAAAGCACTGATTGTTTCTCTTGGTGTTTAAAAAAAAGGAGGAGCATTGTACACTATAATATAAGTTCTGGGCAGTGGTTTGAAGATGTATTTGGAGGGTCTCCTAAAACACTGGCACCTTCATACAACTCTAATAGCACCCTACTGGCACTCACTGGCACCCAATCAACAATTCTGACTAACTATATTCACACAAAGCCAATTAGTACTATATTTGAACAATTAGTATTTCAGTACCCAATTACACGTACAGGTTACCTCCTTCGAAAATAACCGCGACTGAGCAGTAAATTCGTCTTTCCATCTCGCTACAATTTCCTGTAGCTCGTGTCCATTAGGCGGATGTGTTGCAGCATCTCAAAATCTTATTACCTGCGACTGATCAGCGGAATCGCCTTCCCGTATCGCTGCATGTTCTTCTCGTTCGTTTTTCATCAGGCAGATGTCGTGTTGCAGCATTTCAATAGTTTATCACACACGACTGATCAGCAGAATCGTCTTCCCGTATCGCTGCATGTTCTTCTCGTTCGTATTTCATCAGGCAGCTGTCGTGTTGCAGCATCTCAATAGTTTATCACATACGACTGACCAGCAGAATCGTCTTCCCGTATCGATGCATGTTCTTCTCGTTCGTATTTCATCAGGCAGATGTCGTGTTGCAGCATTTCAATAGTTTATCACATACGACTGACCAGCGGAATCGACTTCCCGTATCGCTGCATGTTCTTCTCGTTCGTATTTCATCAGGCAGATGTCGTGTTGCAGCATTTCAATAGTTTATCACATACGACTGACCAGCGGAATCGACTTCCCGTATCGCTGCATGTTCTTCTCGTTCGTATTTCATCAGGCAGCTGTCGTGTTGCAGCATCTCAATAGTTTATCACATACGACTGACCAGCGGAATCGTCTTCCCGTATCGCTGCATGTTCTTCTCGTTCGTATTTCATCAGGCAGCTGTCGTGTTGCAGCATCTCAATAGTTTATCACATACGACTGACCAGCGGAATCGTCTTCCCGTATCGCTGCATGTTCTTCTAGTTCGTATTTCATCAGGCAGCTGTCGTGTTGCAGCATTTCAATAGTTTATCACATACGACTGACCAGCGGAATCGTCTTCCCGTATCGCTGCATGTTCTTCTCGTTCGTTTTTCATCAGGCAGCTGTTGTGTTGCAGCATTTCAATAGTTTATCACTTACGACTGACCAGCGGAATCGTCTTCCCGTATCGCTGCATGTTCTTCTCGTTCGTATTTCATCAGGCAGCTGTCGTGTTGCAGCATCTCAATAGTTTATCACATACGACTGACCAGCGGAATCGACTTCCCGTATCGCTGCATGTTCTTCTCGTTCGTATTTCATCAGGCAGATGTCGTGTTGCAGCATCTCAATAGTTTATCACATACGACTGACCAGCGGAATCGCCTTCCCGTATCGCTGCATGTTCTTCTCGTTCGTATTTCATCAGGCAGCTGTCGTGTTGCAGCATCTCAATAGTTTATCACATACGACTGACCAGCAGAATCGTCTTCCCGTATCGCTGCATGTTCTTCTCGTTCGTATTTCATCAGGCAGATGTCGTGTTGCAGCATCTCAATATCTTATTACCCGTGACTGCCCAGCGGATTCATGTTCCCGTATTACTGCATGATATGCTGGCTACCTAAACCTAACAATAGCAAGAAATACAACTAACATTGGATATGAAATATTTAGGAAACCTACACAAACCATAAATACAATACCAAACTACGCTAACCATCCCCCCAAATCATAAAAAGGCTGATAACAACTCAATATTATACAGAATGCTAAAAATACCACAAAAAAATTACGAAAAGCGAAAGAAAACCAAATGATATATAATATAGCCCAAACATCACGAATACAATAAAAAAATCTATACATACATTAGAACTTAAAATATTATCTAAATTAAAACAGCCTAAACATGAACCACAAAATAGGGGATACATTCACATAGGTACACAGGACACAACATGAAAAGAATAACAGAAATACTAACAAATAACAATATTAACATAACATAAAAAAATACAAGAAGCATAACCAATAAAATAAACCAAATGGAAAAAATATACCCCACACTTAATAGCGGAATGAAATAGCGAATATGAAATCGAATGCTCAGACTGTAACAAATTATACATTGGTCAATCAAAAAAAAAATTAAAAGATAATATAAGGAGCACCTCAAAGCATTCATCAAACCAAACACTTACAATTCAAACAGCCACACACGGCATCAAAAACAACCATACATTCCTCATATATAAGTCAATTCGCATATATATACAAATACATGTAAAAATACATGTAAAAATACATGTAAAAATACATGTAAAAAATAATGTTGCACATTATTATCGATAGCTAGAAAATTTAGAGAATAGAGGACGTAGGCCCAAATTGTTCACTTAAACATCCCCAGAATCAGGGAGGTCTTAATAACCCTAATTATTTTTATCTTCTTAACTCTCCTCCTTCTAGAAGTTTCGCAGCCCGGCATTAGCGTGTGGAAAAAACAATAATATAATACAAACGGGTGCATGTACACTTTTTGATAGAAGAAATGAAATCCCCTGACGACAGGTGTTTGTTAGGGTTAGGGTTATTACTATAATTTCTTTTTTATTTTATTCATACTACGTCACATAACCAAACCGTTCACGCGACAAATCAATATTCATTATCCCAAAACAATCACTGAATCAGATCTAAATGTGCTACTGACTGCGGCGCGCATGCGCCGTTGTCATATGTTGCGGCTACTGTCGCTTTGTGCCAGTTCTGTTCAGTGTCTGTAGGAGCGTGTCAGTGGTGTGCGAAACGGCTTTATCTGTGATGATAACGCCGCTATCTGCCTGATAATTGAATCATACGTTGTGTTTACCTGTGCGCTTTACTTGCTCGCCGAAGTAAATTAGGTAGGTGGTGTTACTTGAAGTGGAACAGTGAATGAGACGGTCAAGTGATGTTTACAAAATATTCATTTTAGGTTGTAAAGTGAAACACTTGATGACAAATAGTATATAAATATAAATATAAATATTACTTTAATTTATTGATATAACTCTAACTTTACCGGTTTTTTTAATTCTCTTAGAAAAAAATAAATTCATACTTTTTCCAAGCTTTAAGGTTATAATTGAATGGGTAGGCCTATCTGTAGTTTGGAAATGGTAAATTTTGTTTGTTTGTTTTGTTTTTGAGACGATCATTCACTTTGATTATTTTCGCCTTTAATGAAAGATTATATTGTTAGGACAGAATCATCATAGTAGGGACGAAAACCCAATATGGGAGGGACGTTGCTCACGTGTACAGATTTAGACCGCAAATCAAGAAGTATCCCTTCCCTCTGACAGGAGGTACCTGTTACCTTTCGAAGAAAATAAGAAAGAAGGTGGATTGAATTGCGCATTAAATTAAGTACTAAATACTCTCATAGTACTTAGAGTAGGGGTAGTTGTGGTTCGAGTGGTAAGAGTCTTCCTCAAGTAGACCTAAGTACCTAGGTTATAAATGAGTGTATACCCTGCACAGGGAAATGGCTCAGAAATTAATTAGAATAGATATAAAGGAGTATGCCAAGAAAAGGAGAGAAAGGTATGGGATCAACCATCTGAATGCGGGACCCCTACTTGGATACGTTTTAAAGTATTGGTAACAAGAGTGTATCTTGGTTCCTGTTGTATCGATAATGTACAGTCCTACTTATGAATCGAGTATCTTATAACAACTGGGGACATTCTCGTCCCTACTTTAACCGTAACTTGTATACGCGTATTTCCATATCCCTACTGGAAGGGGCATTCGAGAGGCACGGGTAAAACATGTGTAAAACAAGCAACTCCATAATTGTTGCCCTAAACTAACCAAAATTTATTTATGTACGTTCCTCACACAACCTCGCTAAGTGATGGCTTTCAGCCTTAAACACAGTAATAAATAAATGGCGCAACCTCCTATTTCATAAATAAGCGACTAAACCTGGGACTTTTTTTTTATAAAATATTACTTTCCCGTTTGCACTCCGTGTTATCCGATTCTGTTGTAAACAAAAGCTGAAAATAAATTTGAAGCAAACACAGCAATATGAACAAAAAATAAATTATCCACAAAAAAACATTTTAACTTTAACACATTTTTTTGCATATTTAGTTAAACACAGTACAGTTGGAACCTGCTGATAACACTAGTCTCTCTCTCTCTCCCCCCTCTACAATAAAAGGAAAACGTTTTGTAATTTTTGTACTTTTGTGTAAATGAGGGTTTCCTCTTGTTCTTACAATAACTTGTGCACCACCATTTGAGTAAGTGACAAAGTACCATTATTGGATTAATGATTCGGGTTCGGTTCCCACTAGGACCAAATAAGTTGCGTTTAGCCCCCAACTAGATTCAGCTTCTGAAAATGAGTACCTAAGCTAATAATGTGCGGTTGAAGCTTAAGGAAGGTCCCAGACCCACCGCTGTATATATACCACAGTGTATGAACATAATAAAGCTAGCTGAATTTAATAGGCCTATAAGTAATTTTCTTTTAACAAAAATATTTATCCAAAAAATTTCTTTAATAATTAAAAAAGTATTGTATTTCGTTAGGAAATTCGATTTTAGTTTCCTACTTCAGCTTATTAAAAGATGTTTCAAATTTCAACAGTTCGTGTCGCCTTAAGGAAACCAATGAAAATCAATGTAAAAGATATGTATAATGCTTTTAGCATTCGCATTTTACGGCTCCCAGTAGCACGTTTATTCATAGTTAGTAATTGTTGTAGAACCATCAGACATTTAGCATCAATATCGACCCAGCCCCATTAGAGTCTTAAAACTTACATTTAAACTATTTTGCAAATGAGGTTAACGATTATGTACTTGCACTTCCTGAGGGTTACAAAGCAGACAGTATGAAGTATTTATATAATTAAAATAATTGTTTAAAACAAATAGTTATACACGCATAAAACATTATATAAATAAAAGTATAGTAATCTAAAGACTAGAAATTAAATAGCTGCGGGAGTTCTAGGATAGTTTAATATTACAATAACCTCCCTCACTGTCATACTATGAGATTCCGGACTGGACCTATAATCCATCCTGGCGTTCGGATTTCCAACTTGTTTTTATTCCGATCTAATCACATGACATAACCTCAAAGGACTGTTTGGGGAGGAGCATACTTAAGGCTTACTTTATCCGTTTCGTGATCGCCCATTCAGATAAAATCAGTATATATATTCATACTCATTTTGGTTCCGCCTTCAAATCAAGTGACTATGTTTGTCAGGTGACACTACAACAATGTGGGGAACATGTCTCTTTTCTAAAACCTCTTCAGAGCTCCGAATATCATGAGAAAATTAATATGGTTAATTAAAACATGGAGATTCTAAATCAAATTAATAGTAAGTTGTAATTTATATGAATTTTTTTAAAAATTAATTTTAAATCTAAATGTTTTCAATGAAAAGGAATAAAATTTTACGTCTCTCTATTTTCAGAAATGCTTAGAAAATAAACTATTGCAAGCTCACAAGAAACGATAGACACTAACAAGTTGACTTGTCTCTTTTCATTTGCCATATAGTATATATATATATATATATATATATATATATATATATATATATATATATATATATAATTCAAATTGTCAATCGCTAAGAAAATAATATTAATTAATCCACTCAAGTTGAAATACATTTTTTTAAACTTGTGGTGGATGACTCGTCGTACTAATACAGTTTATTTCATATTAATGGATTAGTTAAATTTAATAAATTAATTTTAGTTTTATGTGGGAGAAAAGCTTGTTACAATAGAGGCAAGGTATGAAATATAGTTATTTTGTCCCATTTGTCTTACAATAAGTGATAACATATGATTTTATAAAACAGCCGATTTATTGGGATAGGTTATGTGGTAGAACAGCTTTTGTAACGCATAGGGGACGTTACTTTATTTATATCATTTGTAATTATTTAATTAAAAGTAACTAAAATAATTTTTTTTCTTTGTTGACTTAATTGACTTTAAAATTTTTGTTTATATTACTTTGGCTTTTACACAATATTATTCTGCACATATTTCCTCCACGCATTCTTATTCTACACATTCCCCCCTACGCACATTCGTATTCTATATATTCGTACTCTACACATTTTTACTCTACACATTATGAAATATACAGATATTGTTGTTCGCGAATCGTCCACCAATAGATCAGTATACATTTCCTAGATCTTATCTTGGACGTAGACAAACATTTTAAGAATATCGTTCTTTTCAACAAACAACTCACTTTTTCTACTGACATTCCAAATTAGTTTGAACAACGACTTTGGCCTAAATTCAATTATTTAAAACTTTGTAGCTTGTCTATTCTGACACCCCGCCAATTTTTCAAAGTCCTCCTAACGCGGTTCTATTTTTCAGTTCAGAGTCTTAACGCATTTCTTAATTGTAGTCTTTTTGTCTTGGCTTAATTTTCTCGTTAAATATATATTTATCATTTTACTGATACAGACTTTGATATTCTCCTTTTTTTCTTTTCTTCATCAATATATTGTTCTCCAGCCGCGATTCAAAAGTTACACTAATAATATGGGAAACGGAATACCAGTAGCAGCATAAACATCATAAAAATAAAAATAAAGCAGACGCCCGCATGTCATTATAATTTCTATAAGACTATTATTGTAGATAGAGAACCATCTGTAAAATTAATTGTAAGTTATTGAAATCTAATGGCACTAATTTTGTTTATCTTTCAAAACGCGATGATTTTTGTACAATTGAGTACTTTCTTCTGCCTTCCCTGACATCAAAACATTGTTCTTTGTTGACCCGTTTCGGATTAACTCCACTATCAAAACTGTAAACTGTACTCTTAGATTATCAAATTACAATCTGACTTTAAATTGTATTTAAACAATACCGTTTAAAGTTTTGATAATGTAAGAGTATGGTTTAAAGTTTTTATAATGGAGTTAATCCGAAACGCGTCAACGAATAACAATGTTTTGATGTTAGGAAACGCAGAAGAAGGAAATCAAATTTATAATGATAAATTTTTAATGATAACAAAGGTAACCTATTGGAATCTGATAGCACAACAAGTTCTTTATATAATACTTTTCCAAAAATAAGTGCGAACAACTATTTTTCTTAGGCTGTGTTTTAAAGAACCTAAATTGGTCGCCGAAATTAAAACCGAAGTAACTTTACCGATAATATGAAAGGTTAGAGAGATCTAAACAAACACAAAACAAGACGTAACCTGCTCTCTATTACGGTTATTAGGTGATAATGTGTTTGCCTTTTCGCCTTAAAACACCAACATTCTTATAGGTATATCGCCTAAAATAATATTGGGATGTGAGTGTTCATTTTATAACGCTATCAGCCATCTTCTGTGGAAGTGAAACAATTTTTGAGGTAGGCCTATAAGAAACTGGAGGGGGAATAATCATGACTCGCATAGGTAGTGCCGTACCTCAGTACTGAGGTCACCTGATCAGGAACTTAACAAACTGCAACCGTAACTGTCTCTTCTATTAATTATTTCTTGTATTTCTTTTGACCTCGTTTCTCGTTTGTAAGTAGTTATTAATACAAAATGGTGTTTAATCAAAAGCAAATATTACACAATGCTAAAAGAAACTCTTTACAATTGAAAGTAGGTGATCGTGTAAGTTCGTGAGATTAAAAAAAAAACATGAAATGAGTTGCCCACGGCGTTGCGTGTGCTTTGCTGTTTGCATTCGTTAATAGTCTACGCATTTCACGGGATCAGCTGTAAGCGGAGCAAATACTGACAAAGCGAACACTGAGTAAACACTGAAGTTAAACCTCCCTCGTTTTATTTGTAATCGATGTGAGCGGCATAACTAGGACTTACAATAAATCCGCATAAATGCGTAAATCGACAGTTACGTTACATCTCGAGTTAGACAATCGTTTTTGTTATAACGTTATAAAACTTTAAAACAAAAATGTATAAGTTAAATGTCTTTTTCTTATCAAACTGTTTATAACTTGAAGAAACAATGTAGATAAAGGTCCAAACATTTACTGATTAAAACAGAAAACGTGGTAGGGGAATGGTCGACAGAAGTAAAAACGTAGTAGGGGAATGGTCGACAGAAGTAAAAACTTGGTAGGGGAATGGTCGACAGAAGTAAAAACTTGGTAGGGGAATGGTCGACAGAAGTAAAAACTTGGTAGAGGAATGGTCGACAGAAGTAAAAACTTGAATGAAGAATGTAGTTAGCAGGTGACTTAATAGAATCCAGTGACGTAATTTAGTGATAAAACAATAGGTGAAATCGATTTAACGAATCCAGCTTAGGTTTGTTAATAAAAAGTGTCCGACGAGTCTAAGGACGTTGTCATTAAAATAACATTCATTCATGAATTCTCTTTACCAAAGTTTATTGAAATATAAAATTTATATATTTATTAACTCATAAAAAGCATTGACAAATAGCTTTTAAAAAATAAAGTACAATTAATTAAGTAACGTAACCTACACTTTAAAACAGCTGCTGTACAACATAACCTATAACGTAAGAACAAGTATTGTGAAATCATGTCATCACCTTTTAAGCTAAATTTGATGACGCGAATCTCCACAAATTTCTGATTGTGCAAATTAAAAAATATTTCTCCATGCCAGAAAGTGACAGGAGCGCCAAGAAAGGTTTTCAGTTCAAAAATTAATTAAGCGAATTAATTGAACTTGGTTCTTAAAAAGTGATAAGCCGCTGAAATAGGTTTACACTTTAAAAATTTGAAATTAAAATATATAATTACACTGGAGTGTAGTAAGTGGTAATTACATTGGATGTATAAATTAAGATTTTTCTGAAGTAATAAATAATTTTTACCGTTCTTGCCCTTCTTTTTATCCTCGGGAGTAATGAACCTTGCATCTCCCTCATTCTAAGACACAACAAACACAAACACACACACACACACACACACACACACACACACACACTCACACTCACACACACACACACACACACACACACACACACACACACACACACACACACACACACACACACACACACACACGCTCACCCTCTTTACAGAATTGACTATTTTCAGAAAAAAGCGGTTTTTCGATTATTTCTCAAATCCTGGGACGTGCTTTAAACATATTTCTCACCTACTTTAATAAACAAATTAAATAATAGGTTTTGAATATAGGTATCATTTTTTCGATTTTGTTAGCGACGAAAACAACCTGCTATTCGGTGTCATAACAACGGCGTTTGCTATTAATTTTATATTTTGGCTGAACACCACGGCTCAGAGACGGGCCAAGAGTTTTTACTGTCATCAATAAAACCTGTTCCAAAATTAGTGCTGTCTACTGATTCAAGTTCGTTTTTCGACGTACAAAAAACTTTTTATTTTTATTGTCTTGTTATAGTTTTGATGGTGATCAGCCAGAATAAACCTAGTCTATAAAGAGTACGAAAGCATTGCGAATATTTGAAGGACTTAGAAGCCCGTGGAAGATGATATAGGGGGCCATGCCATTATCTCTGACCTGATCCTTATCAAGGTCATGAAGAAGATACATCCTTTGTTACATTACTAATTACACCCCTTTAGTCTATAAAAATAAGGGTAAAAAAGTTAGTTATGAATAAGGAATGGATATAACGATCTATTTGTGCTGGGAATAATATAAATTTTAGAATGGTGTAGTTAGCGTACTTTGCATGAAGTAAATCTGTTCGCAACCCAAGTTAAGTAGATGTCTACCAGCAGAGCTTAAAATCTTCGGCTGGCCTATTTATTTTATTGTTAAGACGAGTTATTGCCTACGAAGGATATGAAAGGATTATGGATGGAGGAAGTATTAAGGTAGGAGCGTAAACCATTTTATTAGACGATATAGTGAAATCATGGAGCCACTTGTATAAGGACGCGGACCTAAAATATACCTACACTTTGTCATGTTAATAAAGAAGTTATATTTCTCATCGCTTTACCAGTTACATCCACTTTGAAGAGAAGAATAAGCATTGGTGATTCAATTAGACAGGACTAAGGTGAGGTCGTAATGATTTCTTGATACTGGGAACAGGGAAAAATATTTCACAAGGTGACAAGTTATCCGAAAGAGATCTTGACCTGGAGGTAAGGATAAGAAGGATAGACAGGTAAATGGAATTAGATAGGACCGAGGAATGAATATAATCATTACCGGGAGCTGGGAATTGTGGAAGGTCATAGCATGCCATAGACAGGGTTGCTTACCTGAAGTGTACCTGCTCTCATCCGATGTCAAGAGCTACAGGGTTTACTTGCTACCCGGAAAGATGTTCGAATAACTTGAGCAGGCTGTGACCTACACGGATATTTTAAATACTCGCCTAGTGTCATACCTCACGAGTATCGGAACGCTACTTAAAAGCAAAAACCGTTTTTTTGCCAAGTGACACAGCGTGCATTAGACAGAACTTTTCCAATCTTCAATGAGTATTTGTACACTATGTGTGTATAATTTACATTTAAATATATTAGTGATAAGAAAGAATACGATGATGGAGTTTTAAATTTATTAAAGATAACTAATTCATGCTATCCAATAACTGATATTTTGAGTAATTTCTCCTAAAAATGTATTTAATTTCTGTAAACACTAGCTCATAGTAGCAATTACTGTTTCTTATTTATTACTATAAAATAAAAATAAAATATTCTGTGGCAACATACATTGTTGTGGTGTTCTTGCGATGTTCTGGTGTTTCTCCTTCTCTAGATGTAAACACTCCAGCTATCTCGTCTGCAGTGGATCTGCTACAGAAGGGTTTGCCCATTGAAATTCTATCAAAAAAACAAAACTAATTGTTGTGGTGGGTTTTAATTGTTTTCGTGTATCAACATCTATCCTGCACGTGCCTACATCTGTGAATGCTTGACCTTAAGTATTACCTGCTGCAATATCGGTTAAACATCTTATAATATATTTCTTCCAATTTGTTTTTCTAAGCTTCCCAATCTGATGCTGTTTGCAACTGTTGAGTCGATTATATATAACTGACCGCATGAAGGTGTATTTCATGTGGAGAATAAAGGTCTAAGATATACCTAGAAATCTTGCCTTGCGTCTTAAAAGTATAAGGACAATTGGCAGGTATCTCTTTGCTGCATGCCGAAAATGATGCTAAAGCCATGGCACTGTTATATTTACTGATATTTTTAATAATATTTCTACTCTTCAACATTAAATGTTTCAACTCTAGGTTTGTTCTGGGCTGTGGTAGCAATACCTGTCCATTGTGGCAACATAAGTTAAAGTGTGCTCTCACTAACACACTGAGAAAATGAAGTATATCACAATGCTGCCAGCTTTGGTTAAGCCTGCCAACACTATTCTGATTCACATAATTTTCTTTATTTAGAGGGTGCCTAAAATTGTGTGTATGTTCATCAACACATCCCCCTGCATTGTAGATCCATTCACGTTTTTCTCTGCTGCGTACCATTTTTAAATTCTCGTCTACGAACTCGAGGTCTTCCTCCATTACGATTCAACAGTTTTACTTAAACAGAACACTAAAATCAACAAACATAAACAATAAATTAGGCAATCTTCTTGTAGATTATCTTTAACTATTTCTACTGCACACCATTGCCAAATAATTTTATACAAAGTTCTCTGTTATATACATTTCAACATTTCAGTTAAACAGAACAATAAAAATAAAATAAATAAACAATCAAATTCACATCAACTGATGCTATTACCATCTGGTATGTTTATTAATCCCGTATTTATTAATAGACCCACTGTAGAGATATTTCATTAGAAAATCATTAGATCTATCAAGGCCAGTGGGGTGAAGTCCAAGTTATTTTTTACATGTCTGATAGTTTTCCTACCTTCTTTAGCCCTCAAGCTTTAAAATGAATCTAATTAAGCTATCTTATCTTGTTCCTTGCCCAGAAAATTTTCATGGGTCCCGATTCGCTTCCGGAATTAAACATAAAACATTAAATATAGTAAACATTTGTGTTTAGATGTATTGTTTTAAAATATTTTACACTATTTCTGTAAAATTTACATATGAAATTTAAAATGCTAGTTTGTATTGTGGTTGGTTAGTCCTTGTGTGCTTTCTGTATAGTCGTTCCGCTCGGCCGTGACACCCAGGAGATTAAGCGACTTCCGACTCACTCTCGCGACCGTCTCGCCAGGTCGGTCGGTGGCAAACAATGACTCTAACTATTAGCGCTGCCCCACATTACAATAACTTTTTTTATTTCAAGTTTAAATGTAAAATAATCAGGTTTTTTTTAATTGTACATATTATTCTAAAGAAAATGAGTCAAATCGCAGACAAAATGCTTCATATACTAGGATAAAAATATACAACTATCTAAACGACATTGAAATGTTTAGTTTTTATTCTGTTAATATGATACAACTTTTATTGACACAAATTAAATTGATTTTAAAACATGTGCCTTTAAAAGATGACGGTTAAAACAATTGTAGCCTTTTAAATTTAGTACAACTGGTAGTGTTACAACTGATCAAACACGTGTGGGTAAAAACTTTTAATAACATAATATAATTAAGAAACCAAACAATGTAATGTAAACAATTAACTAAAAACGAAGTTTTTATCGACTTTCTTACCGTGGATATGAAGCATATCGGTCGCATTTGGACTAATTTTCTTTAGAATATTATGTAGAATTTAAAAAACTGATTATTTTACATTTAAACTTGAAATTTAAAGAAATGTTGTACTGTGAGGCAGTTCTAGTAGGTGTGTCATTGTTTGCCACCGGCGGGCTGGGCGGAATATACGATAGATGCGTAAAACGAAATAAAGGAAAATGGCTAAAGATGCGTACAGAATCAAGTTTTAACAAGTGACGAAGGTGAGCTATGACGTCAGAACATTGGGATAGGCTAAAAATGCGTACATCTTGAATCAGATCTTTTAAAATCATTGAGCTACGTAAATGAGTTTACCTCTGAGCTAAACATAGGTGTCGTTTAGTTTCTCGGGACTGGAAATCCTTCAAATTGTATGTATTAAACCTGATTTCCATCACACTTTTCCAGGCTTTGGACTGGAAAAATAATAGAGGTATCTATCTTGCACTATAATTCAAATGAGCTTATAGCCTGGGTAATTTTTGTGTGTGTTTTACTTATAATTTAAAAAAAAAAAATTTCATTTTACAGAATTTTTAAAAATTTGTTCTATATTAAAACTTGATCAATTTATTTGATTTCACCATCTGATTTCTTGTGTCCAATCTAAAAGAAATAATCCATGTTTTAGATGTAGGAAAGAGATCGTAAACAAGACTTTAGTCTCTAGTTTCTAGGTTTTTTTTGTCCAATTTAATATACTTTCTTTTTTTTTTAAGTGTAACTCCAGTATCATGAGCATAGGAATCGAAGTTTCAGGCGCTTTTGATAAGTCTCTTTCGATTAAATCGAACTTATCACCTCGACAGTTAAAGGCAAAGTAACCACTGACAAAGTGGGAACCTTTCTTTGATCCATTTTTACTGGGAAAATTCAAAACCTTGAAAGTTATTAGCAAATAGTTTAGGTGTAGATGACCTGGGTTGACAACTGGTTTGTACGCTTTTTTCACTTATCAAATTTACGACTTACCCTCGTCAATTGCTGTTGTTTCCTCTTGTACGCATATTTCGCTGTACTCATTTTTCGTCCCACCGGCACGGCGAGATAGTCGGGAGGGTGAATCGAGTTCCGAGAAGTCCCCTGGGTATAACGGCCCGGAACGACTATAATGGTCAAGTTAGCAGTAGTTCAAGTACCTTGCAACTCATATTAAGGATCCCGTCGACATCTAGTTCAAGATTCCCACACGGATGGCACTACTGTCTATATAGACTGCGTATGACGTTTCGCATATCAAAGTTATACAAAACTTTCGTACAGTTGCATTAACATTCGTGTGTATAAACTAGACATCCCCGAAAACGTGAGTATTGCGCTGTTGAACTGGGGAAGTATGGAAACTGTCAATGTTTTTTATCCTTTCAGAGAAGGTACCAGGAACTTAGAGCCCTGTACGATGAACTGTATTTAAACCGGCGTTATGGCGTTTCAACCGCCAGAACGGTTAGACAATAATTCTAACTAAGCAGCCCCTTTGATCAAGCGATTTTTTTCCTAATGAAAGGTATCATGAACGTATGTGCTTTCCTTACTCCTATCTTTATTCCACATATCCTTCTTAATACTTTTTTCATTTTCCCTTACAGATTTTTTTGTACTTGCCGTGTTCTTAATAGCTCCTATGTCCTGGTGAG
Source organism: Prosapia bicincta (assembly GCA_036971475.1). Lineage (NCBI taxonomy): Eukaryota > Metazoa > Arthropoda > Insecta > Hemiptera > Cercopidae > Prosapia > Prosapia bicincta. Next base: position 272,341,110 of record JBAIZL010000002.1, on the reverse strand, counting down.
TTATTACTTAACACTTTTGTTTACTTCTATTGTTACCATTTAATGTTATTTTTTATTGTATAGTTCTGCTAAGAACCAAGTTAACTCTACAGTTTGCCTTGCTTTCACTTTTAACTCTTCGCCATTTTCATCTTCAAATTTTGTTCTGCTGTTTTCCAAAAGGCCTTTTTTCAAGTCAGCCATTCTCCTGGATATCTTCGGGCGCTACCCTTTCTCCTCATTGAATCTGATTTTATTTGGGTTATAATCTACCAAGTTTAAAACATATCAAGGATAATACAGTTTGTTAGATTTAGCCTGGCCGGTGACTTTGAGATGCGCAGAAGGGATTGATTTGGTGTGTGGTGGCGGCGGTTTACTGGCTGAGAAAGTTTTTTTTTACGTTCGTACAGTGTATAAGGTAGTGAGAATACATAGCTGCGCCTCTTACCCTGCCCTGGTAGCAGTTCCTAATTGTCTTCCCCTCCTTCACAGTTCACAGTCAGAATAAACCTGACGACCTGTAGACAATGCCGTAGTTTAATGCTTAACCGTGCTCCATTATGTCACTTCCTTCACTGTACGTTTTTTCTACATACTGTTTATCCTTTTTCCTACAAAGGAGAATTAATGTGGGGGAGATCTTCCAAATCAAATCAGGCCTCGAATGTTTATGAGGACTAATCTAAGTGTGCCTCAATGTTCCTTTTTTCCTTCATAATGTTAAAATAACCGATCGTCTTAAAACCACGAATAAAGTCTCTAAACCTCTCTTTTATTTAAAGTTCTTTCATCGGCTTCTTAAGTAATCTGCATGTTAAATTTTTGACTTCTTGATTACATTCAATTCTTTATTCACATATTACAATTTATTTTCTCGTTTTATGCTTCCATTAATCTTTAGATCTTCCTTGCAAATGCTTCTGATCGCTTTCATTATACTCTTGGTTTTCGCTCAACATTCACTCTTCATAGTACTTGACACTGAGAACGCAAACATATTTTCTGTGGCTATTTAAATTCTGGTTAATTAAGCCTCTTTCACACAAAACGAGCTCTCGTTCCGATGTAAACTCTCCAATAGAACGAGCAAGAGAAGGGCATTTATGAAAACGATTTGCGCAGAACTGTGAAAGAAGCGTAGCCTAATGATCTGGGCACGTCGCAGCATAAAGCCTTACAAGGCAATAACCGAATCGAGTCCCACTTTAATATAAGAGATAAAGAAAAACTTTTCAAATTCCACTCTACAAAGCAGAGCAGCTTTCCGTTTTATCCCTTTAGTTATTTCGATATTACTACTTATAAACGGAAAGAACGGACGTCTTCAAAGTTGAACCTTAAACCGGGGCCGTAAAATCGGGCTTTAATTTTCCAATTTAAAAGCTATCCATTTTAACAATACTTATACTAAAGATCTTGTTATTTTTATAATTTAAGAGTAATATTTTTTCAAATAAAACCTTACTAAATCACGTGACAATGTAAGGAAGAAAAACAATGTAAAACTATCGGCATGAATATGAACTATGGTAAAACCCATTTAACCTATCGTTTAAGGGAACAGCCTATAAAAACCGCGCAAAAAAGAATTGAACTGAGTAGGGAATAGATTATAATACGTCATTTTGCACTTACATGTTTATTAGGACGAAATACAATTCCTAACCGTCAGTATTTATTAATTCAGTGTATTAAAATCGATCAACATACTTTTGTAAATATTTCAAATTACAGTATTATATCGTAATTAATTAATGCGTTTAGTTTTGTAATACAGTATATATTTAATTTAGTGGCCACAATCTCAACAGCAGAAGAATGTTGTTTATACACAATGTTATATAAACCAGGAGTCCTTGTACTCTATGTTTGGCATTCAGAGCTATGTGCAGATTTTTACCTCTGTAGGCCTATATTATACTAGCCCATTGGCTGTTTCGCCTGCACTCGTTTAAAATTCTCACTTTATATGTTAATTTTAAAATTTCAAAAACAACTAATAAATGATAATAACTATGGAATATGATTATAAAGTTATAATAGCGTGTTATGTAACCGAAATTAAATGCAATTGTATACAGATGATTAAAGCAATCATGTATAATATTACAATTTTTACAATTTCGCAATATTGTGCCTTTAAAATCAACATTTTGCAAAATCCTTTCTTAGTGTGCGTTAATGTTACGAACGAAATGTACCCTGAAAATTTCTAGTGTCTACCTTTTACAGTTTCGACTCTACGTTGATCCTCAGTCAATCGGGACAACGATTCTTATACTTGTATATATAGATTATGTAAGCCAATACCAAGCTAGATTATAGCCTGGTGTTTTGTGACACCAAATGTACAATTTTTTGTAATGCACGTAAATTTACTTTATTGAAAATAAATTTACTTACAACAACTTCAACAGAACTTTGAGCAGAATTAACGGGGTATATTATTAAGACACTCTAACGGAGACATCTTGGTACCATCGAAAAGTTCGTATGTTTGTGGTAGGGGAATAAACGGGACCGTATCGCGCTAAACTAAATAGCGTTGAGTCTAGTTTCCGTCTCAAACTTTAAACAATGCACTTTACTGATGCAAATCGCTGATGCTGAGAAATTTCAGTAATAAATTATTTAAATCGTAAAAATGTTTTATATATTTTATTTTGTTATTTATCGATTATCAAAATATCTTCGATACTGCACAAATTTGTATCTTATGAGAAACGTGAAGTTTCTCTATAAAGTACAGCCTTGGCTACGTTAGAATACATTTTGTTGTAAATAAGTAAAATTTTACTAGCTAATTAAATTTAAATTAATTAAATTTAATTAATTGAAACTAATTTAATTGAAATATTTTTCATTTTGGTATACGCTCATAGGAGACCATGCTTCACTATAAGTATAAACTGTGTACCACGTGCTTTAGTAAACTTTATTTTTTATACCAAACCTATCTTAACCGGAGCTATATTGTAGAATTGTATAGCTATTGATATTTGTAGCTAGATTTTATTGTTGAATAACATAATGTTTTTGTAAGAAATTCTTAATTTTGTAGTTTTATGTGTATCAAGAAGGGATTTTACATGTGTCTTATTTCAACATTTTTAATTTTTGAATTGTTTAAATTAAGTTTTATTATTTTCACTGTGTTTATGGGACTTTATGGGTCACTAAATACTTTTTTGCATTTTAATGACATCTTTATAAGTATAATTATCTTCTCCCACTTGAAATATTTGCATATTTAAACTATACAAATTATCAGTCAAAATATAAAAGACTTTTATACAATTGTTAAACACCCTATGTTGTATACTGTGTTTTGATACTTACAAAAGTTACTGCCTTTTTGTATTTTAAATAGAAAATTTCCTAAAAAATTGCAACCACCCAATTTAAATACTATTCTTTCTCCACTGGAATCGAACCGAAACTGAATCTAAACCTAAAGGTCAGGTTTGTCTGTCAACAAAGCAAATCCTTACTAAATATTGAGCTTGGACTTATTACAAAACTTAATTGTATAAACAAAAGTACTTTACTTCACCCTGACTTGGTTACATTTTTCTGTGTTAGGTGTCGCTATCTTCAGTAGCATTTCATTGTAAGTCTACAGACGATAAATGCTTTACTAATATCGCCTAAGAATGAACAAAGAGAGAACAATAACGACTGTCAAGTGTATAACGTTGCTACCAGGAATTAAAGTAGAACCACTCATTGCCGATTCAGTTCCAATTTTCATAACTAGATGCCGCAGAATTTAATTAAAAATTTAATTAAGTTCGCATTGGTTTGCACAGGGGTTACATGTATTAAATCTTTAGTCAAAACAAAATATGTTTGCATGTGTTTCAGCATTTTAATTTCTACTAAAAAAATTTTTTAATTATTCTTAGAAAACTTTAAAAAAACGTTATTTCTAAAAATGCATTGCTTATAAGATTTATTCTGAGTTTTTAAAATGAATAGTTACATTAAAATTGGTCATCAAAATACGTTAGCTGGGTTTACTAGCTGTTGGTTTGCGACCTTCTATAAGCCTATATCAAAAGTTAATATTATTTGTCAACATTATGCGAATACTTACGATTTTATATATATTTAAAAAATACACAAGGTTACTCACATAATAGATTAATTACATTTATAAATACAAGTTATATAATAGTTTCATATTTTAATAATAAAAATTTTAATTACATTGAATTGTTTGCGCCCATTAGGACTGTTTTATAAGAAAAGTGCCCTACGTCCTTAAATGGGAAATTTTAAATTTTAGAAATTCTTGGCATTTTAGAAAGACGTGTTTTAATAAATTTTCTTTCTGTTCCGACCTTTCCTCCTACATTCTCTAGATTTGGCTTGTATGTTAAAACACTTTGCCAAGTTTTAAAACCATCCGCTTACAATTTAGGCGTCGGAGAATTGTCAGCAAGCAGGCCTGTTAGCCATGTACATTGACTCCGACTTTGTGATAATGCCCGTCGTCGATATTTGCTAAGTTTTATTGTCCGAAACTAGTTTCTTTCAATTTGCTCTGCAGTTAGAATAAAGTACGCGAACAAACAGACATTCTGTATTTATTTTGAGCGCGTAAAACTACGCAACAAAAATTCCTTTTGACTCTTACGTTTTCAGGGTATTTTCATATCTCTAATGTTTTTAATGAGTGTTCTGAATTAATTTGTAGCAAAGTATACAGTATGTTATTTTTTAGTTTACGTCTTCATACCTAAAGATCACAATTTCATCATTGTTTCATTTAGATTTAAACTACCTTCGTCCCTCAGTTAACCGGAACTTCGGTCAAAATCCTGAATTTATATTAAAAGAGTATTTGATTAAAATAATTTACTCAAAAAAATAGCAATGCACAGTTATTCCAACATATTCATACTGAAAACTATGTAAAAATATATGATTACTTATTCAAATTAAGTTTCCGTGAAACATTTTAGTCAATTTTATTAGTTTGAAGAATATTATTAAAAGTTTGTTATAATCTGAAATAAGACAAACTTTCCACAGCTACAATGCGTGTAGCTTGAACAGATTTTTATGCAAGGGAAGACCATCGTATATTCATAAAGAGAGAATACGTGTAACATATTGCTTCTACTTTATCCCTATTGTTCGCCACTGCTGCCGAGCTCGACGTGTTCTTGTGCTTTGTACGTTTTTATAAAACAGCCGTGAATTTATATCTGTCCGGGCAAACAAAATAGAAAAGAATTTATATCATGAAAAGCAACCCTTTTCTAAAATGTATCCGACTATTTTTTTTTTATTAAAAATTACACAAAGTCATAGCTTAAGCAATCGTTTAAGTTTTGTAAGTGTAGAAAATAAAAACAGTTCAACTATAATACTGTTCTTGGAAAAGGTGATTAAATATTTTTTAGTTATTTAACTTATCAATTAAAACGTCTAGCTTAGAGAATTATAGCAAAGCACTGCTTCAGAAGGAATTCTATTTACCACCTAACTGTACTAGGAATTCAATCCCAAGACATGCCAAGTTTAGAAAGCTTAGATAGACGTTAATTCGGGAAAATTAGAAGAGGAGTGCATAATGGCAGAAAAAACGAAAGAAATTCATCAGGGAATTAATTCATGTTTGTATTCAAAGAAAGTGGTGAAACTCTAACAGTATAAAAATATTCAAGTGTTTAAAATGATTTTTTGTATTTTGACGGTATGAAACCGCAGTTCGATATCTGTTCAACACAATCTACCGTTGTAAACAGTGAAATAATTTGGCTTATGGACGGTCATAAAGTATTTTTAACTAAATATTTTTACGTTGCACCCTACTTTATTTTCTGATATATAAGTTAATAAAAATCGCACGAAGAAGAGGCGTACTTAGCGAAGCGGAACCGCTGCCGCGTTTCAAAGCTAACCTACTACAAACACTACTGTCGAGTGGAGTCCATCGAGACGTAATTATCTACTAGTGACTCATTTAGTGGTAACGTCCTCTTAACGAGCCTAATCGTCCACAAAGCAGAATGCGTCTGCGCAAACATTGTACAAACTCTTGTCTGCTTTGCGATCACCCACTATTGTGTGCCATTGGTTCACTATGAACATATGAATCTATTTACAGTTACCTAAAAATGTGTAAATTTAAAATAAGTATGATTATATATATACCTATATATAAAATATATACTACACAAAGGTGTGGCTACTTTTAATTTGTCAAGGCTACATTTTAATTGATTTACTTTTATTATACATCGCATCATAAGTGTAGACCCTACATTGAAATAGCACTATAACAATTAATTAGTTTTAAAACATCTAAACGTTGCACAATATATATTTACACACACACACACACACACACACACACACACACACACACACACACACACACATACACCCCCCCCCACACACACACAGTCACACCACATACACACACACACACACACACATACACACACACACACACACACACACACACACACACACACACACACACACACACACACACACAACCACCCACACACACACACACACAACCACCCACACACACACACACACACACAAACTCGTGATAGTCACTCCATTTTCGGGTTTAGTAGTTGGGAATTATTCAAGAAGTATACTTTCTCGCATATCTTTCCTCTTAAAGAATTCTCCAATACTACTTGGACATGGAATGCTCGCACTCCCGAAAGGTGGTTAGCCATAACTTCAAGATTCATGTTAAGAGTACAATTAATGGGTAATCGATATTTATATGGCGACATGTTGGTATGGTTAAAGATAGACAAGAATTTGCTCTGGGTTATTCTATATAACGTTATATTCGAGGTCACGTGACAGGGTTAATCTGCTCTGAAGTTAATCTGCTCTATACGTGACATGGATGCCACCATGGAAATATCATTCGGGCGAACATATTATTAATCACAGTAGATTACACAACATATTTGGACATGGCTATTTTACTTTTGAGAGCAGACTATTCAGAGTGAGAAAAACTGTTTTACTATAATTAAATAGTAAATCCAGGACTTTATGGAATTTTTATCCCGGATTAAATATGAATGTATTTTATTAAATTTTATTCTGCTGGTGCTCAGTCACAAATGCTTTAATCTTCTGTTAGAAAGCTACGTATCAAAATGACAGATGTGAAGGAAAATACATTGCTTGTATTCCATGCTTCACTTTTAGTTAGGACTACAATTGCTTTATCTATTTAGAAGTGATGTCTAAATATATAAATGTGTATATTTGTTACTACATTAAAGATACGTATGATTGTGTACACTTGGTATATTTGTGAAGTCGACTTTCGACAGATTATTAATTGCAGTTTTTTATTTTAGAGGTTTAAATGCTGCTCTCATCTAAAGCTCACAAATATACCAAGTAATATTTCTTGTATAGTTACATTAAAGTGTAATATATATATATATATATATATATATATATATATATATATGTGTGTGTGTGTGTGTGTGTGTGTGTGTGTGTGTGTGTGTGTATGTATATATAACTTATAACTTATATATAATGTAATAAAAATATAATAACAATGCTCTGTGACAGCGATTGAATGTATGTAAGTTTTGATCTCATCTAAAAACAACAGAAGACTGATTTCAAATTATGCTGTTTTAGCCTAAAGATTATATTTATTTCCTACTTCTGATGACCCTATTCTTTTCCCACCTTAATGCAGGGTGTGATGAATATGTTCACTACCATTCAACCTGTAGATATCATACGGCGCAACGATGTAATATCTAACCATGAAAGTATGAGACTACTTATTGGACAGTCTTAGGAGTTAATACTTCGTCTAGGTAGGAAGACTTAGTCCTGTTTTTGCCAACAATCTATAATAGTTTCGCTATTCCTACTTCAGCAGATAGTGACTAGGCAGTTGACCAGACCTCGATAGGTTTAATTCGACCAAGTAATCTCCTTTTTGCGCCTTACCAGAAGAATGTAAAGACCCCATTTTGCCTCTGTAGGTAGCCTAGACTAATGTTCCCATCAACTAATCTTCCCCCTTTCTACTTTAGGAAATAGTGACTAGACACTTCTCCGTGACCTCCATAGGTTTAATTCGGACATGTAATCCCAATTCTCCTTATTGCACCTTACCAGAAGAATGTAAAGACCCCATTTTGCCTCTGTAGGTAGACCTAGACTTATGTTCCCATCAACTAATCTTCCCCTTCCCTACTTTAGGAAATAGTGACTAGACACTTCTCCGTGACCTCCATAGGTTTAATTCGGACATGTAATCCCAATTCTCCTTATTGCGCCTTACCATAAGAATGTAAAGACCCCATTTTGCCTCTGTAGGTAGACTTAGACTTATGTTCCCATCAACTAATCTTCCCCTTCCCTACTTTAGGAAATAGTGACTAGACACTTACTAGGAGTACTAGGGCACTTACTAGGCAATACTTGGAGAGGAATGACTATTCTCCTGGGAAAATACATTTAATAATACTACCTATCTTTCACATTGCTATCCGCATTATTATCATGAATAGACTATTTGATATGACCCGGATATAATTCGGCAATGTGATCTCTGTCAAAGCAATACATCATGCTTCCAAATTTCTTAAAGCAAGAAGCACTCATGTTCCTATTTTAATTCTACGTTTACTTTACTCCTGTCCAATTACATTCCTGTTGGTCGATACCTTGTTGTAAATCCTAAATGCATGTCCTTTAAACACGCACAATAAAAGTCCGCGGTTTGCCAGTAAAACTAATTTCATTACTAACATAACGTGTATCAGAAAAACGCATCATAAATCTGTTTGTTGTGTTTTGTTTGTCCCCGTTCCGGTAGTTTGATGTTTATTTATTGTTTGTTATGAATAAAACCGTAGCTTTGATGTTTGGTGGACCGATCGTTAATTATTTGCGGTTGTTTTACGCAGTTTGTTTCCGTCCCGCGGCATCGTGTCGGTTGGGTTTGGTTTTGTTTGAATTATTCGTACAAACGATTTTGGTCGGGCTGTAATAGTCGGTTTCGTTTTATGCTGAAAAGGGAACAACTGCAAATGATCAAAATGAAAATTGCTTACTATGAGTAATTATGACAAATCCGGTCGATTGTAGGTGTTTTATTCATCGTGAATGTAGTTTGAGGATAAATAGATCTGAACAAGAACTGTACACGGCAGGCTATGGTTGTTCTCCGGGATCACATTAACGGTCTCGCTTGGGAGAGGGAAGCGGGTGAGATCTTTGACCTCAATTAATCTACTTCAGATAAGTGCGATACTTAGAAATTGCGTCAACTCTGATTTTTCCTTTTTTCACATCTGTTACTTAAATGCAGTATAAACAAGTGATTTTAAGATACAAATCACAAATGGTGGTTAAAATTTGAAATGACTGAAACAAAACAATGTACATACACAAACAAAATGTATTAAGTAAATGTTTCTTTATAAAACAGAGCAATATTTTACAATACAATAAAACCGCTTGTTTCAAACATGTCTTCAAAGTATTAACACGATATACATTCATGCTTATTAACGGGTTTGTATTTCAATTACTTAAAAATACATTCTAAAGAATTAAAAAGTTATTTTCAATGTTATAAACCAAAATTAGTAGCTAGATATGAAAAGAAATACAAAAATACCTATCATTAGGCAACTCACTAGCAAATGTAATCACACAACACCGAGGTTTTAGTTACTTTACGTAGTAGCTTTATTTATGCTTGTTTTAAATTAAATATATCCAGAAGGATACATATGGTCATTGTAACATAGCGCGCAAATAGTAAAGAATTGTTATATAAATAATTGTCTTCAACAGTGGGTTTATGTGCCCCTTGGGCGGTAATTAACTTAGGTTTTAACAACTATTTATTATATGCGACATTTAACGTAGATATTATTCTAGTTTAGCATGTATTGTAACATTTGCATAAAGGAAATATTGAGTTTGAAGCAGTCTTTGTCAAGTATTACCAAAATACTTGCCCTGCCTTGTCCTTGCTTGTTAATATTTCTGCTTCCAAATAGGTTGAGACCTTAATTTATCGGGTCTTGTCAACCTAACGGTACACTGTTCAGACTCTGGGGAATTTTCCAAAAAGGTTACTTCTATGGCTCATCACGGGGCACCCCATTGTTCTTGGCTTCTACTGGATTGCACCTCTCGATGGGCCATTACAATATCTAAAGACACTTTTGGCCGTGCGGCAGCTACTGTCAGTGTCACATCTGTGGATTGTTCGACAGTATAGAATTTAGCAGTATTAAATTTTTGACCAGCATATTATGAAAACTGGAATGTATAGTTTTTTTTATTTGACCATATACATGTAAGAGAATCAATCCAATGTGTAAAGTTTGGTGAAACTTTGCATCCTAATTATTCGCAAAAAGGAAACATGATTTACAAAATGTGGTATTATAACCTACAGAGCTACGAAGCTTAGAAAGCACAATATTGTTGCCGGTTTGACACGTAACACACCCATGCAATGATTAACCGTGTTAATATCCAGTATTCCGAGATTGTTAGCGAAACTTGACTCTCTCTGCCTACACCATCAAAGCTCATCATTGCATTTAGAGAAATGTGCCTTTTGTAAAAAAAGAGACGGCAGATTTCAATAACAATAACCGGATCGCATGGATGCTACCTTTTTCACTATTGTTGTTGGTGGGCCCGTCTGGTTGACTAGACCCTATTTATCTTCTACTTTACTTTGTCATTACACCTTTATTCCACCTATCCGTCTATTCCCCTTCCTACCCCTTGAAGTAAGGGCCAGTGACCTTTCTATTTCTAACAGTAATTAGATTTACTTAACACTTATATTACACTTCGTCCATATTTTCCAAACCAGGAGGTTTTGTATCGTTAAGTTAACCTTTTCTGTATTACAATAATTGTATCGAAAATTATAATTTATCAATCACAGATCCAAAAAAAAAATAATAGATACAATTCGTACATTTCACCAATGCAGCTACCTCACCAGATGTTTGTAACTAAACTGAGTAGCAGTTAGTCAGCTTTGGCTAGTTGGTGAAGCGTTGTTATGGCATCCATGGTTGCTGATTCTATGTTTGTCAAACATTTACATCAATTTGTGTATGGTTTTAACTTTATTGTGGACTAGGACTGCTTTTAAACCGAAATTTGTGGCTTTAAATGTTTTACACGTGAACAGTGAGTTAGAAGCCGAAGGATCTTATGTATGATGGATCAAGCAGGCTTGATATAATGTTAGTCGGCAACAACTTCCCAAAACAGAAGTTTATTCTTGAATCATCAGTTGTTTGACCAGTTAGCATACTGGTATAACTTATAATCTTAGCATGTAGGCCGTTTTGTAGACACTTTTGAAAACTATTTTTCATTGTTTTAAAACTTTATTTCCTTCTCAACATAAATTTATAAACTAGAGGCACCCCTTGACACCTCTTTCAACTTTTGGAAATGAATGCATAAAATTATTTATGCAGTATTTTTTTCCGATCTCGGGTAACTGGAGTGATGCTTAACCTTTTTTTGCCTTCTTGCTTTGGCTTTACTTTTCTTTTTACATTACATAATTTTCCCATTTGAATTATTATATAATTATTAAAATATTAATTATTCATTGCAACCCAATGACGGCCAGTTTATTTTTTTGACTATTCATGTGTTTTATTTCTCCTGGTCTAATACTATGTTTATCCTTACCTTTTCATATAACTACTTTTTATATATTTTTACCTTTTTTAAATATACATTTATTTTCCCCTAAACTATCTAATATAATCATTTAGTTTTATATATCACTCCTTTTGTAGTTTTGGTAAATTCTCATAATCTTATAGATTTGTTTATAAGCTCATTTTTTATAAGACTCCCACCCCGTGAACTGTGACGACCAATCAGAAAGTCTCAAACACTACACGAAGAAATGGACCTCGCCCCATTCATGTTGCAAAAGTAACATTCATACTATCTTCTACTACAATGTCATATTTTTACAAATAATAAAAAGCAGTTAAAACTTAAAAAACAACAACTTAACAATAGATAAATATCATCTTGACAATGATGGCATGTTCTCGTTTGTACCAATTTAAATAAATAGACTGTAGTCGGGCCTTTTATCAGTATTTGTTAATAAATTACTTACCAGCCTTTCTGTATGCACAGTACTATTTATACATTGGAAAAGTCGTGAAGTTGTTGAAATACAAAAAACAAGAGTAGACAGAAAGTTAAAAAAAAAGTTAATTAAGGCATGCTTTTATCTATGTGTGTTACAAAGTTTCTCTTTGTAAGAACTTTCATTCCACGAACCTAACACTAAGAGTGAAACCAATTTAGAAAGCGAAATAGCACTAAAAAATATCTACATTTTACAGAAGTAAAATTATATTCATAGCCCAAGTTTATTATTTCTTTGTGTATAGTTAGCAAAATTGTAATTCTTTTATTTAGAAATAAAATAGTAATTATCTGATTATTAATGAGTTTTGTTTTGTATTTTAGTTTCTTTGTGAACTCTTTTGTACGACTGAAAGCGTTAGACGAAGAATGGCTTAAACAAACAAAAAGGAATATTGTAAACTAATTCGTGTGAAAAGGTCAGACCGAACTCACACGTCATGAAAGGGTATTTACTTAATTCTAGAGTTACCAATGTTTAATATTGAAGTTTTTTTTTCAAAGTAGGCTAATCTATGAAACATTCGTTACTAAACGTAGACTGGACTTTGTGAAATGTTTGAGGAAAATTGTCTTAAAATTTTTTTAATAATGATTTTTTATAAAATGTTAACAGTGTTTAAAAAATGTGAGATCGAATACAAATCGATTAAAAATGTTTAACATTCTATTGCAAGAATTTTGCTAATTAATCTGAATCATAGTCATACAGTTAGAGTTTATAAAATAACATTTCAATTGAAGAAACTGCAGCGATCAATAGTTGAATGGGCTACTACAAGAAAATGCAAACTCTTACAGTTACAAAAGTTCAGTTTCGTTAAAGTGTTTTTGGACATGTTCCTTGGTGACAAATGTGAAGTGAAGTGAGGTTATGTAAGTGTGCGGAGCGTGTCCGTACGCGCGCGTTCCTTCATGTCCTCCACTTCTGGCGGCTATGCTGAAACCAGCAAATCCAGCATGGCTAACCGCTGGCGGGCGGCAGTCAGGGGCCTTAGGAAAAGGTAAGATTTAACTCAGCACAAATTATCAACAAAAAGCTTTTACTAGGATTTCATGTAAGACAGTTTTTTCAATACTTTCTAACAATATTTTATGAATCACTTAAACAATAGTTTATGACTATCCGAACTTTAAATTTAGTAAATTTGTTAAAACTTACTGAGACAGAACGTTTTCGATCACTACGTGCCGATCTTCATCAGTGTCTTCTGCTTTGAGATGTTGGGTGAAGCGGTGACGGTTTTAAAGGTAGGTTTTCGATAGTATCAAATAGTATGTGTGATTTGAATTGTGTTTGTTCGTTTAATATTATTGTACTTTGTGTTTTTGTGTGTCTGTAAATTTCATATTGTTCTAGTGTGTTGAGATGTGGTCCTTTTTTGTTGATATGTAGCCTTTCTAGGTTATTTTATTGATAAATCACGTTCTTTAAACAAAAGAAATTAAAATATATTTACATTTCTCAAAACCAAATGAAATAAAAATGACTAATATTAAACAAGAATTTCATAATATTAAGGATTAGTTTGTATTTTGTTTTATACGAGCTTTCAAATATCTAATATTTTTATGTAAATTACTAAATTTTTATATCGTTTCTTCGTTTTCATCTTCTTTGTACGTTGCTAATATTTGTGATTACCAAGGCTGTACTGGCTTTATATAGAGCAGATCTGAATAGTAAGGTGACAATGTGAACCATCGATGGGATTTATGGAGCCCAATGTCCTACCCGATCCGTTGTAGCCGTTAATTAATCTTTCAATTAACAGGAAAAATGTTTTATAGCTAGTGTACCTCATAAGTGACCTATGCTTTATCTCTTATTACTCGTAGATATTTCTCTCTCTCTCTTTTTCTCTCTCTCTATGTATCTCTCTCACTCTGTCTGTCTGTCTGTCTCTTTCTCTCTCTCTCTCTCTCTCTCTCTCTCTCTCTCTATATATATATATATATATATATATATATATATATATATATATATCCAATAAATATATAAAGATCCAGTGTCTGTCAATCCAATTCCTCCTAGCTAGCTATCTATATGACTATCAATCGGTTTATCCCTCAGTCTGGCTGTCTATCCATCTATCTATCTGTCTGTCTAATTTTCTGCCGCTCTGACTACCTAACTGTCTATCTATCTGTCTGTCTGTCTATTTATCTGTCTGTCTACTTATCCATCTGTCTATCCACCTATCTAGCCTTCCGTCTATCTATCCATCTCTCTGTCTATTTATCTGTCTCGCACCCTCCTTACCAAACAGCATTACTTCATCGGCGATAGAATGATCAGTCCAGCCTATTCGTAGTACCCATCCATAGGCCCTCATTTGCTCATTCTCCCATTCTTTATTGGAGAGGTAGGGTTAAACTTTTTGAGATAAACGTTTACTTAAATCTACTGAGTGATGCTCTCTTTTATACTTGTGTATTTTCATTCGTATTTTTTTTATTGGCTCCATTTTGAGTTTTGTATTGCTCCTAGACAACTGTAGGACTCTATGTATTCAATTTTATGAATCGAAAGTAACTGTCTTGCTGGTTCTTGATTTTTACATAAAACATTTGTTTTTATTATGTCCCAACATCTCTACTGAATACTTCGGAACAATTCAGTGCAACAATAAATTGGCAAAATTCATATCAACCGGTTGCATGGTAACAATACAATGGTTACCCAGTCACTAAGGAATTCCTGACAATGAAAGAACCGATACTAAGCAAAAATCTCAGTCAGCCCATCCAGACACACCGCTCAATTTATGTAATGCCAAGAATCTGTTAAATGCTACAATAACTGGAGACGTACACAAACCTCTGAAGATCATTAGCACAGGTTAAAAGTGGAAGAGCCTTGTTACCATGGGGCCCATCTCAGGATATCTGGAAAGAAGTGAAGCTGTGGCTCGTTCCGCTTACTGAGTATATCCCCACCGCATTGGCCTCGCTGTTGATAAAACCTGCCGAATCTAGATTCTGAAGTATACGACTAATAATATCATGAATCACTACTGGGAGGCTCATAAAGTAAAGTTGTGATGTTAAGTGTTAGCCCATATTTTCCATTTCCTCTATGTATTCACACCATAGACAATTCAACTCTTCTATGCTTCTAACGAATAATACAGTGACATTCGTATATCTGTCTTGTTAGGTGTTCCTTCATGCTTCAACGCTTTCCTTTACGCTGTCTTATATACAATAAATGTTAAAAAGCATGACAGACAAAATACAAACCTGATGAAGGTGCACGACTTATTCCGTCTACTGTGTATTACCAAAATAATTTTACTTAGTGATTGTTCAGTTTATGATGGAGAATCCATGAAGAACCTTGCATTCTTAGCCACTTAATTATGTTGGCTTCTATAATTTTCTAATTCTAGATGACTAATCCAAAACTCTTCCTGAAAACCAGTCTATCTATTCACCTATGCAGGGCGTGCCTCTCGTCTCTCTCCTCCTAAATTATTGTACGTTTCGAAAGCCTCCTATGAAAATAAATGCTTTCTGTATGCCAGACATTGTTCGGTTGACATGTGTTCCTCATGCCTGTTCCTTGATAACCTACACTCTCCTGACCGCGAACCCCTACATCTATTCCTGTTAGTGTGTAGCCTTATGAAATGTTTACTTGGCCATTCAAGATTTTCTAACATCAAACCAATCCTTTTGTCGAATTATTTAAATCCACCGGATAATGCAGTCATTAAATAAACCAGCATTTTACATAGGATATCATTTTATACAGTTTATTAATCTGCTATGACTAATATATTAATATTGAACGCGCATTATTTAACAAATTTTATGAAATGTTCTAAATTTTTTGTAAGAAATGTATGTTTGAACATTTTAATATTCTTCACAGCCATCTAGAGCTAGTCACTACCAACAGCCCTTCATCTATTGACTTGCTAGGGATTATTAAGGTTTTAAACCTGAGGAATTCTGATTATACTATTACCATTTATGTTTCTACATAATCTGGGGCTTCCTCAAACGCACTCTCAAACAGATTGACCATATTCGGGAATTCATATTCGTTGTCCATATTTTATCCATGACATTTATATATTTATTTGTTGTTTATTAGAACAGCTTTAATAATTTGGATAACGACTGATCATTCTTCGCCCCGGTTGAAACAAGGTTTGGCTGAGGTTAACAGCAACATAATTTTCCTCTTTTTCCGAATATCAAGAGATAATTAGACCTTTTCCTTAGTTTTGCTTAATTCCATCAATTCTTGTTTAATAGTTGATTTTCTAGAGAGGACAACTTATCGTTACGAGCTAGTTATAGTGCAGGCAAAGAGGTACGTGACTCTTTAACTTGAAACAATGAAAATTTCCCTATGGGATTATGTCCGTATCTTAGTACTACCTATATCCTCTCACCTACATTATCCTATAATAATAATTCATCTATAATCTATATTCTCCCATAACACTAAATCATCTTTAATACTACCTATATACTCCTATAATACTAATTCATCTATATTACCTATTTTCTCCTATAATGTTTTAATACTAATTCCCATATAGGCCAATATTATATATATATATATATATATATATATATTCTTTTATAGTAATAATTCCCCTGTAATAATACATATATTATATATTCTCCTATAATACTATCTATATTCTCGCACAATACTAATTCATCTATAACACTACCTATATTCTTCTATAATGTTATAATACTAATTCACCTATAATATTTTCTATATTCTCCTAAAATGCTACACTTACATTCTCCTACTATAGAGTTACACTAATTTACCTACGATATTACCTGTATTTCCCTATAATACTACTCCTACATTCTCCTATAATATTCTAAAACTAATTCACCTATAATACTACACCTATGTTCTCCTATTATACTATAGTACTTATTTACCTACAGTACCTAATTTATCTGTATTATTCTTTAATGCAGTAATACTAATTAATATATTTTTTCCACATAATGATATAATACTAATTGACATATAATACTACACCTATATTCTCCTATTATACTATAGTACTAATTTACCTATAATATTACGTTTATCCTTCCATAATCCAATTATACTAATTCATCTATATTCTCCACATAATACTATAATACTGGACCACCTATGATACTACACTTATATTCTTGTAATATACTATAAAATACTAATTCACCTATGATTTTACATATATATTCTCCTATTATACTATAGTACTAATTCATCTATAATACTACCTATATTCTTCTATAACCCAATAATACTAATTCATCTATATTCTTCTATACCCAATAATACTGGTCCACCTATGATACTACACTTATATTCCTCTACTACACTATAATACTAATTCACCTATGATGTTACACATATACTCTCCTATTATACTATAGTACTAATTGATCTATAATACTACCTATATTCTTCTATAATCCAATAATACTAATTCATCTATATTCACCACATAATACTGGTGCACCTATTATACTACACTTATATTCTTCTATTGCACTATAATACTAATTCACTTTTAATACTACACATAGATTTCCTATCATTCGTAGGCGATAATATGTCCTACTTGGTGATCGTAACACTACAACCAGGCGCTCTATACACAACTTATCCAGCTGACGTTATTTTACCACCAATTTGTCTTAACTTCGATCTTTTACTCTGTTCTGACTTTTAAGCTTTAATTGATTTTTGATCACGGATAAAATGTTTCCCTCAATTGATTCACAAAAAAAGGCAGCTCGTACTTCAAGTTCTTCAATGGCTTGTCTGAGTTGCTACTTTGTAGTAATTATTCCTGCACAGAAGTGGAATGGGGCGCAGAGGAAGTTATCACTAAACCAACCCTTATTGGATCCTTCTCTTCTTCATTCAAACAAATGAATAAATACCTAATTTGAGATGAAATTGAATACAGTTAATGATATCGTATTTTCTCTCAATCTGCGACTGTAACAGATGTTGCCTTTATTCTGCTGTTAATTACAATTTAATAATAAGGATCCTTTTTTAGCGGAATCCAATTTTTAACTTGTCTTTGATGTTTTGTTCTTTAATCCTCTTTTAGTAGTTATGTGTTTGTTCATTGTGAATACCATGTCCTATGTTAATTAACTACCAGATATGATTTCATAGTTCGAGCTTGTTTCTAACTTCTTCATACGGAGTCGCTGTCCTTTCATTAGGGGTTTGTGACCAAACATCTCTTTAATAACGATGTTTAGAAAAATTTCACTTTATTTGGCCTGTTGGGTACTCCTGGCCTGAGCCCATACACCTCTCCCAACCCTCGTGGCAGCCATACTCTAGTGATCTGCTTCCCTCATCAGAACTGATTGAAGTTAGCTCTTTTACGCGCGCGCGCGCGCGCACACACACACACACACACACACAATATATATATATATATATATGTATATACGTATCAGCATATATATATATATATATATATATATATATATATATATATTAAATATGGTGATATGTTTTCTTGTAATATAGTTATTAAATTAAAAATATTTCAAAAACAAGAATACTTCTAATACATGTATTAATCGAAGCTTTTCGCCGATAAAACAGTAGCAGCATCTTCAGGTTAAATATATGCTGAAGATGCTGCTACTGTTTTATCGGCGAAAAGCTTTGATTAATATATGTATTAGAAGTATTCTTGTTTTTGAAATATTTCTAATTTATTAATTATACATATATAAGGAAAATTAATAGCAAATTTTTCCTTTGTGGGATTCAGGCGTCTTCTGTGCGTTACAAAGCAACCCACTGCGGATAATGCTTAGCAGATGATGTCTAATCATTTCGGGATTTAGCAATGGGTTCGTTGTTCAAGCTCCTAGTGTCATCTTAGTGTTAGCTGTGACGTCACGAATTGGCACCACTAATTAATTACTGTTACACCACATAACTTTTTTGCCTGTACTACCTTCTTTAATGTCATATTATACTGTTTGTGATTTGTGGTTTTATCTTTGATTATTTTTAACAGTATACTATTAACTTTGTAATAAATGTTTTTGGGTGAACATAAACCTAAATATTTAAGTGATAAAATAAGATCAAAGTCAGTAAATGTCCATAAAAGACAGTAAATATTAGTATTGAATAAATCCAGTAGAGAATATGGCTCAGATAGCATATTAATGAAATTAATAAAAGATTTGTTACGATAAATAACCCTAGTATTGGAAGGTAAGAAAAAAAGCTCGTAGTCACGGATCGTAATGCCAACATTCTACCTTATGGCTGTTAAAATTACAGTTTGTAATGGACTGTCAGGGAATGGATTTAGGGAGGGTCAGGGTATGAAACTATGACCAGCAATGGCAGGATCGCTGATAGTATGTCTGCCTCTGTATACTTATCTGTATCAGGAATGTGGGCAGAAATCAGATTCACTACAGGCGAGCCTGTCTGCTTACTCAAATCATAATTCTGACCACTCCTCCCAGTTTCACAGTAGTTTAATGCCCCTCTTGCATTACTCCTAGTTACAGTTAGACTCCCACCTGTGGCAAATGTGGATCCAGTAGTGAAGGTAAATATAGAGGTTAGAAATATTGTCCATCTAGCAAACATTTAACTGTACACGTCCGGTATCCGTAAAAGTAACAACACTATAATTACTTTATATTTATTAAACTAAATTATATTGTAAGGCTGATCACTCGTAAGCTTTCATGTGACCTGGAAGAGCGAGCATAAGCGGGGGGAAGCAAAACACAGTTCCACAGACATACACCTTAGCTGACTCACGGGGTTGTTGTCTGTAGCTACTAGACCCCGAGCCAGTTTACTCACTCTGTCAACTATGCATATTTTTAAACATTTGACAATTAGACTGCGTGAAGAAAGGTCGTCATATCCCTATTGTAAAGTGCGTTTGCATAGGGATAGTTACTATAGTAAGTTCAGATTGTTACTTTTAATTGTTTTTCTGATATTGTTTGTAATAGATAGCCAAATAATATTTTAAATATATAAGTTTTGACTTAGTAAAGAATTATGTTGCTTCGTACGACACTACATTTATAATATCTGGAGTGTAACAAGTATGAGAAAAAAAAGTCTTCAATAGCTTCAGAATAATGGTAAGCAAATTAGAAAGCAAATGTAAACACAATAGAAAGACAGGAATTGAGTATACCGCAAAGGAGCTGGCTATTGATAACACCACAGAGAGTTTTATCATTCGTCTGAACGGCGGCAATGCAGATGTGGAAGAATCGAGCGAGGATTCTAGCGGAGTGTCTGGTGTTGAGGAATTATAAAAACAATTAGAGCCCCAGTGACACGATGAAAGGAAAAATTCATTTATTGCACTTTGTGGATCGATTTGGAAGGTGTAATATAATGAGGTTTAATATTCAACAATGAGTAATATAATGAGGTTTAATATTCAACAATGAGTAATATAATGCGAGGTTTTGTATTTATATTACAATAATGTATATTTGACGAGGGTATAAATAATATTTAATTTGATTTGTCATATTAACCAGATGATTCACATAATGGTTTCACGAATTTTTCTTTTAGCTGATATCTAAACACCGCAACGGCTGCCTTTTGATCTTTGATGGAAAACTCACTACAAAAATCAATGTTTTTGAACAGGGCCAGTATAGGTTTTCAATTAATCGATCGTGTGCCAGTTTACGAGTGACCAGCTATAGGCGTTGTTATGGTCAACTCCTCTCGGCTCCCCAACGCTATACTTAAAATACTGCCTTTATAGTCATGGGACTTTCAACGCACTGCTGTCTCCTAATAAAACAAATGTTTTACTAGGGTTAGTACAATTTTTCTATCGATTGCTCTGGTGCCATCTGAGATGGAGCCAAAGATACTGTGTGTGTGTGTGTGTGTGTGTGTGTGTGTGTGTGTGTGTGCGTGTGTGTGTGTGTGTGTGCGCGCGCGCGCGCGCGTGTGTGTGTGTGTGTTTTCATGTATGGTACCAATCACTTATGCTACGCTGCCCAACATAGCCATGATCCTCATATAACTCCCAGAACGATTGCATTTACGTTCCTAGCCTAATCCCACCAATGATTCATCTTCATTTTGACATCTCCCAGAACGACAATAGTCTTTACGATAACGCCCTTCCTATAAAATCATAACAAAGTAGAAGGCTTAAGTATTTGAGTAAAATCTCGATCACTCAATAAAACGGAAAAATATATGCTGCGTAATATATCAAGCCTGACAAAGAGAGCTAACGGTTCGAAGAGCGACAATACATTTGTAGAATGATAAATTGAATTCCATGAAAGGAAATTCTAGAGTGGAGTAAATCGATAGTTCTTGGATTGTATCCCCCGGCAAGAGTCATCAGTTATTTCTTTATAGCGTTAAAGTTATATAATCTACGGTCTTTCGGATTTGTCTAAACTTGGTAATTTAACTGAGTTCTCAAGAAGAAAGATTTAAGTAGTGTCAATTAAATGTTATTTCCAACAACATAATAAGGCTTTGTATAATCAAAATTGTATTTCTGAAATAAAAATATGAATGTTTCATTGCAACTCCTAGACAAACAACCCATCAGCGCCCCCTTCGACATTTTCGTTTTACCATATGTAACTAAAAATACTTTATAAAAAAGAACCAACTCAATTTAAGCTTCGAAATAAATATAGGTTAAAATTCCAAAGCATTTAAACATAACCTAAATGGACCAACATCCACGAGACTTTATTAGTTCGAAGTTTCTTAATAAAACTGACAATTGTATTTTACTATATTAGTATATATAGTTACAAAATATCAAGTTGGATAGATTTAGTTATAAAAAATTATAATTGTACTGGCGGCAGAATTAGATCCTTAAAGACTTTGATGGGTATAACACGATTTTCAGTAGGAACGAGGATTAAACCGACGTTGGTAGACAGATTGCATGTGGTAAAACAATGGCATACGCTTTAGTAATTTTATTTCAATAGCTGTGTAGCAAGTCGATATTTCAGAAAATCATCGATTTTGTAATTTTTGCGAAAATCAATGTTTAAGGTAAAATTTGTAGGTTTAGAAGTAAGATAAAAATATAATTATTACAGAAATTCTGATAGTGAAGACAAAAATAATAAGAGAAAACTTGATTCTACAGAATTTCGTCACAGCTACGTGAACTGTGACAATTTATAAACTCGATGTTTATCGATATAGGTACGGTAAAGGTGCCCAAGTAAACCCTACTTTGAATATACGAGTCGTTTACTTTATGATTTATTTTTTATAACCCGATTTATCTTAATTGAATATATTATATCTACGAGTATATTGTAGTATAACTATACAGTAATGTAGAATATATAATACTGTGATTTATTTATTAAGAAACTTAAGTATATACAGAATTGCCAAAAGCTACGTAGTGCTAGTTGATTTCATGCGCTGGCGAGCTCAATGTTTATTTTAGTAAACATACTTTTTTATAACCAAACCTAGCCTAACTTTGAAGGTGTTGTAAAACAGCTGTATTGTCTATAGAGTAAAATAGTGCTCAATTCTAAAAAGAAATATTCTACTTTATACAGTTTTGTATTTGTTGGTACGTTTTGGCAATGTTCCAATTTGTTCTAATTGTATTCAATATTTATGTTTTCGAAGCATAAATGACTTGTTTCTTCTTTAAATGAATTTTTGAGTAACAAAACGAAAATAATAGAAGTGAACGAGCATTTGCCCAATTTTACAACTTCTTCTAAATAAATGGTTTTCTAAAAGTTTCGGGTTTTTTAGTAATTTAAACCCGATTTCAAAATTTATAGTTCTACGTACTAAGCGCGTCGCACAATATTTTCTTCATCTATAACAGTTGAATATTTTTCTAGTTAGTGTTTAAGTTGACTCCACACGCGAAGCCACTAAAGTTCATAGATTAATATCTGTTGGTACGTGAAGCTAGTCACAAGTATTGATATGAACTTTTATTCTTGCTAAATGGAGACAAGAACTGTTTTGTTGGGCAAAGTTACTTCTTTATTCTAAACGGTATCAAACCTCTACCACCAATCCCTCGCTCAAAACCGAGCAAGATCTGTGTTGATGAAGGATCTCAGATAAGTTGCTGTTTTTGAACCCAGCTTTGAAAGATTCTCGACCACGAAAACATTCTAAATCACTCACTTCTAAGGATTTGTGCTCATCTCATTGTAGGAGTATCCTCTGAGACCGGTCAATATTTCTTGGTAACTGTCACCGCTCTTGATATTGTTGAATATAGATGAGCCCAGGCTATCTTTCGCGGAGGGTTGGTTCAACCGTAGAAGAATTGCATTAGGAATAGATTGGCTTGTGATCCTATAGAGTGCATTACCTCACCTTGTTCCTCTCTCTTTATCTCTCTCTCTCACCCTTCTTTTCCTGACTCTCCTTCCTTTAATCACTCTCCTTTTCTCTCTTTTTTACCTTCCTTTCCTTTTTTCTCGCCGTAATTCCTTCTCTCACTCCCTTTCCCTTTGTCTCGTTCTCTCTCTCTATGTTCACCCCTTCTCTCTCTTCCTTCCCCTTATCCCTATATTTCTTATTTCTCTCTCTCCTTTAATCTAAATTCTCGTCACTCTCCTTCCTTTCCAATCTCTCTTCATCTCTCTCCTCATCCCTGTCTCATTTTCATTTCTTCTCTAACTCTCACTCCCTCTTTTTTTTACTTTCCGCCTCCCTTTTATATCTCTGTCTCCTTCCCTAATACTCTCTTTTCACCTCCTCTTTCTCTTTCTTCCCCTCCATCCATATACCACTTCTTCTCACTCTTTCTCTCATTTGATCCCCCAAATGTCTCTTCCTTCCCTATCTTTCTTGTTCTCTCCTCCTCCCTCTTCATTTTTCTCTCGTCTCTATCCCTCTTCTTCTTCCTCTCTCTCCCTCCCTTTTAGTATAATAACAGTTTTCCTTCTGTGATTCTCATGCCAGTTTGAGTACAGCTACATCGGTCTGTGCTGAATGAATGTATGAAACCATATCTTGTTTGCAAAACAGACTTGTATTTATAGACTTGGCCAGGTTTTACATTTCCCGTTTTATGGGTCACATTAGATAAGGAAATCCAGGCTTCAGGCTATGCACTACGTCGGAGCTTTTATATATTCAGTCATAATGCATGCATCACATGATCTGGGATCGTTTGATAGGATTTCAATGTGAATGTGTACAAGTAAAATATTCCAACAACGCAATTGTTTACAAAATTTATTTATTAACTTTAGTTTTGGGAATTTGTCTCTAAAATATTTTCGGAAGAAAATATATTTTAAATAAAATTGTTACAAGTTAAAGAAACAGAATAACGTGTAAATATATTTGGAAACAAAATATTGTGAAGCGAATTATTTCACATCCTTCTTGAGCCCATAGGTTAGCAATTTCATCATATATGGGTTAAATAGAATTATTTACTGATCTTCTTAATTATCTTATAAAGCTGTAAAAACTCATAATTTGAGTTTGTAAAATTCTGCAGTACGGTTTACTATATGACTGCCAGAACATTAAACAAACAGAGCTAACCTTATTGCAATCGGAGCAACAATTAACTTTGCAATCTTACAAGTTCACATACATTTATGTAGGTTTTCTGTGCCTATAGTTGTGACTTTTACGACCGGTCCGCCCGGAATTCACAGGGCAACCCAGTCCGCCGCCCACAAAGAAGTCCAGAAGAGAACGATTGGGCGAAAGCTAAAATAGTCAGGCTAAAGGCAGTAGCCCTGACTGATTTTTTTTAAACCCTCACGTTTAACATTTTTCTATTATCCCGAAAATGTTGTTTCAAATTTACAATTATACCGCCATCGCTGTTCAGTCTAT
This sequence comes from Prosapia bicincta, assembly GCA_036971475.1. NCBI lineage: Eukaryota > Metazoa > Arthropoda > Insecta > Hemiptera > Cercopidae > Prosapia > Prosapia bicincta. Next base: position 272,316,077 of record JBAIZL010000002.1, on the reverse strand, counting down.
TGATTTATTACGGTAGTTGATTGAACCGTCGCCAATAAATCTCTGCTTATAATTCAACTTGTAACAGCTGACTTGTGTCCTGCATTACTGATTGTCACGTGTTTAACGAGGTATCGTCCGGTGCTGCTACCTAGTGACCAAATCGTTAATCACCAATAATAATTAATCATGCAGAGAGGTGATACGCCGATAATTGGAAACACTTACGTGTTACTTTAACTGGTATCCAGTGCTGTCATTATTTACAATTTGCATTTAACGTCTGGCACCGTGGTGTGATTAATGATAGCCTAGGAAATTAATTTGTGTAAAACAATTGGCAGCTTTTCACTATGATTTCTACTGCTTTTTACCTTTGAAATGATTCATTTGAAATGTTTGACCGTCTTTTTCAATACATTTTACGTGTAAATTCGATTATTTATTTATTAAATAATTACTTGTATTTAAATATATATTTATACCTATGTCAGGGGCACTTCGAGAAGGTTTTTAAAAGCTAGTCACCTCCGAAAAGGAATATACAGTAATTTATAATAATTTATCTGCTAAAAAATTATTTTAAATTAGCCAGCTTTGCAACAATTTTCAACTTTTCTATAGAAATTAACTTTCATAACTTCAAATTAAACGAGTTATGTTATATATATATATATATATATATATATATATATATATATATATATATATATATTTATATATATATATATATATATATATATATATATATATATAATACAGATTATATATATTATACAACCTATAAAACTAGTTGACGGTTACTGCATACTGGGAACTGTAAATAATTATCCGTGTTTATTTATAACTTCCGTTAACGACTTTAGGCTCCATAACGATGGCGTTTATTTCAGAAATAAAACGCTCTAAAAACACCTAAATGACTTCTTATATCTATGAGAAAATTCCTGTAAGAGAGGTAGAACCCTGTCGAACTGTAAAAAGCCGTTCCTTAACTCAAAATTTCTTTAAATTGTTAAATGGCTTTTAATTTTCAAGGTCAATCATTTTAATATAAATTAGTCCCAATCCCCCTTCGTAATAGCAAAACTGAACATTTCCCTCCTCTGAAGAGGTTTCTGGCTACGATACTGATATATAAAGTGTCGATGAATTATTCCTCAGGTTTGTCTGTGTGTCTGTGCAAAGAATTATTGCGGCTGTCTGTCTGTGTTTACAAATAAAATATCTTTAAGAAGGCAACAACTATCAAATTCAAACTTTGCACAGACACAACCCAAAACAAAACCTGTTTCTATATAAAGTTTCAATATAATATAAATTACGTTTTGATTCAGAGTTGAATAACTGGAAATCCATTTTATGGAATATATGTTAAAATAGTTGAGCAGAGGAGATATTTTAATACCACGTTTACTGCGATACAGGAAATAGGAACTGTGTAATGACAGTTTTGCTGGGTTCCTCCCTTACTAGATGTGGGACTTTCGTGTAATAATTTTGTTATTATTGTGTTAGTATATAATCAGCTGAATAATTGTTATATATATGAATTACGGATGACATTTTTTGTTAAATATTTGTTTACCAATAAAATAAACTTAATAAGCAAGAATATTTATAAAATTATTTGCTTTAAGATCACATATTGATTGACCTTATCAAATCCTTCGTACACAATCAACCGCTAAAACGTATATACATATATATATATATATATATATATATATATATATATATATATATATATTAAAACAACATGCATATTAAATAAGAAAATGTATTTTATATTTATTTATATATATATATATTTTAAAACAACATACATATTAAACAAGAAAACGTATTTTATATTTATATATATATATATATATATGTATATATATATATATATGTATATATATATATAAATATATATATATATATATATATATATATATATATATATATATATATATATATATATATATATATATATACATATATATGTATATATATATATATATATTTATATATATATATACATATATATATATATATACATATATATATACATATATATATATATATATATATATATATATATATATATATATACATATATATGTATATATATATATATATATATATATATATATATATATATATATATATATATATATATATATATACATATATATGTATATATATATATATATATATATATATATATATATATATATATATATATATATATATATATATGTGTGTGTAATTTGTAGGCAATGTATTTCTTGTTAAACGTTTATTTAATAATCAATAAGAACATTCAATAACAAGATTTTTTTCTGGAAGTTTTCCCTCAATTTATTATAGTGTCATTATTAATATTATTATTAACAGTTTAACAAGGCAGTGGTTAAATTCAAGTTTTCCTTACATTTATTTTTGTTATATATATATATATATATATATATATATATATATATATATATATATACATATGCATATTTGTACGCTCGAAAGAGGTTTCAACAAGGTGTAGGGAGAATAATAGGGAAGCAGGAGTGGAATTAAGTTCGGGCATAATGGTCCATGGTACTTGAAGTAGGGGGAAGTTATAGCTCACTGGGGCGGGATCACTTACACGAAGTAATCTATACCCCGGGCCGTAGATAATTGTCTGCCCAATGGCCGGGTTTGATGAATATTCTAGTGCAGGTTTGTAGTTACGTAGTGTTGGAGGGCTGTCAGAAAGACTCTTGTTACAGACGAACTTGAAAATCTACAATTTTAATCATTAAACGTTAGTAGCCTAATTGTAATTGGATACGATTATTATATAACAGATTATAAATAATAATAATACATTAGAGATATGGGACTGCTATCAGAAGTGTAACTTCTAATACATTTTAGTCCTCAGTAAGTCAACTTAATCAATAAATATAAATTGGGCTATTAACAAGTTAATATATTTTAACAACTATTTTTATCAGTTACGTTGTTCGAAATAATATAACTTCTAATACGATATATTCAACCAGTGATGATTAAAAACAAATATATAAAACCAGACGTTATCTTATGTTTAGCAAAATATGTACAATTGCATTTGAATATGATTGAAGTATAACCTCCAAATTACCCGAATATTCCTGATGATGTTGGTACTGTTAGCCAACGAAAAACTTTGAATTGTAAATTCAATTATAATTCTTGTATTTGTATTTTGACTTAGTTCTTTATTAATACACAGGAATACATATTGCGATATATATATATATATATATATATATATATATATATATATGTGTGTGTGTGTGTGTGTGTGTGTGTGTGTGTGTGTGTGTGTGTGTGTGTGTGTGTGTGTGTGTGTGTGTGTGTGTGTGTGTGTGTGTGTGTGTGTGTGTGTGTGTGTGTGTGTGTGTGTGTGTGTGTGTGTGTGTGTGTGTGTGTGTGTGTGTGTGTCTCATAACAATACTTCCTACTGATACACTCAAATGTAAAGTTTATTTTATATGCAGTGCAAAAACAAGTTAACACTTCAACTATACATAAATAATTATTCGAAGCAATAGAAATTACATGAAAATTAACGAAAACTAATTAGGTTAATTTTTACCCCCCAAAAACCCTATTTACAATAAAATTATATCTTCATATCTGTTCACCACACTCAACTTTCTTCAAACATTCTTGTTATTCTCTTCCTCTTTGACCTCTTTACTTTTTGTCTCCACGAATATGTGCCTGTATGTCCTCCAGCTGAGAGTTTCGTCTTCCTTCTCCCTATTTAATATGTTTGAGTATTTTCGTTCTTCATTTTTCTGTATAACAAAATAATTTACTAATGTTTTTTTTTTGTTAACATTCTAGTCATAAACGTTTCCCATTTGGACGTTCTACTAGAATCCGGAAAAAACTGCAACAAAGTTACATCTAGTAATACACAAGTCTTCAGTAAAACGAATAAATATTAGTAGTTACTTCCGTAGATAACAAAAATAGCTTCACAACACACACAAAACTTTTGAACAGTTTTTTAATAACACAAAACACTGTGTTACACTATATTATAATAAAGCTACAAAATGTCCAGCAAGAATAGATTTGGTTATAAACATCTAATAATAACTAAAAATTGTTTAACTAATTCCGAATTGCGCAAAAAACTTTTTTGATTTTTTAAAAAATAATTACAATTAATATAAATATAGTAGCATAACATAAGATGCATTAAAACAACAACTGCTCTACCATATAACCTATACATGAAATTAGCTATTTTACGAAATCATATGTTATCACTTATTTCAAGCCAAATGGGAACCATACAGCATACCTTACTCCTTTTGTGAAAAGTTTTTCTCCCATATAAAACTAAAATGAATTCATTAAATTAAATATGAATTAGTATTTGAAGAAACAGTATTAACATCAAGTATCATCCACTTCAAGTTTTAAAAACATTTACTTGAACTTCAGTGGATAAAAAAAAGTGTTTTAATAACGATTGAAAATTTGAAAAAGATATATAAATTAAATACTATACATACATATATATATATATATATATATATATATATATATATATATATATATATATATATATATATATATATAGGGAGAGTATGAAGTAACAGAAGATATTAAAAAACAAAATAAAGTCGCTAAGATAAGCAAACTTGACAACTGAAGTCGCCCATTTTGGTATAAATTTTTCATTGCCTCATAGAACAAGGATACCGCGTTTATCCTTTTCACCGCTTTACTTCGTGCATTATTGAATTTGTCTTTAACCAATTCTAGCCTTACCGGATACTTTGAAGCTATATTGTAATGCAGTAATAAGTGTTATAAGCAAAAGTATTGTTGTTGTACTGTATTGTGGAGTAGAGTTAATATTCTATTTTTACAAAAATTTTAATTTTAATACACTACCAAGTTTTATTATATTTTCTGTGTTTCTTAAGACTTTCTGTATCATCATGTATGATATTACTTTTTCAAAATCGCTTTCATCTTGAAATCAGAAAATTGCCCCCATTTGATCAGTAGCTTTTGTGCTTGTTTTTTTTTTTTTTTAATAAAACTTTGTTCGTACATAAAACTGCAAACACGACAACTTATACTGCGTGTAATAAAGTTCTTGGACCCGGTGCTAGGTCACTGTATTTGCGTTATCGTAGACTGTGCTGAGGACGCAGACTCGTGCAACAGTCTGTAACGCCGTTAAAGTGTATATGGACGATAATATGCGATTTTTTATGAGTTAAATAAACGGAATGTAATGCTGTAATTGGTTTGTACGAGCTTATTTCAAAAACCTGCCTCGCCTCCTCACATTCACATGTCTGGGGAGGGGCTTATTAGAGTGATTGTCCCAACTTGACAGATGAATTAAAGGTTCGTCCACAATCGAATTTAATGAAATATTTTTACAGTTACTCGAAGTCTCCACCAATGAAAGTATTTAGTTAGAATGTCTTTCCCGGATATATGAAGTGAATTAAAAATAATGATGTGGACTTTTGGTAGCAAGGGAATTTTTTAAATTAAAAAGTAAAATTAAATAAGTGAACCCAACCTCTTACATTTTATTAAAGTCGGTCTTGTGCTGGTAGAAGACTCTCTGCCAGCATTTGTAGCTAGAAACCGGCTTATTGTACAGAGCTCCTACCTAGAGCAGAATGTATCCCAGAATTTATTCTTAATAACAACGAACTCGTGGTTCGTGTTAGCCATTAATGGCGGCGATATACAACATGCAATAAAAAACTTACCGTTGCTGGATTTTTCGAGCTTTTGAATTTTGTTATTATTATCAAGTTTTGTTTCAAGAATAGAAACAAGTGGGCCACAGTTTTGTAAAAGTTAAACGTCATCATTATGCAAAATTTCCTAATAACTCTCCCTCGATGCAGTTGTTTGGAACAAATTTTGCTCACATTTTTCATGTATTCAACATTCAAAAACATTTCATAGCATACGTCAGTTGTGCCAACATCATCAAAGCTTCTGATTATTATTCGGTGATAGTTCGTTTCATATTTTTACATTCTTATCGGTCGTTGATGCGTCCTAAATATTTGTCATGTTAAACATATTCATTCCAGTCTTGGAACCGTTTAAACTACTCGTTTTACTAATGGCAGTCTCGGCCAAATCCATACATTCCCCAAATTATTCCACCCTAAACCCAAAACATAACCAGGTTAAACTGAAACACATTGAATACAACAAACGTTCTTTCTACGATTTGGCTGCCGCTTTACAGACAGATACTTTACACTCAAGTGTGCCAACATCGGGCTGTCTTCAGCATCAGAACTATTCAAAAGCTACTCCACTAATTTCGTCGGCTTTTAGTCCGTAATAGTCGTGTTGAAACAAAACAGCTGCTTTGAAACTTTAAGCGGGTTTCTACTTGTCCCGAATTTTTAACGCTCGATTTAGACACAAATCTTAAATAGGTTTTGTTTAAGAGACGGGAGACCACATTTTCCTATTGATGTATCAAATGACCTGTAAAATTAACTGAATAATTTGAAAATGTATTTCTTAGTTTTTGACTTTTTTAGATTTCTAATTCAATAATATCTGGACATTCTTTCACAATTGAATTGTCATATTTTTAATTTATACAATCTGTACAATTTTTTACATTTTATTACAGTTCGTGTATAAATTTAATGAAGTGGAAAATGTTTAATTTTTCAAGTGATAATTACTTTAGGAGCGTCTTACAATTTTTGGCACAGAGAGAAAGAGAGAGAGAGAGAGAGAGAGAGAGTACAGTTTACGTCACAAGCATATGTTTTGCGTAATATTTCCGAAAATGGACGGATTATCCCGAAGATTTCCGAAAGCAAGGTGCTTATAATAGAACCGGTTAATGCTTACAACTGTTCTCGTCTTCCCTTAGAACCTAATTGAAGGAGTTTTTATATGCTTAACAATCTCTTTGATTAAAAATAGTGTATAACGTATTGTTTTATATAATAGCTGTTTTAATACACATAGGTTACGTTACTTTTTTATTCAACGAAATGAAGTTGTAACATTATTAATAAATAATACACACAACCTCTAACCACAAATATTTTATTATAGTCTTATGTACATTTCGGTTACAAAGTAACCATGCTTAGAGACATGATAAAACAAAACAATATGTATTGTCGTGTGTCTGAGGATGGTTACTTTGTAACCGAAATATACATAAAACTAGAATAAAAATGTTTAGTCCATTACGTTCGGTGAATCTTATTAATCACTTAAACAATAGTTTATGACTATCGTAACTTTAAATTTTGTAAATTTGTTAAAACTTATCGAGACATTGAGATGTGGTCCTTTTTTTGTTAATGTGTAAGATTTCTAGGTTATGGTAAATGTCTGTGTATTTTTGTCCTGTTTCTTTTATGTGATTGCAAAATGTTGAGTCGGTATTCTTTTTGTGTTCCTCGACTCTATGTTTAAAGCTGCGACCTATTTGCCCAATGAAGAAATTGTTACATTCGTCGCAGTTCATGTTCTGTTATGTACATATTTGTAATGTTCTGTTTTAACAAATTTACAAGATTTAAAGTTCGGATAGTCATAAACTATTATTTAAGTGATTAATAGAATAAAAATATTTGTGGTTAAACGTTGTGTGTTTATTTATTATTAATAACCCACAATAAATTATTCCAAGTAATTAGTGTAACGTCATTATTCAATAATATTTATTAGTCAATAAAAATATTAGTATATATTACAATAAATATTAGTGTCATGAATTCAATATTATAAATAAGTGCAATATTTTTCATGTCCAGATTTTAAAGCAAAGGCGTTTACAAGCGACTGACACTGTGAAACCAAGTATCATTGAATTAGTTTAAACGATCGTTTTAATCAGTTAATTTTCCTACATCCATGAAAACTTATTAATATTTTGTTTTCAGGTTTTCACTTTTATAGACTAGTCCCACGATAGAGATAGATTAGTTTTTTTCAATAAAGCTATCATCGCCTAAATGACGATAGAAAGAAAAACTTCAGAAAGCAAACATTTCTATAGCATCGTTTAAGAGATCAACGACCGACAGGATAGTTCAAGAGAAATATCCTATCTCAAAGTTAGACGAATAAGAATGTAAAATCACATAGCGTTTCCTTCGTAAGCCAACTACATAGCCAAATTCGTAAGGGCCAACCTCTGAATGTTTTCCTTAAAATACTCTTATGCATAAAAGTTGTGTAAGTAATTATACTTCTATATTTATGTAAAGACTTTTTACAATAAGAGAAATTTTGCGTACCTGGTAGACAATTTATTCAGATTGATAATTTCATCTCTATACTCTCTATTGCAGTACCTCATCAACTCATATCCTTTCTTTCTTCTACCTCTTCTTATTATTCTCATGTGTCTTGTCCGTTGCCATCTTGGACCTTTTCGACAGCTATTATTATTTTATTTGAAACAGCTCTGAATAGTGTTGTAGGTGACAAAATTAATTATCAACACAAAGTTATGGAGTCACGAGATCCTTCTACGCGTGGACATGCTGCTCTCCATGTTTTCTTGGATTATCAGCTGCTATTCTCTATGTTTACTGTACCTCATAAGATTAGCTAGTTGTTCTTTTATTTGCCATCTCTCTCTATTTCTCTCTCTTTCCCTCTTCTTACACAACAAGCGCATTAATTACGCGTACTATTTTTCCTTCTACTAATACTATCCTTCCTTGTTTTTTCTTCTTCTCACAACGTGGTGTATCTTTATGACACTGATACTCCTTTATGAACACTTCTTTTTAACCCAGAGAGCGAGTAGGTCTACTTCAGGTAGGAGACTCAGCATACGTAAATCCATGGTCCCCTCATATCGTCTACCAGGAATTCAGACTCCCTTCTGTAGATCTTACTTTGTTGAGAAACCTATATGGTCCTTCGTATACGATAATAGTCACACTGACTGATCGACTAAAACTAGACGTAAATTTAAGAGATAGACCGGAGAGAGAGAGAGAGAGAGAGAGAGAGAGAGAGAGTGAGAGAGAGAGAGAGTGAGAGAGAGAGACCAATGGAGTACTTGAGGAATGGAAGAAAAGGTTGTCTGAGAAGAATCTTCTGAAACGGCCATTCCCATGGAACAATGACTTAAGCGCCAATTTCAGAAGAGATAGTATTTTTAAAAGTGTAAAATAGTATGATTATAATTTTTTTTTAAATATAGATATTTAAATCCGGTGGTTAAAATAAAAATATAACTTATCGTTCTAAAATCTAGGGTGACTAAAATGTAAAAATACTTTAAACTGATTATGGAGAAGAAAAGATATTGGCGATGGTATCCAAAGAAGAAACCGTTCCCAAGCGGAGCATGAAGATGACTCATGTTCTGAGACGAAACAGAATGTAACGGAGATAGGCTTGATTACGTCGGCGATGAAAGACTTGCTTATGGATGTATAGCTATGGGAAGATATTCGCGTCTGACCCAGTTTCCAGCCCGTAGCACAAATTATTTCCCATAAAATGTGAGTTTCCAAACAAATATGAAACCGCACGAGTGACTGTATCGATTACCGATTAGTGTCAAGGTTTGGCAGGAATCGTTCGGCCGTACATTCCAACTTGCAGGTTTTGGAGCTGGTCCAATATTTCAGCTCGGTATTCGTTTTCGGGCAGAGATTTATCGAGCTGGAAAATGTAAAACAATAACTCAAGAATATTTGAAAATTATTTACATACTCTTTTTTCAATAAAATTACTACATTATACAAATTATGGTGAAGGAATGGTGGAGTGTTAGATCTGATAAGTTTATTGAAAGTATATTGTAAATGTAGGTAATGTACCGTTAAAAATATTTATCTCTTTGGTATAAAAAAAAATGCGTGTGCATCCCTTTTATCCCTGAGGTAGGTACTCCCCGCCGCGGCCATAACAAATTACTTCTCCCTACACCCTTATGTGAGGGGTTGGAAAATATTAAAAGACTAATGTAGGACATCCGAGTTCTATATTTTTTCAAATGGAGAGAATAATGTGTCGCACAGAAAGGGTGGATCTCTACCAGATTCGTAAACACGTTTACCAGGAAGGGATTCCACGAAGGGATTCACTTCAACATATATGTTTTACATTTAAACCAAGAAGGAGATTTCACCTCAAAAAGTGGATTGAAATTATATCATTATAAATAATTGAAATAAGATATAATGAACCTTATATGTTTTTTAACTGTTAAATAATATACTGAATAAATTTCAATCCAATAATGTGAATTTCAAAAATTAACGTAATCTAAGAGCTGTTCGGTGTAATCATTCGTATCACTTAATTCAATCAAATATGAGTTTTTGTATATATAGGAAATTTCATTGAAATTTATGTAAACATAACCCCCAAATAACCTCTGATCGCAGGTGAATGTAAATGTCAAACGGTTCTGAACAAAACGAGAGTTAAAAAGTGTGCTTTCTTGTAGACAATATGTCCACCACAGATGAAGGTGGGGAAATTGTTGATGACCTCAAGAGCCTGTAAGTTTCCGCTGGAAGCACATATTGTGAGGTCGCCTGCATAGCATAAAACTTGGATATTATCTTTAGCTTGATGAGCACATAAACATCTACATCGGAACACATTAACATCTACATCGGAACACATTAACAAATTAAGATTGATAAAGATACCTATCTTTAGGTCGGTAGCTAAGCATTACAAACCACACAACTAAATCTGCATCTTGGGGGAGGGGCGCTTTTCCCGGTTGGAACATGTTTTTCCATATCGAAAATTTACAAATCTTTGCTACAGGAAACTACAAACGACGTTTCATATTCTCCTTTCGTTGATATCGACGATTTTTCTGTTCACTGTTCCGAATGCGGCTTGGAAATCAAGGAAGCAGGTTAATGTCGTCATTTCCTCAGAAAGCCGTCTTTTATAAATTGTGTCAGTTTCATGACTTGTAGACATATGTTTGCGAAAGCCAGCATGTTCTGGTTCAAACACTTGGTGTCGGTCTAAAAGGGATTTTTGAAGGCGGTTGATCACCATATTTTTCTTGGCATTACAAAATGTAGAGCGGCTGATGAAGTAACTCTTGAGGGCACATACATCTTTGCCTTTTTTAGCTATTAATACAATCTGGCTTCTTATACATGTCAGGTATCCAATAAGACCCGGTTCGTTTGATGGCCGCTAGAAGGGTATGTAGGGCCTCCTTAAGATGTCACCTGGTCCACAGCTTTTGTTAGTTTTGAGTGCACCAATGCCCTGCTTGAGCTCAGAGCTCCTCAAGTCGCTGTTGACGTGCTGTCTAGTGCAGTGGTTGGTCCGGACGGAACTGGAAGTTTTCTTCGGTTTGAAATTTGGATTTACACATCAAACAGTTTTTCCAGAAATATTCAGCTAGTTTGTTTTGGCAGGTTGCACTATAATAAAGAGATATCACTTTGGTCGTAGGAATTTAAAGATAAAACTATATGCTTTTCCGCCATCTTTGCAGAAAACAAGATTTACCATAAGGTTTCGAAACATGTTTCACTCGCTCTGGATGATCTCTTTAGATTTAAATGTGTTTTATATGTGTTTTGATTCACATGCCTAAGGCGACATTTCAAATTAAAAATATATCCGATACCATGCAAATTTGTTTTGTAGGTTTCTGTAAAAAACATTGTCACAAAAAGTCAGTTTTTCTTTAAAAACGTTAATGCTCTAACCTATATAGTTTACCATATTTCTAACGCTGTTGTTTGATTTTCAGAAGCGTTTATTTTGTTTCTTTTTGTGCCCAATCTTCGCAACCCCTGACTGAACACGACGACGTGGCTTGACAGTTAATAGCGCTCTGCGATATTAAGGAACAAGATGGATTGCTTTACACGTTCTCCAAAGATTTCCGGTTCAAAGATTTAATCCGTGCTCTATTGACGCTAGCATTACTATCCGTTCTAAAAACATTATATTCTCTTTTTTTCACCACATGACTTTTAAGTTTACTCCAATTATTGACACACTAGGTAAACATAACGCTATTAATATTTCTTAAGTGTAGTCTATTATCAGTAATAATGCATCACCCTTTTAGCCTTTAGAATAGTTTAGGAGAGATGCATGCAATACCTATGCTACTTTTCAATCATCTTTTCCTTCAGGTTTGAGTGATACCTCTAAACGTTAACTCATTTTCCTTGGGAGAGTCTACCTCAAACTAAAGTAGCACTTGGAAAATGTTTGCCGAACCTGGTGATTCGAATTTAGGACATGCTTCTACTTTAGTAATCAAATTCTTATCCTAATAAATCATGCATCATGATGCGCGCGCGTGTGTGTGTGTGTGTGTGTGTGTGTGTGAATGTAAGCGAGCACGCGACCGCGCGCGTGTGTGTGTGCTGCAACGTCCCCCCGTCTCCTTCTTCTTTCTTTTCTTATTGTTGTTGTTCGTAATGTAATGGTGCTCTTACGGTGTTGTTGCTTTTTATTATTTTTATTCGCACCTGCTAATCTACGTTCCGCTCTCGTGCTCTTGTAGCCTCAAGCGTTCCTAAAATTTTGCTTGTGTTTGCCCTTTATTTGCCACGCTTAAACGCAAGCCACTTCCCGCTGATTTCTGCCTAACAAATTATATTAACCCCCCCCCCCAAAATGGTTAACAATGTTTTGTCGGGTCTTTAAATAGTCATACTTGTCAGTTAAGTAGTCAGCTGGAAAGAAACAACATTAGCATGAACACACAAAATTTCCAAAAGCTCTTACCATCTTAGAAGATCTGCAGGCACAGCAAGGGGACGTGCAAAATATGATCATGTTTAAGTTACCTTTTTGAAGGCTCCTGTGTTTTTTAAACATGATCTGCCACTATACATCGTCTCTGGGCTTTTATATAAAAAACCAACTAATTTTCAGAATAGCTCAATAGTTCTACGATAAATTTGTCCTCAGGAGAGAACTCGTTTGAAGAAATATTAGGCTCTGAATTTTATATATAATTAATTAATTAATTAAATTAAATTAAAGTTGTAATTTGATTTAACAATCATTATTTATTAGTTGGAAAAACTAAAAGTTTTATTGGTTGTTCAACACAGGATAAATTTAAATACCAAAAGTTTTTATAATACATTTAATTACTGTTTCAAAATAAAAATAAAATTTATCATCAACTAAAATACAATAGGATCTCTCGTTACTATTTCTTTGTCTTTTTCATATCATCACAAATAATTGTTTAAATTTTTCTTATACTTGACATGTTTATTTACTAAATTTTATATAGAATCAATTAATTACATTTACTTCTTTAAAATCACAAATTTTATATCAAATAATTTTAAACTTCGTATAATTCTATAAACCTTGTCTTTCTGAAAATGATTGACTTATGGCCAAAACCACTTTGTGACTCTAAATTTAATATTTATTACTTAAGCATTTTTATCATACAAATTATTTTTACTGCATTTAACATTTATTTAAACATTTCTACTTAGAGTGAAGTCATTGTTTAATTTTTATCTTATTGAAATTTTTGAATTTAATATTTTTAACTGGCTAAATTTGATGTTATTTTTATATAATAGAGAAAATGACTTGCCAAGAATTTCCCTGCCGATCCAAGAGTCCTCTCGTCTTGATTCCAGGTCCCTGGACAATGTAAATCCCTGGTAAGTTGATGTAAATCCTCCATTCTCCTTTGATCTTCACGTCCTGGAGGCTGAGTCTGAAGCCCTCGTCCGTGGATCGAATTAGACGGCAGAAACGTGATGATTTGAATCCATCAGGCCTTTTGGTGTTGTCCAAGGCGCGACCCGGCATTACGATCGTTATCACCTCGTATTAAAAATGTTTTACAGACTGCCTTACAGGTCCTTGCGTTCCTGTATTTATTGCGGCTATGTAACCCTCCCCCCCCCCAACTCTTAGCTCGTCTCTAACTCCGTGCGCTTTTCTTGTACGGGCGGGTTGGACAAAGTATTCGATTAAACCTGCATAATTCTGTTATCGGTTTTGGAATACTGAACAATGTCTATTTCTTTGAAATGGCTGTAACTTTTTTGTTATTTAAGTTTTTTAGATTTGGTTTTTGCTATTGTTCTTTTTGGATTTTTCTGGTCATTTTAAAATGTCAGTGATAGTTCTACGTGGCCTAATTCTCAAGTTAGCATTTTTCGGCACTTAAACAATTTCACTGCACTCCGGTTTGTCAAATTTAGTTAGTTATTACAGTTTTATTCTATTTTAATTTTTAATTTGTCTCAATACTAATTATTCAAGAATTTACTAGCTTCTTCACCCTCTACAATGTTTAATTATACACTAAATTAAACCTTATTATTTAATTCTTGAATTTGTTATTAAAAATTTTGAAATTATTAATTTCTTTACTTGTGCTGCCATCCTGACCGTCTCAGTGTGTGTATGTTTAATGCTAGTATGACAACTGTCGCATTGTCGCCTGCTTATAGGAAAGTAGGTGAGAAAGTAGAAAAGATAGGAAAGTATTGTGAGCTTAGGTAAAATAGAAGTACCGGTATGTAGATATACATAGGTGGAACCTGAGGTGGCTATCCGGAAAATTTGTGTTGTTTGAAAACAGGAAGGTATGTAGCTCATTATGCGCTGATACACTATAGGTGTATTACAGGTGTGCATCCCTAATCAGGAAAATTCATGATTCTCCTCTTTCCAAATTGGGAACTTTCATGCCACTGTGTTATTTAATCTTGATTTCTATTTTTAGTCATTACCCTACTCTGGATCCAAATAAAGTCAAGTCTTCCTTAGAACAGGTTAATTCACACGTGTTATCAGAAATCTCTCATCTTCTTTTCCAGTGAACCTAATACTGTAGGTGTATCTAATTTCTACATATGGTTTTCATTCGGTTTATATTTCTCAGAGATGACCTTAGTCACTCTTCTCTTCATTTCGAATGAAAATATATATTTAATAAAAGAGATTTTATCAAAATAAAAAGATGAAAATTTGTGTAATTATCGATCTTACACGTCACTGATTTCGCTAACAAAATTTTACCCGGTTATGTAGAAAATCCCCAGGATCGCGAGGAAATAATAAAATTTAGCAATAACGATCCTATTAACGCTGAATATATTAGTTCTAAGATATTATATAATTTAATAAGGGCCTCGAGAAATTTAAATTTTAACAAAAAACTCAATAATCTTAATTTAAAACTTATTTGAAACTTTATGTAACCAGGATAGGTTTGAGTTTTAAAATACAGAATAAATTTTATTTACCGAGCTGTGAAGTCGATGGTTGAATTTAAAGATGGCCGCCATCAGGTAAGCTACAATAGAACAACAAACACTAACATGAGACGGATTCCATTGCTGTACTTTGTTGGCTTACATTATTTTGCTTGTTTTATAAACAAATCTATCCAAACCAGATGTTTCGTAGCTATATTGTAATGTAATGTAATAGAGGGCTTTTGTTTCATAAAAAAACGTTGCGTTTTAAAAATTGTCTGTACTGTAAAGTCAGGTTATATTTTGTATTTTTCAAAATTTTAATTTTTGTTGCCACACCGCAGGGTTTTATTATTTTCGCCGTGTTCTTTAGGACATTTTACAGCGTCAAGTGAACTTTTTTGCAGTATCGGTTACGTGTGACATAAATTTCAACATTTTTGATATGTAAAATAGTAATTAAATTTGAATTTAAAAGATTGAATTGGCTAAATAATGAGAAAAATGTGGAATAGTGTCTGAAAATTAAAATTTACTTGATTAGGCAGGTTGAGATGAACTTGATAAGTTTTTCATAAAGTGCAGGTAGAATTTATTATAACCATCATGTTTAAACATAAAATATGCATACACAGCATCAAATAAAAACAGCATACACAGCAATAACAATCACAAAACTGCAAAACAAAACAAAATCACACTATTCTTTCTAAATAGGCCTAATAGTACAAACTCTCATGTAAACTAGAAATGCTAACACCAACTGTTCATCAAACAACATTAAACGGTATTCCTAAATTGACCACATAATCTAAGGACAATTAGAACACGGCTTCGATAAGTGATGTTTCTACCGAGTTTCACTTTCACTAGTTTCCACCCTTCCTGAATCCGAAGCATTTATTTATCCCGAACGCTACCCCTAAGACCGCAGGAAACAAATCTTCCCTACCCAGCTTCACCCACTTTACATTTTATTGCCTATTTTTGTAAATACAGTGTCTGTTTGTGTCTCCGGAAGAAATATATCTTGTTTTGCTACGACGGCGGAACGAAATTCACAGTAGTTTATCCAACGGTGTGCTGATTATACGATCTTCAAACTGGAAAAACTGTGGTATGCTGTAAATTTATTGATACTTAAACATAATACTTTCTATTAACTAAGATTGAAAATGGAACTTTCTAATTATAATTTTTCACGAACTTATAATTGAAGTTAAAATAAAAACGTTTTTGTAGGCCTGAAACGCTTTTCATTATCATAATCTGTAGCCCTTATCATCAGTGGCATTGAGAGGCGTTGTTATCCTGTTTATTTCTTAGCAATTCAACTCTGACTCAAAGTCAGAACTCGCTAAGATGATGTGTGTTTCATGTTCTATTATACGAAGCGGAAGCTAGACTACGAACGAAACTTTAATAAAAAAGGTTAAGACCTTTGAAATGAGCCTTACTACTATCTTCTCTGATAACGTCGCCATCGAGAGGGCGATTTATTAAGGAGAACGAGATAGGAATCAAGAGTTAAAAAAAAAATGAAAAGTACGTAGATAATCCTATGAGGCACCGTAAACAAATAATACATTCAGAAAAAACTAACATCAGCAAGGGATCAGTAGAAGACATTCTTGGCATCATAACCTCCATTCGGATTCTCATCTGCCCAACTCTTTCCATCTGTCGGAAATAAAATCACATAAGCCTTGTTATTAGCCAACGTTTGAACGGACGAAACTCGTGAAGGAGAAGTTAAATTTATAGATTACAAGGTTTAATTTTCAAAAATTATCTGGAAGTCAGAAGCTCAAAACAACTAGTGAAATCTTATCATTAATTTTCTTCATTAAAATAAGCTACTATTTGTATAGCCCAGTGAAAAACCACATTCATATTTTAACAGTATTTTGAGGATAAATAGTTATTATAAGGAGAAAATTAGCTTCCAAGCGTGAATTCATGGTTCCCGTACGCCAAAATCTCTATTCAAGCAATAGGGGCTAGCTACTCCCCGCACCGCCATGTTAGATCGGAAATGAAATATTGGTTTCAACTCTATATTCAGAGCTTATTAAATGAACGTGCTTGTTGGGCGGTCGCAAAGCTTTCTCTAGTTCGTAACTTTATAAGGAGATCAATGCATCTTACTTCTTGACAGGAATTGTGGCTTTGAGAATTTCATAAAGGAATTCATTTCTCTGTGAAATCTAAGGGCGAGATAGAGATGGGAGATGCCTTCGCCAACACATTGCCCAGGATTAAGGGTGAACAAATTGGTCAAACGTAAGAAAGAGCATATATTTTCGAAAAAGGAAGCAATGTGTTTAAAGAACTTTTTTTTAAAAAACAGGCGTTATACGAATTCTAGTTTCAAGATTGAAAATATAACCAAAGAAAATCTAGAGCGTGAAGCGACTTGAGGGACTTTAACTTACTGCAGTGGAATGGTTTACCCGGGGTTTGCTCATCCCAATCTAGTCTACGTTAATTAGAAACGTTCTTGCCTTTTCACTATTTTGTGTGTTAGTGTATATAAGATGTATCGAAATGAAGGTAACGTGAGGAAACGTATTGAGCAATACTGGATAAATCTCGACATTCTAAAAAGGTGCGATCAGCATTTATTGGTCTAACAATAACTGTAAGGTTCTAGGCACTACATCGTCTTCATCAAATTAGATTTAGATCAAAATAAAATCAACCTGTTGTGGCCCTCCTAATAAGGTAGCTATTATTTTTATTGTGGCTGTCAATGCACCACGCAGCGCTAGTATGAGTACATAATATGTATCATAATACATATTATGTATCTCGCCAAGCATTGTGACGTTATCTAATACCGTAAAGAAAATCATTTCTCGGGAAAGGTTATCATCCTAAAAGAATAGAATAACTTTGCTAATCCTTGCACAGGATTATGGACAAAATATCAAAGACCTTAAAGGCGGAAGAAAAAATATTCTTTTGCTCTTATTCTTTAAAAGTGTTATTTTATAAATTTTTTAAAAAAATGTTAGTGTAAAATTTTCTATCATGAGGATACATGATCCACGAGGATATAATTAAAAGGTGGTAAATTAAAAAATGAATTCAGGAAGTGGAGTTAGATACCATTCGTTTAGGGGATGAATGAAAATGCAAGCTAACGTGTGCAGGGGTGCATTTCTGACGTAGACCTACTCTCAATCGGGGTAGTCCGGTAGATGGTTACCTGTGATTTCTACCCAGCTACCTTTATGCAGAAGTTTTGAGTATTTACTAAGAGGAGTTGACTTTTCTTCCGAAGGTGATTACAATTCATGGCTCTCATGTGCAGGGATGCATTTCTGACGTAAACATACTCTCAATCGGGGTAGTTCGGTAGATGTTTACCTGTAATTTCTACCCAGCCACTTCTTAGCAGAAGTATAGAGCATTTACTAAAAGGGATTGACTCTTCTTCTGGTAGTTGAATGAAATTCATGACTCTCGTGTGCAGGGATATATTCCTGACATCGACCTTTTTCACTGCATCTACGGTAGTCCTGTTGCTGACTTCCGCTTATTTACCTCTATTTTGCACTCTCCTCTATCTTATCCATGCACTAGGGTTTATAGTGTATTCACCACTTCCAGAAAGGAACATTCACCCCAGATTATCCCAGGATTAATGGAAGGACGTTTTTAAAACAGTTACATTTTCAAAGAGGAGTTGGCTTTCCCGTCGTGCTCCTTACAGCCACTTGTAATACAAAGCAATCACTGCATGTAAAAACATTCCTATCAACAGCACTTATGTTATACATTTACCACTTGTAACGTTTAGAAAATCCCTCAATATAAGTAACACTCAGATCGACGCGAAGTCTTCTTCACGTATTCTTCAGGCGGTTTCCTTGTCTAGTTGTGATTTGATTTATTTGGGCTTTTTCAAAGTAAGAAACTATTTAAGGGATCTTACTTGAAATTTCAGGCGATTGTAGCCAATAATCTTCGAAACTATGAAAAGCCAGATAGCTTTTCCTAAAACTAATACTCGAACAAATCTGATAGTTTGATCGGTTTTTCGTTCGACACTAGCGCCACGTTACGGAAGTCTAGTACAATTCGGTTATTCTAGCGTATCCGGTATAGCCTCTCCATGTCTTATTAAAGAAACAAAATAACATGACCCAGAGAAAAAATGTAATCGTCGTGGAGCTGCCCGACGGAAAAAACTTGACTAAGTTACAACTAAAGTAGTACTTAATGGAAGATAATAGCTACATTATAACACAAATAGATGTACTCGCATTTATTGATTTAAAAAATGAATGTAAAGAGTTTAATTGTGTGAACGCGCCTAAAGATATTTTCGCTTTGAATAAAAATATATTATCCACTATCAATATGTTATATAATAATGGTAGGACTTATTAAGATATAAATTAATACATAATAACTTACATTTTATTTTTATAAAGTAAAATACAGAAGTAACTTAAGAACATAATGAAAACAGCTGTCGTATAAAGTCATAGGTTATCGCCTAATTTAATCTCATATTCGTATGTATGAATACATAGGAAATTTTACTTGAAAAATATTAAACAACCAGTAACTGTAGTGTAATTTGTTAACCGTATTTGCAATTCAAACCGAAAAATTCTCAGAGGAATTTTAAAAAATTTTTCACTTTAGCCTAAAACTGTTATTGTGAACTAGCGAAAATTTCAGAAGTGAAACAAAAACCACGAAGTTTATGTGTAAAAATAAGGTTTCTAATGTTGAATTCGTACTTCGACGGCTGTTTAATCCAACACACTGGTAAACCACACGCTGGAATTGACGAAGCCAATGGCCACCGTATCGTCTCCAAGGTGCATTGATCAGGTAGCCACTGGCTGGATATTGATTTCCCTCATGGCTGCGGAGTTGCCGCAATATCAGCTGTTTTGGCACGTCTTGGCTGTTAATACGCAATTTGTCGCTAATGTCTGAATTATGCAAAGCTAGACAAAGTAATGCTCTCTTTAAGAGCGATGTCGCATTTTTACGTTTACGCATGCGCAAAGAGGCCGAACCTTGTAATTTATTATTGGTACATTTTCCGTTAAAGTGTAATTTAAATTCCACGGTGAAAATAAGTTCATAAAGGAACCAACGTGCTTATAGGATTTTTAACCTAAGCCAATTTCGGAACAGAAATAAATTAGATTATTTAAAAGAATGTGTTATAAAATAGCTCGAACTATACAACAAGAGGGTTCCGCGGCTTAGGTACGGAGCCCCATACCTACTCCGGGTAAGGGCTTCGACCTTGTGGGACATTCCCATTGTCTTCCGTTTACTAAACTCAGAAGTTCCGTTGACGTGGATGACTTCTTGCTTAGCCAACACGAAGGCGACTTTCCATCACTCACGAGCCATAGAGAGAGTCATAAACAGATTATTAGCGACATTATGTTCTGATGCATCGCTATACCCTCGTATACTGTGTAAACAACTACCTCTTGTTTTGCATTAGTAGTGACATAAAATATACATTGTCAAACAATGAGTACAATCTTATAAAGTTTCTCGTTTTAAAGGTCAACCATAAATAAATAATTATTTGTAACAAATATTTCTTTTGTTATATAGGCTATACACCAATCAAAAAAATAAATTATGACATATATTTAGCATTTAAAACAATAATTACACCATACACATACAATTAAACCTACACATACCACATACAATTACAACCTTGCTACACATTCCATTAAAAATACTCACACATTTTTCCCGATGAAAATTTTAAAATTAATAAAAGAGGTCGAACATCTTAATCTAAGCATATAATATATGAATATAAAAATAAAACATTTAATAAAAAAAATCAAACCTGATAAAATATTTAGAATAATATTTGTATTGTTCACCTCACCTCTATTATTCTATTATTACACCTCACTTTCTGTAAATAATAAGCACCATAAAATCTACGAATAATAATACAATGAAGGAGCGCGCCAATTTAAAAACCATATTCATTTTTCAAACAATGTTTTTCTTCAAAACGATTTGCTTCGAAATACCTGAAGCATGTATTTCTCGGACTGTACTTCTCCGATTTGCTTCGGAGAATGGAACTGCAACCAAGTCTCTGAAAGTCGATTACCAAATAACAAGATTCTTAATAAGTGTACATACATAAGTGATAAAATTAGTGCAAGAAAACATTGTTTCAATAAAGTACTTTAATAATGTTCCTACCTCAGTATTGTTATCTAATTAAAATATAATAAGGGTTGTCATTGCCGTAGTGAAACAACACCTAAACCTCGCATGACATATTTTAACAAAGTTACATCGTCTTCAAACAAAAATCCAAGGACTCTTTAACAAGCTGGTAGACACGTCAGTTGAGAGCAGATTTACTCCCACACGATGTAATCTACCCTTATACAATAAGCCAGGTTTCCATTTTTCTATAGGTCTTGTGTTTCTTAATGAAGCCTGTCCTTCATGAGCGAAAGCCGTCTTTGAACCGGTTTTGTAGTGGTGGGTGGTGCGGAGCTCTAGTCTGCCTCGAGCCGTCGCAGTGTCTGTATTCGGATGTTGTACTAGCGAACCAATGTAAGTTTGTTGATTACTGGTCCGTCACCCTTTACCCCTTCGGTCCCGGCCGTCCCGTACCCCACCTCCCCCTTTCCCCCACCCAGGTTCCACGATGTTCTGCAAGACCTTTACTTGCTCCCAGTGACGCAGCTTATAGACTCCCCAAACCAAATCTTTTTTTCTGACTGACTACGCGTTCCCCCTTATTCACAGGAGGGATTCAACATATCCTTCCATAAGTCCTAGGCCATAAAACCCTTCCTCATCCTTCCCCTTACAAGGTAGTGTAACCCCTCTTAATGACACCGATAGAGAGTACGTCTACTTCTGCTATGTGACCCTGCACACGTAATGTCAAAGTAAAGCTCTTACATCCTAGTCAAGGCAGTTTTATGCTCTTAATTTATATTCACAATCCTTTCCTATCCTGTTGGTGATAGTAGTCATACTGGACTATTAAAACTACAAAAACCTGTGAACACGAGTGTAGAAAGTACAAACTAGCCTAACTGGACTTATACCTCTCTTGCCTCAGTATTATGTTAAATATTCTTCAACGAGTTAGCAGAGCTATAGTTCAAAGAAAGTTCTTGTTAAAGTGTAGAGCAGTCATGTCAAAGATACGGCCAGCGATCTCAATTACCAAAGAATCATATTTTTTAGAGAATATTCTCAACTTCTGCAAAATCTGATCACAGAATTCAACAATCGTTTTGAAGACTTCCACAAAATAAACGAAATTGAATTCCCAATTTTCACCAATCCATTAAATTTTGAAGCTATACAGGCACCAGTTCATTTGCAAATGAAATTGATAGATTTTCAATCGGACAGTATTTTGGAAGAAAAATTTAACGAAGATAACGCTTTTACATTTTACACAATATTTCAAGAGTTTGGTTAACTACCCTGAATTAAAAAAGCACGCAGCACGCATTCTGTGCATGTTTGGTAGTGCCTATGTAGGTGAGCAGATGTTTTCCATCATGAAAATCAATAAGAACCAAACATAGCACACGACTTACGAATGAATATCTCCAATCAATTCTTAAAATAATTACAAGGAATATGATACATTAAATCAATGAGCTTCTCAAAAACAAGAGAAGTCAGGTATCTGGATCCTCGAGCTCAAAAAAATTACCTTCTTTTAAAACTTTGATATGATTTTTAACACCCGTATATTGTATATTATATAATTAAATAAACAAAACTGTTATATTTATTCCGTACATTTTATTTAAATGAATCTGGTCTGCCTACATATTCTAAATTTAATTTATGGCCCCCTGCAAAATTGAGTTTGACACCTCTGCTGTTTAGAACTTGGTGTTTTGCCTCTTCACATTACTCACGTGAACATAAAATGTAAGGACTTTGTGTTTCACTCCACAACAGGCTTGATAAGGGCAACAATTGAATTGCCGAAACGTCACAATAAATAAATAAACTTTTGACTCGATATTACACCAGCTTATAATTTATTCAATAAATATTCATTTATTTATTTATTTTGAAGATTTTTTACTAGCTTGTTGGTTTTACAACCCACAATGCTTATAGGGGAACAAGGGCGATAGGTGCTCCATCTTTCAGGGGATGGTGACCTAATTGAGCTTCCGTCTGACACAGCAAAAGAAATAATGGTTGTATGGCTCTGAACGCAGCAGCTTTAGCTTGCTATAAAATGTCGACTAAACAGAAAACGTTGATAAATATTAGCCCTGACTGTTACTAACCCCTGTAAGGTCGTTTTTATTGGCCTTGAACAATAATTTACGATTTGTTTGGAATAGGCCTATTTATTTTCATCAAAAATTTGTAGATTCGGAAAGATAGATTTGAGAAAGTGCACTGTTTACGTTAAAGTGCAACCTTACTAACGTTTTCGGTGTTCTGTTACTTATATTGTTTTATGAACACTGAAACATGTTACCGCAAACTTGTAAACCTATTTACCTTAGGGATCTGCGTCTTAATCTTTCGTCGTGACAGCTGATCAAGTTACCAGTAAGGATGTGCATTTGTGTCACGTGACCATAATACGTGCCCTTCATTTCCTGTTTGGCTACAGGTTGACCTGTCATAACCTAACTAGCTGAAGATCTCTCAACACTAAGATGGGTTTGTTTATTGCTCTGTCCTGCACAGTCAATCCAACCTCTTAAATACTGTGTTGTAGACAAATCCTTTTAATCTATGCTTTTGCTAACATTTACGAATTGGCTAAATTTGTGTTCTTAGGGGTAGATAAAAGAGGTTTTATTATACCACCTGGTATGATATATAGATAACAGGTTACGAACCTTCAAATTTAAAATGTTCGGTCAATTATTTACAAAATATGCTTTTAATTTTTAAAAAACAACCTACAATAGGTATTTATGGATTAAATTTTTATTTAGACCTATACTTAATTTATTGACATTTATAATTGCAAATTATCAATTTAGCTTAACTGGATGGAATTAATTTAGTAGAAATAAATTCATTTTTGACTATTAATTATAATGAATATATGTAAGTATTACTTTCCGCCTATTCCTAGACATTTTGACGGGAATGAATTACCCCGGTTATCACTACTAATTGAGCCTATTCAATTATTGCAGGAATACTCTAGATATAAAATGTTAAGTAGGATCTTATAGTCTATCCATTTTGGGACGGCGGGTAAAAGATTAAGTCACCGCCCGAGCTCCCAACAATAGCTTGGGTCAGGCGCTCGGCGGCCGGCCCGCGCTAATGAGGCGTAAAAAGCACTCCACTCCAAAATATTATCACATAAAAGTAAGCGTATTTTTTAATTTTTTATTACAGTTTTGATGTCTACGTGTGATTTCATGAAAAACTAGTCCAAACACGACGGATTTATGTCAATTAGTAAAATTAGTGGTTGCAAAAAATTGTATTTGGATTTATTTAACTTTTTAACTTTATTTATTGGCATAAAATCAAACCAAATCAAATAGAATAAATATAATTTATTATCATAAAACAGTATTGTTATACAGTTTGTTAATATTAAAAGAATATTTACATATATGACTCAATATGTTTATAAACGCTACTCGTTATTAAATATATTATTATTAATATCCTGCATAAAAATAGTGTTTTATGATAATAAATTGTATTAATTTTATTTGACTTGGTTTTATTTGATACCAATAAATGAAGTTATTATAAATTTTAATTATTAATGTCCCGTATAACAATCCTGTTATAAGATAATAAATTATTTTGATTTGATTAGGTTTAATTTGTAGCCTATATTTAATAACGAGTAGCGTTTATAAACATATTGAGTGCTATATGTAAATATTCTTTTAATATTAACAAACTGTATAACAATACTGTTTTATGATAATAAATTGTATTTATTCTATTTGATTTGGTTTGATTTTATGCCAATAAATAAAGTTAAAAAGTTTAATAAGGCCAAATACAATTTTTTGCAACCACTAATTTTACTAATTGACATAACTCCGTCGTGTTTGGACTAGTTTTTCATGAAATCACACGTAGACATCAAAACTGTAATAAAAAATTAAAAAATACGCTTACTTTTATGTGATAACATTTTGGAGTGGAGTGCTTTTTACGCCTCATTAGCGCGGGCGGCCGGCCGCCGAGCGCCTGACCCAAGCTATTGTCGGGAGCTCGGGCGGTGACTTAATCTTTTACCCGCCGTCCCAAAATGGATAGATTATATGTATACTGCTTATGCGATCGCGGGAGCGCGCGCGTGTGTGTGCGTGCGGGGGCGTGTGTGATCGTGCGCGTGTGTGTGTGTGTGTGCGTGCGGGCGCGCGTGCATGTGTGTGTTTGTGTGTGTGTGTGTGTGAGCGCGCTTTTGTGTTGATACGTTTTACTAATTTTCATTGGTTTTATTATGACCCTGCGAGACGAAAATTTTATTTTTATTAATTTATTTTTAACTAATTGAGAGGAAATCCTCTGAAAAATGAATAAAAAATCTGATTTTTTAAAATCCGGTATCTTATCAAATTTTATGGATTCCAGGATTCCAAGGATTTTATGGATTTTGTATTGGAGTTAGACTATAATTTTTCATTTTCGGATTTCCCATTATCATACTCAGATTTTTATCAGTTTTATTAGCTATTTATAGAATAAACCTTTTAGTAATTGTAATTTTAATAATATTTATATCATGAAGTTGATTTTCTTTACATTTATTTTGTACAAACCTTGAGTCGTTTTGGAATAATTATTTTTGCTGAAATGAGATACTGTCAATTATTTAATTAACAAAGTTGTGTAATTTTGAAATTTCTTTCATGTTCGTTGTCCTTCTTACAAGAAATTTTTTCGTTAAAGGAATCTTGAAAAGTTGATTAATCTTATAAGTGAAATTAGCTAATTTGTGGTGGAAAAATAATTAGAACCTCATCTATTACTAACTTTTTGTAACAGGAAACACTTTTGGGCGAAGCGAATAAAAGACTGCGGAGAAGTAATTACTCGCAAGCCAGCTTAAAACAACGGAATTGTTAAGGATAACAGGGAGTCGTGAATGAATGTTAGATAATTCCAGTAAACCTTTAATGAAGTTGCAGCTTTAGTTGCGTGTGGGCGTACACTTGAGCACGTCAAAATCTCCGGCGAACTTTCAGCTCGTTCTATTGGCAAACCTGAGTGGGATTACTAAAACCTCATTCTAGGAAACGTTTCGTTACTAACGGGGCAAAAAATATCGCAGGCAGTGCGGGATAAATATTTGCTTCTAAAACATCTGTTTTATTCTAAAACAAAAGGCTTATTTCGCTTTTCCCGGAACGGAAACGCTGCTGCTGAGATTAAAATCTGAAACTATATTTAGAATATTACGTCAGAATCTAACGCCATATATATGTAAAAATAAATGATAAACTTCTGAATACATTTTAATATAAAGCAATTGAATTCGTATTAGTAATGTATCTGTAGCGGATGTTATTATTTATGCGGCGGTTTACATTCAGAGGAAGTGAAATGGCGTGCTTTGAATGGAATAAATCGAAATATATTTTGCATTATGAAAGCAAAATTTGAATTTGGTTAATTGGACATATAAATGTAGGCTTAAATAAAAGCCCGTCTAAAGCTGTATTGATCTGTTTACGAGTTGTAAATGAACTGCTTTTTTATGTTGAAGTTTGCACTGTTCTCCATATGTGGTTGGATTGGGAAGTGGCCATTCAAGTCCTGGTCAGGTTTGGAGAATCAATAAAATTAGTTATGCGTATGCTTTACCCTTGTGCAATTTCTACTATTAGTTTGTGCTCTCCCTATAGGCCTATCTCGTTCAAATGTTCAATTCTTAATAAAAATACTTTTTATTCATCTTTTCAAGTTCATCCGTTCAAGTTCAATTTTTTTTAACTCCTATTAGATGACACTTGATGTTATACAGTTTTTCAAATATTAATTCATTAATTCATTAATTTAATTAAATTAATGCGTAATATATTTCACTTTCTTTTTGTCGCTTAATATTGTGATTCTGTCATACGTATAAAGGCCTATGGATATTTAAATTAATGGTAATTATTTGATAAAAAGTACCAAAAATATTTTTTCCTTGATGATCTAAGTAGGAATTGATTTTAATTTTTTTTTTAATGTTTTATTAGACCTACTTGTTTATTTTCTTTAATCAAAGTTAAAGCCGGGTCGGCTGTTCACACAGGCTGTTTTGGTCACATCGCATATTAGAACAGATTGTTATCCCTAAATTATCGTGCTTTGTCCTTTCCATATTTTGTTTATATTTACCTAACTTACCAGTTTTATTCACTTCCTGTTCAGCCTAATAAAGAGGGCAGAAGAGTAGGTTTGACTTACAAATATTCTGAGTACAGTAATATTTTACTTTTTCTACCTTAAATTCTTTGCAAATTAGATGAATCGGATGACCTGTGTCTACGTAAGATTATCTACATACATGAGCATTTACATATTTTTTTGGACTCCGCCCATTATATACTCCGCCCACATCGGTCCAGTTTAACCCCTCTTACACTATCTCCGCCTACTTTCATTGAATCGATCTTATTTGGTAATTTACTATTGTTTTGTAACATTTAAAAATGTTTAAACCATAATATGGATACATATTAACATTATGATCTCAAACATTTGACATAAGTTCATGACAAAGTTACAAAAAATATTTCTTAAGTGACTCCTTTCGTTAAACTCTAATAACATCCGGGGGTTTTTGTCTCGTAAATTGACTCTTTATGAAAGAAATCCTTCTCAGGCTTTCCTTTCAGGTTCATCAATAAAGTGAATAATTTAGAGAAAACATTCTTAATATCTTAATGAGATTTTGAAAGTCATCTACTTATGGTTCGAAATATATTTATGAGATTTTGAAATATATTAACTTCTTTACAGGCGGCTTGAAAAATTGATTACTCCTATTTTGTTAAAACCGTATTTTGGCGCTCAAAGAGCTTACCGTGACGTGACCTTGAGGATTCCTAGTGATTATTTCCTATAAGTCAATAGACTTCCTTCAGTCAATAGAGATTAATATATTCCTACGTATTTGCTTGTATGTAGTATGATATTTTCTGCCTTACTTAACACTGTCCCGTCGGTTTTTGACACGTTTCGGATACCTTCATCTTCACGCGTGGAAGGGTTACTAACCGAATGCACAAGTGAGACAGATGACAGCTTGAATAAACAATTATTTTCTTATTAATGGACATCTGAAGCGCCTCAACAACCTAGGATTTGACAAATCTAAGAGATGAAATTTATAAATCAATCTTTTCATAATGAACCTAGCTGAAATATAAGACAATATCTGGTATCAAACAGGTCTATATCATTAGACCTAAATTTTCAGAAAACACAAAAAACTGTATAACTTTAGAGTTTATTATTAATTTTGTTTTATTTTTTGTTTTAGATTTGGGTGGGATATGCACCTAATGCATTAGAGGAACAATGACATTCTGTTATAATTTTTTGAATTATTCACAATTTAAATCTGGATATAGTTGGTTTAAGCCTGTTGGGTGTAATTCATTTTGCTACTAACTTTAAGGTTTTTTTCAGCAATGCATAATGTTTTGAAGTTAACCACTTTGGATCTAGTTGGTTTGGAAATAAAATCTAAAACAAATTGTATTTACATGTTTTTAATGCGAAAAATTCAGGTTCTGGATTTTCAACAGGACGTGTATAAACCAACAACCATCACAAAGTACAACTTTTCACAATCTTACAAACAACAGTTCTAACTAACCTCACTAATCTCAGTATCGAGTGCGTGGTCAAAGAACCTGTCTTGGAGATGGGCAGTGACCACCTTACTCGGACGTTTGCACCTGACCAGGCCCACCAAACTATGATGGAATGGTCAGGGTCAGTAACATCGGGAGCTCAGATCTGGTACACAGATGCCTCCAAGATGGACTTCGGCACTGGAGCGGGGGTGTATTGTAAAAACCCAAGGGTAAAACTAGTTTTTTTTCCTTGGGGAGGCATACCTCTGTCTTTCAGGTCGAAATATATGCTATAAATGCCTGTCTGGGAGAGATAGCGAGAAGGGGAATGCACAGGACCCGGATCGCTATTTTCTCTGACAGTCAGGCAGCAATTAAGGCACTAAACGGACATGTGGTCACCTCGGCCATAGTCAGGGAGTGCCTAAATAACATAGAAGCCCTGGCAAGGCACAATCAAATCAAGACAGGTTGGGTGCCAGGGCATAGGGGAATATTTGGAAATTAAGCCACAGATGCACTGGTCAGAGAAGGGTCTTCGACTCCCCTGATTGGACCGGAGCCGGCGGTAGGTATTTCCAAATCCATGGTCAAGATGGCAGTGCGAAGGTGGATGGCTGAAAGACACTGTGAGCACTGGGTCAGGGCTGAAGGAATGAGACACAGTAAGCTAATCCTTAGGAAACCTTCCTTCGGGCTGCAGGAGAGTCTCATCTATCTGTCTAGGCAGGAATTGAGGATAGCCACAGGTCTACTCACGGGACACTGTGGACTAAGGAAACATCTGCATAATACGGGTATCTTCAACGATGAACCAGTGTGCAGATTATGCGGGCAAGAACTGGAGACCGCCACACACATCATTTATAGATGTGAAGCACTTGCCGAGAGGCGCTTCAATCTCTTTGGTGATAGCACAGCTCTGGAAGAGGATGCTGAAGGTAAAATACTAGTCAGGAAACTTCTAAACCTGGTAAGAGGGAAGGGGCTCTTTGACTAGATCAGGGAGGTAAGTACAATATACCTAAGGTAGCGGTGCTTCGGGCAGTTTAAACCCGCTCCCAAGTTAATTAAAAAAACAAAACTCACTAAAACAGCACTTGGAATAACAACAAATAAAAGAGCCGATGCGCAGTGGACCACATCAGATGTAGTGCGTTCTGAAACTAACACCAGCACTAGCACCAGCATTTTGGTACTTTGCGATAAGAGATCAGCATGATGTAGTGCGTTCTGAAACTAACACCAGCACTAGTACCAGCATTTTGGTACTTTGCGATAAGAGATCAGCATGATGTAGTTCGTTTTTAGTGTTAGGCATTTTCCCCTTATAAAGGTCGCTTTGGACATATTAAAGCTACCGAAAATTAAAAATGGCCAAAATGTGATGTGGTTGATTTTTAAACTAGACGACTTACGTCATAACTGATATGACGAAACCTTACACCTAATTGTAATATTTAACTTATCCTAGAGTGGTTATCCTAGAGGGGGAATGAGGAAGGGTGAGATATAGCGAGTGCTTAAACGTCCCGTGTGCAGGTTTGCATATCAAAAGTGTACCTATTACCTAGGGTTATGTCTTCCCGTCATCCTACGGTACTACAGTATATGAAGGACGAGAGTAAATGGCTGCACAAAGGTAGAACTAATTACTGCCTGGTGTTGTGAGTAGGAGAAAATTATGTCCCGAGTGGGCAGGGTCGCTTACCTAGATTGCTCTGTACCTATCTATGCCCTGTACCTGGATCGGAGAACGTATTCCTGTAGAATGTGTGTAGTGAAATAGCGTGTGGAGAGAGGTGATACGTGGGTTACCTCTGCTATGTTTTATATTCTTCAACAGCGATGTCTAAAGGTATTTAGCGAGGCTATTACCTTGTTCGTGTAATTAAATTAAATTTTTTTCAGCTTTGAGGATATATATCAGAGTGCAACAATATGTTTCTAAAATTCATTCAATTATTAAGAAAATGCAGAGGCATGAATCAGCTTAAGAACTGATTCTACTGATACAGCATGATTAATAGAACTGTAGTATATTGGTATTAGTCAGTTGGACTCTCCGACAGTTGGCTCACAGTCAAGAATCGACAATGGCCTTGAGGGTTCCATTACCTACACAATGAGACATCCTCTAGTATTTATTGGGATATAATGGAGTTTTTCCAACCCAAAGGTAAAATGTGTGCCGTACAGTGATCTCTAGCTTCCACGTACAAAATAGTTTTAAGTAAATTATATAATCAACATTTACGAAAGGTAAATATTGCCACCTTCATTCAGAAGCTGAATTCCTGCATTAAAATAACTCTTTATTGATAAGGAATATTCAACTGAACGTGGCTGCAGAAAGTGGTGGGTTCTATATGAAGGACAGTAATTGCAGCTGAATAAAATATGAGTTAATCTGCTTGGCCCATTAAACCCCCGCTATATACAGCTGTGTTCAATGTACACCAAGCAGAGCGCAAAACTAAGGGTAGCCAACGCTTATTTTGTATATTACTTTCCATGTTAGCTTTGGTTTATTCCTTCTCTCTCTTCTTTATTTCACTTCTTTCTTCACTATATATCACTTTCTGACTCTTTTTATAAATTTCTTTACTACTTAAGCAGATTCATTTGAAATAGTTCTCCATTTAACACAAATTCATTTTGTTTTCATATTATCCATTTATGTTTGCACTATTTTTTTTTTATTCATCAAATAATTTGAGTTGTTCATGAATTTTTCGTGACATTCAAATTGCTTTCATGAAACAATGCCAACCGCCATAGACTTTGAAGGTATTTAATATGAGTATATATTTTTGTACCAAAGAATATTTCATACTTTAACAGAGGCACAATCAATCGCCGGGTTGTTTTATCTATTTATTATATTTTGTTGTTACTTTACGCGAGTTTTTGTGTTTCTTCCTATTCCTTCTTTTAGGTAATCTATTTCATCACGGTTGAGAGTAGATTTACTTTTGGTGAACACCCTGTATACCATAATTTTCCTCTCTCCGCAGCACTAGGTAATGATTATATTCTACCCTCGGTCCTATCTAAATCCTTCTACCAGTCCTTATTCTTCCAAGTAGTGTAACAATTAGACGACCCTTACGATGCTGATAGAGAGTAGATAATGGGTTCGCCATCATGCTTGAAACCATCATCCATTCCGTATCCTGTAGAAGGTTTCTATACCCCTACTTTAGCCCTACCTACCATCCTCTCCTATCCTACTTAGGTGATTGTCACAATCTGGTGGTGTTAAAACCAAAGAATTTATCTACCCAGTTAAAATACTTTTGTGTCTTCTGTCCACGCCGATTCCGTTGTTAACGTCTCTCCTGCAAACTATTGACTAATAAGTGCTCATTCTCTTCTAAAACGGTTACTTTCTACATAATTTTTCATAACTATATATATATATATATATATATATATATATATATATATATATATATATATATATATATATATATCAACTGTGGCGTAATGTTTAATTTAAATAAATAAAACCTCTATGCCACAAATAACTTTTCATTTATTCAATACCTTATGTACATTCCAATTACAAAGCAATCATCTTCAGACGTAATTTACAACACAAAGTACCTTTTTTTTTTGTAAATTATCTCTGAAGTTTGTTTTGTAAATTACTTCTGAGAATGATTACTGTGCAATTAAAATGTACATAGGGTATCAAATAAATGAAAAAGTTATTTATGGTATGAAGGATTTATTTATTTAAATTAATAACTTTTCATACTGTATGTCGATTTCATGGAGGAAATTATCTTTCTCCATCTCTTAGAAAAAGAGATAGTTTTGTGCTTTTCATTCGAATCACGTTTTTCAGCCATAAAAGAGCCGTGATGTCCGTGATGTGCATTGAATAAAAGATAAAATTAATATAATTTTTTTTCCTTTTTACTTAATTCAGTAAAGTACTACAGTATGCTTAGACACTGTCGGTTGCCTCTGTGATGCGAACTGTGGGATGCAGTAGAACTCTCTTGGCGATTGTATATTGCCATGATTCCTTGTAGAATGCCGTATCGAGTAGTTGCGATTCTTTCGTATTCTTTCTCTTCTTTTCCGGATTCTAGCTCAGAATCATGCTTTCTGTTATTTTTAATTTCTAGAAGAGACCTTGATTGTTCAATATGAGAGAATTTGCAGGGCGTGAAGCTTCTGTAAGACATAGTAGGCTATCTATGCAATTCTGAAAAACTGAACGTTTGTCGTAGACCTTCAAGTTCAGAGCGGTCGATCGTTGATCTTTTGGCTTTACATGCACAAAATTCTCTAATTTTATTCAGCGTCTCAGTTTTTTTTTGTTTCATTTTACACTTAGTTAATTTATCTTTTCTCTTGGGTGTTAATTTTATTAAATTTCAAGAGAAGTGTTTGGATTATCTTTTACAACTCTTTCTTTGAGTTTCAAGTTTGAAAATCTGAGTACTCACTAAAATAAATAAATACAAATTTTTTTTAGACCTATATGTTTTCCTCAAATAGTACAATGTTTAGTTAAAAGGGATATTTTAAACCTCACAGCTCTAGCTTGGAAGTCAATCTGGATCCTGCCGCACTAGCACAAGTGCGTTCAGCGTTATCTAGTATGTCAGACCCCAGTTACTATTTACATTTCAGTTCCCTGACTTATTTCAGTGAAAACGTTTCGCGAAGCCAGTCAGGCGACTGGAAGTAGACGCCATATCGATTACCATTATTCTCGCGTGAATCCCGGATTATGAATATGTAATCAGTAAATTCGAGATAGAGGCAGTAAAGTGATGAATATTATTATCAAGGAATGGTAGGATTTTAATGAACAAGATCTTATCCAAATTGCGCGAATCTTTGATTTTTATGGCGTTGTATTTGCAAAGTGTATTATAATGCAATACTTGGAAAATTAAATCTCGTAGGTTTTATTATTTAAATGCTTCATACTTCTACTAACATTCCTACCCTACTTACTTTGCTAGATTTCTACCCTACATAGGTTGAAGGATTAATACTAACATTCCTACCCTACTTACTTTGCTAGACTTCTACCCTACATAGATTGAATGATTCCTACTAACATTCCTACCATATTTACATTCTGGGATTTCTAATAACACTCTAACACTACTTGAATTATGATATTCCTACTATCATTCCTACCCTACTTACTTCGCTAGATTTCTACCCTACATAGATTGAAGGATTAATACTAACATTCCTACCCTACTTACTTTGCTAGATTTCTACCCTACATAGATTGAAAGATACCTACTAACATTCTCATCGTATTTACATTCTAGGATTACTATTAAAACTCTTACACTACTTGAATTATGAGATTCCTACTAACATTCCTACCCTACTTAAATCGCTAGTTTTCTACCCCACATAGATTGAATGATTCCTACTAACATTCTTAACATATTTACATTCTGAGATTCCTATTAATACCCTTACACTACTTGAATTATGAGATTCCGACTAACACCCTTTTTTTATAAACTTGGGAGCGGGTTTAAACTGCCCGAAGCACTGCTACCTTAAGGTATATTGTACTTACCTCCCTGATCTAGTCAAATAGCCCCTTCCCTCTTACCAGGTTTAGGAGTTTCCTGACTATTGTTTTACCCTCAGCATCCACCAGAGCCGTTCCATCACCAAAGAGGTTGAAGCGCCTCTCAGCAAGTACTTCACATCTGTAAATAATGAGTGTGGCAGTCTCCAGTTACTGCCCGCATAATCTGCACACTGGTTCACCTTTGTAGATACCCATTTTATGCAGATGTTTCCTTAGTCCACCGTGTCCCGTGAGTAGACCTGTGGCTATCCTCAATTCCTGCCTAGACAGATAAATGAGACTCTTCTGCAGCCCCAAGGAAGGTTTCCTAAGGGTTAGCTTACTGTGTCTCATCCCTTCAGCCCTGATCCAGTGCTCACAGTGTCTTTCAGCCATCCACCTTCGCACTGCCATCTTGACCATGGATTTGGAAATACCTACCGCAGGCTCCGGTCCAATCAGGGGAGTCGAAGACCCCTCTCTGGCCAGCGCATCTGCGGCTTCATTTCCAAGTATTCCCCTATGCCCTGGCACCCAACCTATCTTAATTTGATTGTGCCTTGCTAGAGCTTGTAGGTTATTTAGGCACTCCCTGACTATGGCCGAGGTGACCACATGTCCTTAATAGTGCCTTAATTGCTGCCTGACTGTCGGAAAAATAGCAATCCGGGTCCCGTGTGTTCCCCTTCTCGCTATCTCTCCCAGACAGTCATTTATAGCATATATTTTGGCCTGAAAGACAGAGGTATGCCTCCCCAAGGAAAAAACTAGTTTTACCCTTGGGTTTTTACAATACACCCCCGCACCAATGCCGAAATCCATCTTGGAGCCATTTGTGTACCAGATCTGAGCTTCCGATGTTAATGTCCCTGACCATATTATCATAGGTTGGTGGACCTGGTCAGGTGCAAACGTTCGAGTAATGTGGTCGCTGCCCATTTCCAAGACGGGTTCTTTGACCATGTCCCGAAACATCTGGGAGGTTAGCCCAGTTGTTCGAGTTGCGCAATCTCCATGCCGCCAGGCTCGCCTCTCCCCTAAGGACAAGCTCGAGGGGAGTGAGGTTAAGCATTACTTCCATTGCTGCACCAGGTGTAGTTAACATCGCTCCCAGTGTACACAGACAGGCCAATCTCTGAATAGAGCTCAGTTTAACTCTTGTCTGTGCCTGGTTGGCCTTTGTCCACCACACCAGAGCTCCGTAGGTAATCATAGGTCTTATCACCCTCAGATACATCCAGTGCATCATTGATGGCTTCAGTCCCCATTTCTTACCCACCATTCTTCTCACAGTGCCCTTTTGGCCCTGTTGACCGTCCTCTCAAGATGTGGGTTCCAGGTGAGTTTCCTATCCAGAGTAACTCCCAGGTACTTCACCTCCCCCACAAACTAAAGGTATTCACCAAACAAGCGAGGCATCCTGGTCGTCAGATCTTTTCGCTGTCTGGTGAAGTTAATAAGAGCAGTCTTTTTCGGATTTACCCTAAGGTTCTCCTTATTACACCACTTACCAGGATTTCTGATTACCTCAAGGACTGTATCAGGGAATCTGCCCAGGATCAGAACAACTATGTCGTCCGCATATCCTAGACAGAAGTACCCCTGTTCATTCAGGAGTTCAATAAGGTTGTCAACCACTAGGCACCACAACAGAGGAGAGAGAACTCCCCCCCCCCCCTGTGCACAGCCTAGACTTGTCTCCGCCCTTCTGACCTCCCCTGCCACCTCTACAGAAATGCTTCTGTTTGTTAACATGGAACATATCCAACCACAAGTGGTCGCATCCACTCCATGATGTCTTGCACCACTTACCATCGTCTCCACTGAGGGGTTATTGAAAGCCCCTTCAATGTCGAGGAAGGCACCTATGGCACATCCTTTCTTATCGATCATTTGCTCAATCCTACCAACCACTTGATGGAGAGCTCCCTCGCAGGATTTCCCCGGTTGATAAGCATACTGGTTCCAATGCAGTGGTTTTATGACCAACGTACCCCCCCCCCTAATATGCCTACAAACCAGTTTTTCAAGTCCCTTAAGAACAAAGGACATGAGTGTAATAGGTCTCTATCCTTTCCCTTCCGATTGGTTACCGGTGGGCTTAGGTATAAAGACCACCTTACTAAATTTCCAGGCTGTCGGCACATGCCCTAGAGCAATGCTTAGCCTGTATAATTTAGTAAGTACCAGCACCAGCATATCCATTCCCTGCTGCAGCAGCACAGGATAGATCCCATCTGGACCTGGAGATTTGTAGGGTTTAAATGTACCAATAGCCCATCTTACCCTTTGTGGAGTTACTATTCTTACCTACCTACTTTTTATAACCTTCGCCGTTGTTTATTTCTCTTCCTCAATTGCTAAGTCAGTAAGAAAGTAATGGTTTATCCATTGACTACGAACCTAATTTCATAGACCTGTGCCTCAAGGAATAAACCTCTCAGAGGAACCAACCCCTGAATTTTTGATAAAACCAATTAGCCTCCGATAAGCCCTGTTCAAGCTCCTTTTCGGGTAGTGGAATCTTTGAGAGACACTTGTGATTTAAAGACTATACCTGGATACCTAGTGAACTTATCTTATCTAGAATGAAAACACAGCTAATTGGAAAATATACATTTTTATTTATTTGTTCCAAGGTTCAAATTAATTATTATTGTTTTTATTTAATTTCACAGGATTTTCTTGACTAATTATTTTTTCAAAATTTCACACAACTTGCCATTTAACTAAACATTATTATCTCCTTCTGTTTTTAAATTTTCTTATTATCATTAATTTTACATATAATTTAAATTATCAAAGTTACCATAATTAATTTTGTATATAATTTTGATTAGTAGAGTTAAATTTAACATATTTTAAAATCTGATTCTTTTTCAAACACTTAATATTACTATGTAATGCCTTTAGGCTAGGCCTTGAACAATTAACTTCTTTGGAAGTTATTCATTAGAAATTCTCTTAGAAAAAGCCATATAAGATATACATCTTTATACTTAATCCATACATTCCCACAGCGATGGGAATGGAAAGTCAATTTTGAATCTTTATTACTTAAATTTGGGTAACCCAAGGGAGTTGACTAATCAGTCCCTTAGGTTATTCCCATCTTATTTAATTTTGAAATTAAGTTAATATAATTTGAAGTAAAATGTTATTTAAAAAAGAATAATTAAATTGATTATATAACCTTGTACTGTAGAAATCTTTTTATCTTCATTAATGTTGTCATCTGTCGGTCCTGTTACAGCTTCAAGGGTCTTGGTAGGTAGGCGTCTCTCCATAATTTCGGTTAATCTTCTTATTTTCTTTAATTTTGCATTTTGGTGGTCGAAATTTTGTTCTGGGTATATATGAGCCCTTGCTCATATATATCTTCCTTCCCCTGATCACATCGTAGCACTTTTTACTCTGTTTTTAGCACATTTTTTCTTGTCTTGATCGCATGGTACAACAACACGTCTGCTCGCTTTGAGAGCCTAATGCATTCTGATTCTGGATAGCGTGCCTTTTGTGAGGCCCGTCTTCTCCAATTTCAAACTTCCCACGTCCCAGTATCCATTTTTCAACTTTTGACCAATCAGAAAGCCGTTGCCATGGCAATTGACTTTGTTTGTTCGGAAATTCTGAACTAAGATTAGTTTCCCTTTTTATAAAAGGCGTTTCTGTATTCTGATGTGTCCTTTGCATTTTTACCTTTTATTTAATAACATATTTGACTTTATTTCTTCTCATTTAATTTAATTAACTTTTTAACATTCTTAATCCAAAGTTCGACTGTAGCGCTTTCGTTTCGTAGTGACAAGATTTATAATCAATGCCCTAAGCGGATTTTTCCGAAATCAAATATGACTTCTTCTATTATAACCTAATTTCTTAGGCTATTACACTTTAACATTTAATCTTTACTTTTACATAAATACTATTTTCCCTAGCTAGGCCTAATTTACTTTCCTCACATCTTAATTTACATTCTTTATTCCTGATTATTTTTAAGTACAATTATTTTAATAGCCGGCATCTAGGCCTAGTTTGTTATACTACACAATTACCGTCTTTTTTTTTTTTACATAATTTAGGCTATCCACTTTGAAGTGATAATTTTTCTTATTGCTTATAATTTATGTTTTTTAAGTCTAAAGTTATTTCTAATTTTCTTCATTTTACTATTATTTACCCTAGTTTTAATATTATTATTATTATAATGTTTTAAAATTTTTATATATAAATTTAGTCAATTATTTAACCCGGTTAGGTTTGATTCTGGTATTCTGTACAATTACCCAGATTCTTTGCATCGGACATTCTGGCCGCTGCAAAATTCCCCCCTTTTTAAATATATGAAAATTTTGGTTCTTCTCTCCCTTGAAACAGATAAACATAATTAATAACATATTTGTGAAAAGTAACATTAACACTTATACTAGTTTATATTAAAATTTTCATATTCCTTTCATTAATCTACTATTCCTATTCATCTTCATAACTTAATTAATTTTACTAAAGTTCACAATTTACTCTCCTGTCCCTTTCACTCATATATATCATTGTCACATTAGTCACTTCACATGCTATTTACTCATTTATTACTCCTGTCCTTAGTCACATTCTTTTTTATTTAATCTTATTTCAAGTTTATATTAACTATACAATATTGTATATTGTAATCCTTATTTTACACATTCATTGTTGTTTAACACAACCTTTACTTTAATAAATTCAATGAATCCCGTTCATTTAACATATGGCTTTTTCTTTCACATTTAATACTGATTTTATATTATTTGTCCTGTGTATTTGGATTATGTTACTGCTTTAATCTACTACTTAGATTTATTTTACATTTTTATTTTTATTACTTAACCGTTACTCCCTATGTCACTGATGGATCATTTTTTAATTACCTTGCCTTATTAACCTTTATTCTTTAAATATTTTCTTATTATCCGTCCATCTTTATCTTTCTTTTTCTTCTTTCTCCTTTTCCAATTTCTTAACTTTCCCTTATTCTCCTTAAATCTACCTTTTATTTTTCTGTTTTTGACTTGTAATGAAATGAAGGTTCTTCTCTTATTTGGATTGGCTCTCATTTTAATTGACTTTCGAACTCTTGAACTAGTAAATGGGTTTTTCTTTTTTCTTTCTTTAATTTCAATTTCTTTCCTTTGGGTTATCTCTCCAGAATCTAAAGTCTTAGTCATGGGCTTCCGAGCTACTTGTTGGTTATTCATTTTAACCTCGTTGTTCCCCCCTTTTAATTGTTTCGACGCGACGTTTATACTTTTATTTATATTTATTTTCTTATTTATTATTTTTCCACTCACATTATTTCCCCTTTTTGGCACTATTTCGGCCTTACCTTGTTTATATTTTGGTTTGCTCTTAATCTCAGCTGCAGCTCTTCTTTCCATGTCCTTTGTTTCTTTATCTCCTGTTTTGACTCCCTCAGGTCTTAAATTTATTTCCTTATTTATTATATTTTCATTTTTGTTTTTTAATTTTTTGTTTTTGTTTAATTTTTCCTCTGTTTCATTTTTTATTTTTCTTTGATATTCGTTCGTTATATTTAAGATTTCCCCTTTACTTGTTTCTTGTCCATTTCCTCCTTCATTCATTCGGCAGTGCCCCTGCTTCTCGCACTGTCGCATTAACCCCTCCTTTTTGCTTTGATGCCCTATTGTTGATGCATCTTCTTTTTCCTGGGTTATCTTGCATATTTTTCGGACTTCTTCATTTTCCTCTATCTTTTGTATTTTACTTCTAAAGTCCTGGTACACCATTTCCCCTTCTATTTCGAATGTCACAAAGCGTCTATCCATGTTTATCCGTGCCTTTAGGTCATACAGTGTGTTGCACCCCATAATCATCTCCGACCGAAGTTTGGAGACCACTATGAAGATGCAGTCCACTTTTATGCCTTTAATTGTTAAGGGAATTAAGCATTGCCGGGTAACCTTTATTTGTGCAGTCTTAATGGCTGTTACAACTCCCACATTGTTGATGGGTAGTTCCAGGAACTTAAGCCCATGCAACTTGAGGTTGTTGTAAGCCTTTTCTTGAATGACTGACACGTCTGCACCCGTGTCAATCTCTACCTCTATAGAGTGCCCTTCTACCTCACAGTCAATTACAGGGCATGTTTCTTTCTTCTGGTTACCTTCGCCAATCTCCTTGTCCTCTTCTAACAATTCAGCACGAATATCAAGAGATAGTCCACCAACTCTACGCTCTTGATTTTGGTGTACTTCATTGTTATTTTCCTGTTGTATTGTTTTTTTATTTTTGTTCTTTAGGTCTTCCGCCTTTCCTTTATTTACTGTTCCCTGTTTCTCCAGGTAATATTTCCTATATTTTGTTTGTTGTTGGATCTCTAATGGTTGTCTCCTCTTTTCCTTCCTACCATTAGGGATCCTCTCATTTAGTTTTTTGATTGACCACTTGGCCCTGGATTTTGTGGTCTCTTTTCTTTTGTCTGTGGGCCTTCTTCCGTTTGGTTTTGTGGCCTGTACTCTGGCCTTTGTTGTTGCCACTGATTTTGCGGCCTATTTCTTGGTCCCTCTCTTTGGTAGGGCCCCTGTCTCCAGTTTCCTCTCCCTTCTACCGGGTAAGGCTCTTGCCTCCAATTTCCCTTGTATCCGGGGTTTCTCGTTTGGTGTGTAAACCCTCTCCTTTCAGGTTCCCGTTCCTCAGTCCTAGGCTGAGTCCGGTTCCTGGTAGCCTCCTGCTCCATGTTCCTTCGGATGTATTTTACCGCCTCCTCTATGTCAGTAGCCGCCATCCCGGAACATCCTATATACATTCTGTTCCCATAATGCTTCATAATCTTCATAATTAACTCCGCCTGATTGTATGGCGGGGTTAGGTGTCTCGCCGTGTTCACCATTTTTAAGAAATAATTTACCATGTTGTTTGTGCCTCGATGGTATTCATATTTTCCATTTTCGATTCTTCCTCGAATTCTCTCTTGTGCATGAGATCCCCAAAAGTGGCTAAAGAATCTCTCCTTAACTTCATCATAATTTTCCTCCTCCATATTCATGGCCAACCACCATTCTTGTGCTGGTCCTTTAAGATGTCTCTCCATTATTTTCCTTTTTTGTCCTTCCTCCATGTCAGGATCAATTTCGGACATTATACCTTCTAGGTGTTTAATGAAATCAATAGGGTCTTCATCTTCCCTACCGTAGAATTCCTTCTTGCTTTTGTCTCCATTATCACCCATCTCAAACATCCTTGATTTAAACAAGGTAGCTATATTTATTATTATTATGACAGGTTTTTTACAATGTTTTACATTTTAACCTAAGTCTAATGAAATACAGTTTCTAATTTTGCTTTTCCACTCATCCCTATCTGTCCACAAGTTTTCTGGTATATCCCACTTGATTAAAGATGAACTAATTTCCTGTATCCACGTTTTCGATGGTCTTCCCCTTCGTCAGCTATATTTATCCCTTCTCCCATATTCTTTATCTTATTCTCAACTACTTGTACCCTTCTTTCTACTTTTTTGACTTCTCCCTTAACTGTTTCTACAGTCTGTTTATTTTCACTGACTGTTACCTCTAAGTTATACATCTTTTCTATAGTTTCTTGGATTTTATTTCCCATTTCCTCATTATTTCTTGTAATTCCTTCATTTATTTCCTCTATCCTCTTATTCATGATTTCCCAAAGATTCTTAATTTCTTGTTTATCCTCCTCTCTTTCTTTCTTTCTTTCTACTTTTTCCTCCTCTCTTTCTTTCTTTCTTTGTTCCTCTATCATTTTTACTAATTCTTCTTGTTCCTTTATTCTCCCTTGTTTCTGTTCCTCCATTTCTTTTAATCTTTCCTGTTTTTGTTCCTCCATCTCTTTTAATCTCTCCTGTTTTTGTTCCTCCTTCTCTTTTAATCTCTCCTGTTTTTGTTCCTCCATCATTTTTTTAAAAAACTCCATCATTTCAGATGGTTCTGTGTCTTTTCTCTGTCTTGTCGCCATCTTAAAGTCTCGTATTTAACTATCCTTTTATTCCCTTACTAACTTCTCCTACTTCTATATTTTTACTATATACTGAGTATTTAATTAAATATTCATTTAGAATTGTGCTCGATGTGATCCGGTTCAGTGTTCCCTTGACCTTGTCTATCTAACGCCTATGTATTCTATTTACTTTCATTAATAACTAACATTATTGTTTATATTATGCCCTACCGACGCCTACTGAATTTTATTTTACTTAATTATTTCCTTTTAATTATTATTATTTATTCTAAGTTCTTTTTAATTTCATTTTTATTATAATTAACTCTTATTTAATTTAAAGAACTTCTTTGGTTTTCATTTTATGATTCCTATTATTTTTTACAATTTTAATTGAATTCTATTTAATTAATTTTGTTTCACTAGGCTCCTTAGTCGATTTAAATCTGTCTCTATTTGATGTTGACCCGATGTTACAATGTAAGCATCGAGCCTCAAACGTTGGGCGCCATACTTTTCTTACCGACTTACTTTTTATAACCTTCGCCGTTGTTTATTTCTCTTCCTCAATTGCTAAGTCAGTAAGAAAGTAATGGTTTATCCATTGACTACGAACCTAATTTCATAGACCTGTGCCTCAAGGAATAAACCTCTCAGAGGAACCAACCCCTGAATTTTTGATAAAACCAATTAGCCTCCGATAAGCCCTGTTCAAGCTCCTTTTCGGGTAGTGGAATCTTTGAGAGACACTTGTGATTTAAAGACTATACCTGGATACCTAGTGAACTTATCTTATCTAGAATGAAAACACAGCTAATTGGAAAATATACATTTTTATTTATTTGTTCCAAGGTTCAAATTAATTATTATTGTTTTTATTTAATTTCACAGGATTTTCTTGACTAATTATTTTTTCAAAATTTCACACAACTTGCCATT
Source organism: Prosapia bicincta (assembly GCA_036971475.1). Taxonomy (NCBI): domain Eukaryota; kingdom Metazoa; phylum Arthropoda; class Insecta; order Hemiptera; family Cercopidae; genus Prosapia; species Prosapia bicincta. Next base: position 272,272,611 of record JBAIZL010000002.1, on the reverse strand, counting down.
TAACTAAACATTATTATCTCCTTCTGTTTTTAAATTTTCTTATTATCATTAATTTTACATATAATTTAAATTATCAAAGTTACCATAATTAATTTTGTATATAATTTTGATTAGTAGAGTTAAATTTAACATATTTTAAAATCTGATTCTTTTTCAAACACTTAATATTACTATGTAATGCCTTTAGGCTAGGCCTTGAACAATTAACTTCTTTGGAAGTTATTCATTAGAAATTCTCTTAGAAAAAGCCATATAAGATATACATCTTTATACTTAATCCATACATTCCCACAGCGATGGGAATGGAAAGTCAATTTTGAATCTTTATTACTTAAATTTGGGTAACCCAAGGGAGTTGACTAATCAGTCCCTTAGGTTATTCCCATCTTATTTAATTTTGAAATTAAGTTAATATAATTTGAAGTAAAATGTTATTTAAAAAAGAATAATTAAATTGATTATATAACCTTGTACTGTAGAAATCTTTTTATCTTCATTAATGTTGTCATCTGTCGGTCCTGTTACAGCTTCAAGGGTCTTGGTAGGTAGGCGTCTCTCCATAATTTCGGTTAATCTTCTTATTTTCTTTAATTTTGCATTTTGGTGGTCGAAATTTTGTTCTGGGTATATATGAGCCCTTGCTCATATATATCTTCCTTCCCCTGATCACATCGTAGCACTTTTTACTCTGTTTTTAGCACATTTTTTCTTGTCTTGATCGCATGGTACAACAACACGTCTGCTCGCTTTGAGAGCCTAATGCATTCTGATTCTGGATAGCGTGCCTTTTGTGAGGCCCGTCTTCTCCAATTTCAAACTTCCCACGTCCCAGTATCCATTTTTCAACTTTTGACCAATCAGAAAGCCGTTGCCATGGCAATTGACTTTGTTTGTTCGGAAATTCTGAACTAAGATTAGTTTCCCTTTTTATAAAAGGCGTTTCTGTATTCTGATGTGTCCTTTGCATTTTTACCTTTTATTTAATAACATATTTGACTTTATTTCTTCTCATTTAATTTAATTAACTTTTTAACATTCTTAATCCAAAGTTCGACTGTAGCGCTTTCGTTTCGTAGTGACAAGATTTATAATCAATGCCCTAAGCGGATTTTTCCGAAATCAAATATGACTTCTTCTATTATAACCTAATTTCTTAGGCTATTACACTTTAACATTTAATCTTTACTTTTACATAAATACTATTTTCCCTAGCTAGGCCTAATTTACTTTCCTCACATCTTAATTTACATTCTTTATTCCTGATTATTTTTAAGTACAATTATTTTAATAGCCGGCATCTAGGCCTAGTTTGTTATACTACACAATTACCGTCTTTTTTTTTACATAATTTAGGCTATCCACTTTGAAGTGATAATTTTTCTTATTGCTTATAATTTATGTTTTTTAAGTCTAAAGTTATTTCTAATTTTCTTCATTTTACTATTATTTACCCTAGTTTTAATATTATTATTATTATAATGTTTTAAAATTTTTATATATAAATTTAGTCAATTATTTAACCCGGTTAGGTTTGATTCTGGTATTCTGTACAATTACCCAGATTCTTTGCATCGGACATTCTGGCCGCTGCACTATCCTCCTTGCCACTTCCCAGTCCTCCCTCTTACCACGTCTTGTGGAGAGTTTGGCAACTGGTTCAGTGTCTGCTCCCCCAAGTTTCCTCAGAGTACTGGAAGGGAAATGTGTTCTGATTAATTCTTCCACAGTTTCCCCTGCCGTTTTTGTTATATTTCCCAGTGGGGTTCATAGTATCCCCACCGGGTTAACTGGGTCCTTAGAGAGCACTTTATACAGTCGTGCCCCTTCCCGAGTTTTGTCAATCTCTTGACAAAAGTCCTTCCAGGACTTCCTGCGTGCTTCTCTAATTGCCCTGTTGTATTCGGTTAGTGTCTTCCTATACTGGTCCCACTCCCCGTTCTTTTTTGCTGAAAGATCTTCAATCTTTTTAGATTGAAAGATACATACTAACATTCCACCGTATTTACATTCTGGGATTACTATTAATACCCTTACACTACTTGAATTATGAGATTCCGACTCACATCCCTACCCTATTTACTATATGAGATTCCTACTAACATTCCTGCCATTTTTACACTATAAAATTCATAATAACATTTCCCTCTAACTGCATTGGTAGGTTCCTACTAACATTAATATACTTTTTACGTTATGAAATTCCTATTAACATCCCTACTGCAACGGTCTAATTACCGTCGCGAAATAAGTAGTAGTGTTGGAAGGCCACAATAGATAAAAATGGTTAATATTACAAAATTTAAATAAATTACATTAAATAAGATTTTGCACATACAGTACAAAAAAAAACAATAGAAGAAAAGTTCAAATTAGTATTGTAAAATTCCATAGATTAATATGTCTCATAATCATAACGTAGATTGTTAAATAAAAAAATGTAGTCTTAGATATAAATATCAAACATCGCTTTATTAAGGATATAAATAAATATGAATAATAATGCTGATAGTTATATATATATATATATATATATATATATATATATATATATATATATCGCAGTAAGTATTCTTGTGTATTAATAAAGAACTATATATATAATAGTACTATATACATATATATATATATATATATATATATATATATATATATATATGTATATAAAGAACTAATTCAAAATACAAATACAAGAATTATAATTGAATTGTAAATTCAATTATAGTTCTTGTATTTGTATTTTGACTTAGTTCCTTATATATATATATATATATATATATATATATATATATATATATATATATATATATATATATATATATATATATAGTACTATTATATACACAGTTCTTTATGTGTGTGTGTGTGTGTATTCGTGATATTTCACGTTGTCCATTATTTTTTTGTTGCACTGACTTTATGAAGTTATTATTGTTACTTGTAAATAATTTTTTCCACCACTAAGTGCAATAACTGACCTTATGTGATGAGGCACCTTTACCTTTCGGTCACTTGACCATTGTCGAATTACTGAATCAATTTTCTCTAATTTCTATTAGAAAAATAGAGAAAATTTATTCAGTGATTCGATAATGGTCAAGTGACCGAAAGGTCCCTCATCACATAAGTTAAAATTAATGCACTTAGTGGTGGAAACTATTTTTTACAAATAATAATAATAGCTTCATATGTGTATATATTTATAAATATATATATATATATATATATATATATATATATATATATATATATATATATTTATATATATAAAGTACTAAGTCAAAATACAAAGACAAAAATTATAATTGAATTTACAATTCAAAGCTTTTCGTTTACTAACAGTATCAACATCATCAGGAATATTAAACATCAGTACCATACATATTAGTTTTAATATTCTGATGATGTTGGTACTGTTAGCCAACGAAAAGCTTTGAATTGTAAATTCAATTATAACTCTTGTATTTGTATTTTGACTTAGTTCTTTATTAATACACAAAAATACATATTGCGATATATATATATATATATATATATATATATATATATATATATATATATTAAAACAAAATAGGTTATTCAAATACAAGAATATTTATTAATTTATATTCAAAGCTTTTCGTTGGTAAACAGTACCAACATCATCAGGAATGAAAATTACAATAATATATATAATAACACACACAAACACACACACACACACACACACACACACACACACACACACACACATATATATATATATATATATATATATATATGTAGATAATTATTTTGTAAATTTCCAAATTAATAGTATTTGTAAAAGTATGTAATAGGGATTTCAGGAAAGTAAATCAAAATAAATTAGAATATTAGAGGTTAATACTTAACTATACCTTTATCAGAATAAATGTGATTTGCAAATATGTTTATGATATGAGAAAATAAAAAAGAAATGGTAGAATGCATAAAGAAATTATTAGGATAGGAAGATAATGAAGTAAAATTTAATTTAATTTAATTGTATAAAATATTACACAATGTATCTTTAAATTCAAGTCAATAAATATAGAATGCAACAGAAACACTTGTACATCTAAATAAGTTAGAAATTAGTTATTCAATTGATTACAACTTTTAATACTGTTGTTTCCAATTACCATCTTTGTAGCCACCTTGTAACATATATAATTAAACTTAACTAGTGTGTAAAACACAGTCTATACGTCAGAGTATCTCTCTAAGAATCCTTGAGCCATAAAGCCTAAAGGGCTTAAAGAGTAGCTAATTGGATTTACTATAAATGCAGGAGTTGGTTCTACTGAGAGGTATAATTCCTTGGGATTAGATCATTACTTTTTCACGAACAATGTATGGCGTATCGATAAGAACTATAGGATTATGGTGAGCTGGCCGCAAAAAGGGTAAAAATGGATGGAAGATTCCTTAGTGGAAAGTATAGATGGCAAGGTAAGGTATAAGGCTGATAAGGTAGATGGCAGTTGACCTGAGGTAAAAACAGAATGGTCCGTAGGACTACGCAGCGTATATTGGTAGATTCTTACTAATATTTCCATCCTATTTATATTATCAGATCCCTGCTAACATTTCTACCTTATTTACCGAATGCAATCCCTATGAACATTCTTATCTTGTCTATATTTCTAGATCTTTACTAACATTCCTTCCATTTTTAGAATATAAAATTCCTATTAACTTTCTTACTCTACTTAGATTGGTTAATTTCTACTGACATTCTCTTTCCCCTATTTACATCATCAGATTCCTACTAACATTCTCACCCTCCTAACTCAATGCTATTCCTATTAACATTCCTGCCCTAATTACAATGGTAGATTATTAATAGCATTCCCACTCTATTTAAATTATCAGATTCCTACTAACATTCCTACGCTATTTGCATTGTTAAATTACTACTGATATCCCTACCTTACTTACGTTATCAGATTCCTACCCTATTTACTTAATGCAATTCTTATTAACATTCCTACCCTACTTACATTAGTAAATTTCTACCGACATTTGTACCTTATTTGCGTTATCAGATTCCTACTCTATTTCCTTAATGCAATTCCTATTAACATTCCTACGCTATTTACATTGTTAAATTACTACTGATATCCCTACCTTACTTACGTTATCAGATTCCTACCCTATTTACTCAAAGTATTTCCTACCACACTTACAATGGTAAATTCCTAATGACGTTTCTACCTTATTTACATTATTAGATTCCTACCCTATTTACTTAATGCAATTCCTAATAACATTCCTACCCTATTTTCATTATACGATTTCTAGTAATATCCCTACTCTACTTACATTGGTAGATTCCCACTAACATGCCTACCCTATTTACTTAATGCATTTCCTTTTAACATTACTCCTATTAAACTGGCGTTGCTATTAGAATCTACTTACATTTGTAGATTCCTAATAACATTTCTAGCCTATTTTCATTATACGATTTCTAGTAACATTCCTACTCTACTTACATTGGTAGATTCCCACTAACATTCCTACCCTATTTAATTAATGCAATTCCTATTAACATTCATAACACTGGTATTCCTATTAGAATCTACTTACATTTGTAGATTTCTAATAAAATTCCTACCCTATTTTCATTATACGATTTCTAGTAACACCCCTACTTTTTTTTTTTTTAACTTGGGAGCGGGTTTGAATTGCCCGAAGCACTGCTACCTTAAGGTATATTGTACTTACCTCCCTGATCTAGTCAAATAACCCCTTCCCTCTTATCCGGTTTAGGAGTTTCCTGACTAGAGTTTTACCTTCAGCATCCACCAAAGCCGTTCCATCACCAAAGAGGTTGAAGCGCCTCTCAGCAAGTACTTCATATCTGTAAATAATGTGTGTGGCAGTCTCCAGTTCCTGCCCGCATAATCTGCACACTGGTTCATCTTTGTAGATACCCATTTTATGCAAATGTTTCCTTAGTCCACAGTGTCCCGTGAGTAGACCTGTGACTATCCTCAATTCCTGCCTAGACAGATAGATGAGACTCTTCTGCAGCCCCAAGGAAGGTTTCCTAAGGGTTAGCTTACTGTGTCTCATCCCTTCGTTCCTGATCCAGTACTCACAGTGTTTTTCAGCCATCCACCTTCGCACTGTCATCTTGACCATGGATTTGGAAATACCTACCGCAGGCTCCGGTCCAATCAGGGGAGTCGAAGACCCCTCCCTGGTCAGCGCATCTGCGGCTTCATTTCCAAGTATTCCCCTATGCCCTGGCACCCAACCTAACTTGATTTGATTGTGCCTTGCCAGAGCTTGTAGGTTAATTAGGCACTTCCTGACTATGGCCGAGGTGACCACGTGTCCGTTTAGTGCCTTAATTGCTGCCTGACTGTCGGAGAAAATAACAATCCGGGTCCCGTGTGTTTCCCTTCTCGCTATCTCTCCCAGACAGGCATTTATAGCATATACTTCGGCCTGAAAGACAGAGGCATGCCTCCCCAAGGAAAACACTAGTTCTACCCTTGGGTTTTTACAATACACCCCCGCTCCAGTGCCGAAGTCCATCTTGGACCCATCTGTGTACCAGATCTGAGCTCCCGATGTTAATGTCCCCGACCATTCCATCATAGTTTGGTGGACCTGGTCAGGTGCAAACATTCGAGTAATGTGGTCGCTGCCCATTTCCAAGACGGGTTCCTTGACCACGCACTCGATACTCATATGTCCCGAGACATCTGGGAGGTTAGCCCAGTAGCTCGAGTTGCGCAATCTCCATGCCGCCAGCCTCGCCTCTCCCCTAAGGATAAGCTCAAGGGGAGGGAGGTTAAGCATTACTTCCATTGCTGCACCAGGTGTAGTTGACATCGCTCCCAGTGTGCACAGACAGGCCAATCTCTGGATAGAGCTCAGTTTAGCTCTTGTCTGTGCCTGGTTGGCCTTTGTCCACCACACCAGAGCTCCATAGGTATTCATAGGTCTTATCACCCTCAGATACATCCAGTGCATCATTGATGGCTTCAGTCCCCATTTCTTACCCACCATTCTTCTCACAGTCATCGGTGCCCTCTTGGCCCTGTTAACTGTCCTCTCAAGATGTGGGTTCCAGGTGAGTTTCCTGTCCAGAGTAACTCCCAGGTACTTCACCTCCCCCACAAACTCAAGGTATTCACTAAACAAGCGGGGCATCCTGGTCGTCATATCTTTTCGCTGTCTGGTGAAGTTAATGAGAGCAGTCTTTTTTGGATTTACCCTAAGGTTCTCCTTTTTACACCACTCTTCAATCAGTCGTAGAGGATTTCTGATTACCTCAAGAACTGTATCAGGGAATCTGCCCAGGATCAGAACAACTATGTCGTCCGCATATCCTAGACCGAAGTACCCCTGTTCGTTCAGGAGTTCAATAAGGTTGTCAACCACTAGGCACCACAACAGAGGATAGAGAACCCCCCCCCCCCTCCCTGTGCACAGCTCAGTCTTGTCTCCGCCCTTCTGACCTCCCCTGCCACCTCTACAGAAATGCTTCTGTTTGTTAACATGGAACATATCCAACCACAAGTGGTTGCATCCACTCCATGACGTCTTGCACCTCTTACCATCGTCTCCACTGAGGGGTTATTGAAAGCCCTCAGTGGAGGACGGTACTATGACGAGGAAGGCACCTATGTCACAACCTTTCTTGGCGATCATTTGCTCAATCCTACCAACCACTTGATGGAGAGCTCCCTCGCAGAATTTCCCCGGTTGATAAGCATACTGGTTCCAATGCAGTGGTTTTATGGCTAAAGCACCCCACTCCCCCCTAATATGCATATCAACCAGTTTTTCAAGTCCCTTAAGAACAAAGGACATGAGTGTAATAGGTCTTTATCCTTTCCCTTCCGATTGGTTACCGGTGGGATTAGGTATAAAGACCACCTTACTAGATTTCCAGGCTGCCGGCACATGCCCTAGAGCAATGCTTAGCCTGTATAATTTAGTAAGCACCAGTACCAGCAAATCCATTCCCTGCTGCAGCAGCACAGGATAGATCCCATCTGGACCTGGAGATTTGTAGGGTTTAAATGTGCCAATAGCCCATTATACCCTTTGTGGAGTTACTATCCTCCTTGCCACTTCCCAGTCCTCCCTCTTACCACGTCTTGTGGAGAGTTTGGCAACTGGTTCAGTGTCTGCTCCCCCAAGTTTCCTCAGAGTACTGGAAGGGAAATGTGTTCTGATTAATTCTTCCACAGTTTCCCCGGCAGTTTTTGTTATATTTCCCAGTGGGGTTCTTAGCATCCCCACCGCGTTAACTGGGTCCTTAGAGAGCACTTTATGCAGTCGTGCCCCTTCCCGAGTTTTGTCAATCTCTTGACAAAACTCCTTCCAGGACTTCCTGCGTGCTTCTCTAATTGCCCTGTTGTATTCGGTTAGTGTTTTCCTATACTGGTCCCACTCCCCGTTCTTTTTTGCTCTATTAAAGAGTCTCCTGGTGGTCTTCCGAAGTTTGGCTAGCTTCTTGTTCCACCATGACGGATCCCCTACTTTTCTCCTCTCACTGAGAGGGCAGTTATCAGTAAAGGATTCTACTATAGCCTCGCCAACCAATGCGGCAGAGTCTTCTAGCTCTCTCCTCCCACCATACTCGAATCCAGCCTCCTCAATCCGAACTCCCAGGTCCCTCCTGTAGGAGTCCCAGTCTGTTCTTCTTGGATCCCTGGTTGGCCGAAGCATGGCTGGATTTAGAGAGATATCATACCTAATATGTCTGTGGTCAGAAGAAGATGGTTCATCCGACACATGCCAGTTTAGTACATACCTAGCCATCTGGTTCGATGCCACCGTAATGTCCAGGACCTCCTGTCTGGCCCTAGTGACAAACTCTCCCTCTGGCCCTTCCCCCTGATTTAAGACTAGTAAATTCTTAGAGCTAAGATAAGCTAAAAGTTCCTCACCTCTAGTGTTGGTACCTGTACTTCCCTACGAAGTGTGACGGGAGTTAGCATCCATCCCCACCAGCAGCTCCTCATCCACAGCCCCGCAGTGCTCGACCTGCCTCCTCAGCTCTTGTGTTGGTAGAGCCCCCGCGTAGTCAAAGGGGAGATACGCCGTGGCAAGGTTCAGCCTCTCCATCCTCCCCTCCGCCCGCAGCTCCACCGTCACTGCTATTAAGTCCCTGCAGCAGAAGTCCGTTAATACAAAAACACTCAACCCCCTCTTAACCAGGATACACGTCCTGGGAACACCGGAGTCCTTATCGTACAACAACTTACCTCCAGATGTCGCCAGCCAGCATATTCGTCCTCCAGAAATCCATGGCTCCTGGATGAGAACCAAGTCCACCTCTCCCCTGTCCAGCATCATACACACGACAGCACTCGCCGCCCTGCTATGCTTTAGGTTCACTTGGAGGATCTTAATCATTGTTCTGCTTAATTTGCAGTCGCCGTGGTTTGCAGAGCAGCCCCAGGACTAGACAGCGTGCTCAACTCTACAGCCACTTCACCGGTTTCTGCAGTCGGCAGCTTGACAGCCGCCCCCGCACCCCCAGTGATGGTTGCCGTTGACACATCTGCTACAGACTCACGGTTTGCCGTCTCATTGGCTCCCGTTGTCTGTGCAGTCTCGAAATCAATTCTTTTACTTACTTGGTCCATTAACGTCCCACGAGTATGGGGGAAATAACGGTCGACCAGAGCAGAGCCCCCACTGCCCTGGCAAGACAACATACAATGAGGTTTTGTCTGGTTCCTCAAGGGGATCGTGTGCAACTGCATTTTATACCCTGCAGCCATTCATCCTTCGGCACGATGCCTTCCACCTTGGATTGGGTATTCCGTCACTGACCTTGAAGCACACCCCAAGCTCAGGACATTATTAACTGTTGCTCATGGAGCGAACAGCCTGATTTACTCTCTTTTTTACAACTGTGTCGTTAGGGTAGTTTCCCGCCCATACTTCACTGTCGCATTGCCCTTGGTTCACCTGGGAGGTGAGAGTAGCATTGTGAGGACTTAATTCCCAACTACCCCAGTCTCCCCAGTCAGAGCAGTTATTTCTATCACCCCCAACCGGTTGACTGACGAGGAGGGATAATTCCTCACCTTTGAACCATAGCCTTGGTCCAGGCCTGCATATTCAGAAACCTTCCGGAATCCTTATTCACAGGTAACCTACATTTCTGTAGGCCGTCCCACTATCCGCCACCTGTGGACCCGCCCGGTTGCTCAGGCCAGCTTGCCGGGTCACCCCTACTTTACTTACATTGGTAGATTCCCACTAACATTCCTACCCTATTTACTTAATGCAATTCCTATTAACATTTCTAAAACTGGCGTTGCTATTAGAATCTACTTACATTTGTAGATTCCTAATAACATTTCTACCTTATATTTTTGTTATACAATTTCTAGTAACATCCCAACTCTACTTACATTGGTAGATTCCAGAATCCTATTACTATTCATACTTACCACAGTAGATATTTTTTCAAATTTAAAATAATAGCTTACCATTTTCCTCAAAAAACCATTTTACAAACGTTTATTTTAGTTTAAAAGGCCTTAGTTCTGGAATAGCGTAACGGAGTCGCGGTAGCGTTCCTTTCTTTTTCTAAGAGTTCGGGGAACCGTTCTCTTACGCGGGGTCATAGAAACGTGTCTTCCAAGGTCACGCTGGTGTACGCATGCCTAATCACTACTCCAGTTTACATGTACATTTCAATGATCACTGTGTATAAATATAAGTATGAGATGACATGACAAGGTTTTCAACTAAATTTTGACCAGACTGTAAAGAGAACGTGAAACTTTTGATCTTAATGGGTTCAGGATTTTTCCTCTCGTACTTTCTTCAAATTAAGTATTTTGTTGTATTTGACTTTTTCACCTTTTTATCCTGCATTATAACAACGTCTGTATTTGACTTTTTCGCCTTTGTATCCTGCATTAAAACAACGTCTGTATTTGACTTTTTCACCTTTGTATCCTGCATTATAACAACGTCTGTATTTGACTTTTTCGCCTTTGTATCCTGCATTATAACAACGTCTGTATTTGACTTTTTCGCCTTTGTATCCTGCATTATAACAACGTCTGTATTTGACTTTTTCGCCTTTGTATCCTGAATTATAACAACGTCTGTATTTGACTTTTTCGCCTTTGTATCCTGCATTATAACAACGTCTGTATTTGACTTTTTCGCCTTTGTATCCTGCATTATAACAACGTCTGTATTTGACTTTTTTGCCTTTGTATCCTGCATTATAACAACGTCTGTATTTGCTAAAAATCTGAAAAAAATCTTTAAACACATTTCCCTTCTCTTCCGAGCCTTGGAAACCATTGAGCGTTACGTCACTATTGACAGAGAGGTTTACGACCTCGCAACACGCACGTTCAGTTAATACACTCTATAAACTTGTTTTGCCAAGTAACAGCACAATGGCGTTATGGAACTGTTAACTAGAGCTATGTGGCGCTTTATGGGTCCCGGGAAAGCGACAATAAATCTCACTATGCTTGCGCTGTACGCAAATGCATGCTCTGCGCTATCAGCTAAATCTATGGCCGTTAGAAAAGCAAAGTCTATTAGGCTAAACTCCATGGGGGAGTATTAAAGTGTTCAGCATAGTAGTAGGGTATGCGAAACTGAGCATCCTTTAACTACCTTATTTTCTTCATAATATCGTTTGGCTTGTTTCGAAGAACATCATTTGTGGAAACTTCGCGTGAAATCCTTTTGTTGGTGTTTCTCTTTTCTCCGGCAGTTTCTTTATAAGTGATCTTGTCCTTCCGACACCAAGAAATGCTACTCTTAGTGTCAGGGGAGCTTCTTTCTCTCTCGAACTCAAGTCATCCTATCCTTGTCTCTGCTAGCGCCTATCTTCTTACAAAAAGCCGAAATGGTTCTGAGTGGGTAGTGAGTAAGCACCTCCTCATATGCCCGCTATTTGATCGGTGTTACACTGCATAAGTGAGTCATAATCTTCCCCTATTACCCTATTTTATCCCCTCGATCAGGGGAAGATTATGCCCTTAACTCGATATCTTCCGCATCCTTTATACGTGTCTATAGCCTTATCTTGAGCATCAACTTCAAGCTTAAAAATATATTGATATTTTTTAAGTGTTGTCTTTGATTTCTTCAACGTTTGACTTCAATTGCTATGTACTGATTGTTGTTCTAATCATGTTTCAACTTTAATAATCCGAATTTTTGGTGAACCAAATGTTCTTAGTTTAATTTCTTACTTTACTGAATTAGTTTTTCAAATCCTTCTATTAGTTCACAGACTTCTTATATATATATATATATATATATATATATATATATATATATATATATATATATATATATATATATATATATATATATATATATATATAGTACACATTTTCAATCATTAATAAAATATTTTTTTATTCATATAAAAAACTATTTTCAAAAATTTATGCACTAATTTAAATTTTTTTAAACTTGATGTCCCGGTCGGATTCGATTTTAAGAACTACATGATTGAAATCCAGCACTTTGGCACTGAGCCAACTTTTCCAAAGCTAGGAATTAATTATTTAAAGATGTATATGAAATTATAAGAGAAAGTTTCCTTGCAATAGTGAAACATTACGAGAGATGAATAGAATGAGAGGTTATACCACTCATCAGCTTCATAAACTAGAAACGAAAAAAAAAGTGAATAAACAGTAACAACCAAAAATAATAGTCCAACACTATATATACTCTATAGAGAGAAAAATGGACAATTGTAAGAAAATTCGTCTCCTATTCTGGCACTTAATATTGTGATTCTGTCATATGTATATACGTATTTATATTTATTGTAATTATAAAATAAAAAGTAACCAAAATAAAATTTTTCTTTGTCGACCTCAGTAGGAATTGGCTTTAATTTTGTTTCCTTTATTTCTTGTTTCTTCTGTACTGCTATTAATTTTGCAGGCAATAAAATCTTTAACTTGCGGATTTTCGTTCTGCTTAACTTCTCAATTAAGGCTCGATTAATCAAGTTACGTTCAATATGGTAGTCACAGGTAGGTTAATTTGGGTGTATTGCTTTGCTTAGTTGTTTTAAAATGGCAGCTGACAAAATGCAAACAGCTAACATTACCGGAAACTCTACTATCCCTTATAAAAAAGTACTTTCAATTTTTGATCTAATAAAAATATGTTATAAGTTTATTCTTGTAAAGCTGACTTTCTTAAACCGACTTGTTCATCTCTCTTTATATTCTGGGGATAATTAGGATTTTTGAATGTTTTGACGGTATAGTAAAGGTAAAACAAAAGTACCACTTAATAATATTTTTTTAAATACTACGTAATAACTATTTTCTGAAATATAAAAAAATAATAATAATTTTATACTGATTACCTGTATTTATAAATATTTATATGCTAATATTATTTAAATTACGATTTTATATATTATAATTCAAATTGAATTTTAAATAGAAATAATAGAACGTAATATAATGATAAATTAAAATTTTTTAAATGAAATATTTGTGTAATAATAATAACATTAGAGAGAGGTAAGTTAAAACCATTAGTTAATTAACCTAATATTGTGTCAATTAAGTGGAAACATTCATTTTTAATTAGGGGTAGTTATAAATTTAGTCAAAGGGATTTAACTCGAAGGGATCGAAGCATGAAAACGTATTTCTAAAGACAGTTCGAGAAGAAACGCTTTGTGACCGTCGCTGCACAATGATTTAATTTGCTCCTGTCCTTCATTTTCCTCCCTTTGTAAAGGTATTATCTGAAACAAAAATGTTTATGGTTTCAGCGTGTTGGAATCATTTCTAACATACATTATTAAACTTAAATACTTTATGTAAATTGTTTTGTAATTTAATAAACTATAATTGATAAAAATAGGTTTTACTATGTTATTTTGTATTACAATTATTCTGCCTTGTTTTAATTCTGTTTTCATGTAAGATGTTTACTTCCAAATAATATATGGGCACCAAGATCTTTTGATACGTTTGCGATAATCGTCAGCTGATATTCGAAACAAATCATGTGTTAGTAAAATGAGTTAACTGGTGTGTCTAATCTACACATACTGCGAACCCCCCTTCTGCAAGCTTTTTGTACCCCACTTTGAGACACCTCATAGATGCTTGTTCTCCGAGAGAAGCTTTCATTTTAACTCTTTACTGTTTACAGATTTTTAAAAGAACATTGTATTGTATAGTTACATTGAATTTTACAGAAGTATAATTAAGAATTTGCTTCTGTTCTTTAGGACTTCGAAAAGTGAAAATTACAGCGTTCCATTTATATTATTAGGTACTCATGGTGTTATCATAACTCGAATTATGTAGATAATGCTAGCCAAGGCAGTGTATATTTGTCTTGCAGCAATGACAATTTATTTATTTTTTTCATTATTATTATAATTATTATTTTTATTATCTTTATAATGACGTCACTATCTTCAAACAATTCAACTATTTTCGCCTTCAAAGGGTTGGAAATGATAAGCGTCGGTATAAGAAGAATGTAGGGTTGCGTACCTGAAATGTTCTACTCTCTACCGAGGTCCCAAGTAAGTGGATGTATTCTCTTACATCCCCGTGTAGGAGGAAGGAAATGTAAGGATTGATTGTACAAAAGTAGGACATTGGAAGGGTCCTACTAATGCCTCTCTAATACAGGGAGTGGGAGATAGTTACGGTTGGCATGGTTAACATCTCAATATTGGTGTTACATCACTGTTAAACTCTATATCTCATTGGGCGAGCTCCCATAACACTCTCTGTGATATTGAGAAGACTCATTTTGGATGCAGGTTTAAATATTTACCTAGTGGATTTTTGAGGTACCTGATCAATCTTTCCGCACATAACCTAGTTTGTAATCCATGTCAATTTTTATCAATTTTTGAATTTGTAATAAAAAAATATAAAGTACTTATTTTGTTAAAATAAATTAACATTTTTTAATCCATACTGTGATATTTTTATCTTCAGTATAGTCGGTCAGGACTGTAAAAATGAGTAAATAATGTGTATTCCTTCTCTCTTTTCTTACTTAACTTGGGTGAAATCATTTTCTGGATAATCCCAATATTCAAAGTACTCTGGACTTGTAACATGTCTAAATCTGTTGCAAATTAGTGTTACTCATATTGGTAGCTGTATGTCGTAAGAGTTTGTCCAGAAACAACTCTAGATTCAAGAAAATAACTCTAATATCTCTGAACTTATACGGCCGTCACAATCGTTGCGCCTTAGCCGATGCTACTGCGCAACATTGGTGTAACTGTATTACATACTCAGCGCCTACGTATTTCCCACAAAAGAATTTAAATATAATTTTCTTATAATGCAAGAATTTTATGGGTTAAGACGGATGTTTATAGGCATACTATTTAAAAGTTATATAATTCAACATATAGTAATAATTGTTGATTTAAAGATAGATAAATTTTAAGAAGAAAGAAAGACACTGTATTCTCGACATGGCTTCTATTCTCTCAACCCCAAAGATAGTTAGAGCGCATGCGCCCTCCACAGTTCATGAACTCTCCATATACTGCCCTCCTAAAACTAAATGCCATACTAACTAGATTTATTGCTCGATCCATGTAAAAAAGTTGAAAATGATAAAATGACAACAATCATAGCTCTTATTTTTTACCCTCATATGCCCACCCTATTTTATGAGGATAACTTAATGCCATATCCAACCTCCTATCTTTTTATGATAGTAAAGTTTCTACATTTATATTTTAATATTTATAAAGTGAATCGGAAGAGAACCATTATATTAAAGAATGTGTAGAAAAATATTTCTACATTTTCTGTTTGTACATGCAAATACTTAATTTTAAAAAAAATTATCAGTTCTATACATTACACTGTTAGTTAGAACTTATCTAGTGAGGCTAATTAAATTAAAAAGATAAAAAGCTAATAAAATAGACTCACTTCTAATTTACTAGTGAGACTTATTCTAAAAATGGTCAGTATAGGCGGGATATTCATTAATTACATTCATTAATAATATATAAGAACAATTATACCATAATTTTTATTTATAGATGCAAAAAAATAAATTTAAAAAATATACTTTGACTAGATTTTTCCCCTGTATTAATTCTTTTTAATATTTTGTTCAATTGTTGTTAATATTGTTAAATAAACGTTGTTAAATATTGTTAATTAAAGATTAACCTAGTTTAAAAAGATAAATACTAAATAATTAGACCAAATTCGTATTAATTTACTATTTAATTAAAAATTTTAGTTTCGGCAACGACATCGTATCATGTATAAGCTTGAAATAATGTATATTAGCCTATCTTTAACTCGACATCATCTTTAAATTAACAATGGAACTTGCCTCGTACAAAATATCAAGCAACAAAAGAGATAAAATATTCAACAAAGACAAACAACAATCTGTAGAACAAACAAATCCCTGCGCAGGGGAATTATCTTATTAGGCCCTTATATTGTTAAAGAGATAATTTGTTTTATTGGAGATGTTGTTAAAGAGAATTTAGTTATACCTCCATTGGGAAAGGACTCTATAATGTCTTTTTCAGCGGCTAAAATTAACAATTAGAAAGCGAGATATCTTTGAATGTGTATTTCAATTCCTTAATTTCAGCTGCCTTACCTTCAATTACTTTTTAGTTAATTTAAGATGTTGGAACTTATAAGCTGACAGTTCTCCGCCCCTTTCGCTTTCCGTTCATTTAACCAGGTTCACGTTCTCTTTGACACGATTATTTAGCTTTCTGTTGAAACATTTCGTTTATTACAAACTTTAACTACTTTGTTGTAATCCAAATATACGCGTAACAACATAATCACTAGTTTATCGCTCACTTGAGTTAATCTATAAAATAGAACGTTAGATGGCTCATAATAATAAAATGCATCTGAAGTCTCGTATGTAGTAACAAAAACACATGTCTATGACGTAGAGCACAAGACAACATACTGCAATTAGTTGTTTAATTTACTTTTAAATATATGTGTTGAAGTTTCAGCCATTTACAATTATCTTATGGTGATTCTATTTACTACAAAAAAGAGACATTTATGCAAAAGAGAAATGATCATTCAATTTTCGTAGATTTGTTAAATAAATAATAAAATAAATTTCTCATGGATAATTTTAAATAAAAACACATTTTCTCTATCGCTTTATGGAAAGAAGTGGTACAGTGTATGGAAGGGCAGATTTTAGACTCCTCGATAAGCTTGCCAAGTTGTTGCGGAACAAACATTGATGCGTAACTGGTGCCAACCTACGTCATGTAGGTATTTCCCTTGTCTTGCAAATATATCACTGGTAGCGCTAGTTATGCTTGTCACTATGCTATGTGCTGTAACTTGTGACAGACACAGAGCACAAGCTATTCATTGTGGTGAGGTTAACGCTAAGAATTTACTAATACCCATTGTGAGTAGCTAACAGCTGATTCGTCTATTTCTATCAAAGGGCACTAGTCGTTTGTGATTTGAATTACGTTCAATAACAATGTTACAAAACATGTTAAGTATGTTAAAATCTATTTGCAGTAATTACTCATTGTAAGGATATCAGTATTATCACTGTACAACAAACGTAGTGGAAACGTGGCGTAACAAGTATGAGACTTAAAAAAAGACACAAGGCGCTGTGTAGACAATCTATGTGGATAATAACTGTAGAACCATATAAGCCTACATGTAGATAGCAATTTAAGAGAATATATATAATGAAATATATAGAGCAAAAGTGTAAACAGACCATCTTTTATGATAATTATTAGGATAAAAAATGTAATCAAAATATGCCACCCCCAACATTTTAGAGGAAATAACTTGCGGAATCTTTATCTTGGAATGTTGGACAATATTCAGACATTTTGTAAAATTTAACCTAAAAACGTAGTCAGTAGCACTGGCCGATAGAAGTGAATATTTTGAAGAATGTACTTAAAATGGGTTTTAATAAAATCTAATAACCGTAGTTAATAATAAATTAAGTGAATATAAAACCTTTATGTGTCCTGAAAATATATTTATTAAACACTTTATTTAACGAATTGAATTTAAATCACTTCTTAAAAAGTGTCAGGCCCTCCTAAGAAAGTTTTCATTTGAAAAATAAGAATAAAACATAAGAATATGTAGCTATCATTATATTGAATTAGTTATAGTTATATTTATAAAAAAATAGGTAAATTAAAATATTTATTAACTTGATAAAAACATACATTTGATAATAAATAAATTAATTTATTAGTGTACAATTAATAAAATAATATACCCAAGTGTTGAAACAGCTGTTCTACAACATAACCTATAACATAGAATCAGCTGTGGCTGAATTCACATGTTATCACTTGATCTAAGCTAAACTATGAATAACGTCACGTGACCGATGAAGGGATTTTTATTTTTTCCAAAACAATGATACCCAGCCAGAACGTATTTACTTTAAAATAACAGTAACAATTCTCCGTTAGAAAGTACTAGAATTCAGTTGCTTTTTAGCAACTTTGAAATTATAAGTCTCTTACTGGACAGATTAAATACCTATTAAATCTTCTAGTATAAAGCTATTCAAATCGTAATTTTCAACAGAGAATATAATTAAGCAAAACAAGTACAAATCCAATGAACAGTTAGTTATAGAAACAGTGCAGAATGTATTTTCCTAGTTCAAAGAAGTCCCGTAATATCGTACAGAACACATTTCGCAATATTAATAAAATAATTTTCCTCTTCTTTATTCCTACATCGATTCATAATTCCAAAACTGTTGATAAAGTTATGTTCTGGCTGTGATGTCTGATGTTTTGTATGCTGTTATTAGGAGAGCAGGTGTTATAGAACTGCACAAGGACAATAGTTTTGTATGCTGTTATTAGGAGAGCAGGTGTTATAGAACTGCACAAGGACAATAGTTTTGTATGCTGTTATTAGGAGAGCAGGTGTTATAGAACTGCACAAGGACAATAGTTTTGTATGCTGTTATTAGGAGAGCAGGTGTTATAGAACTGCACAAGGACAATAGTTTTGTATGCTGTTATTAGGAGAGCAGGTGTTATAGAACTGCACAAGGACAATAGTTTTGTATACTGTTATTAGGAGAGCAGATGTTATAGAACTGCACAAGGACAATAGTTTTGTATGCTGTTATTAGGAGAGCAGGTGTTATAGAACTGCACAAGGACAATAGTTTTGTATGCTGTTATTAGGAGAGCAGGTGTTATAGAACTGCACAAGGACAATAGTTTTGTATGCTGTTATTAGGAGAGCAGGTGTTATAGAACTGCACAAGGACAATAGTTTTGTATGCTGTTATTAGGAGAGCAGGTGTTATAGAACTGCACAAGGACAATAGTTTTGTATGCTGTTATTAGGAGAGCAGGTGTTATAGAACTGCACAAGGACAATAGTTTTGTATACTGTTATTAGGAGAGCAGATGTTATAGAACTGCACAAGGACAATAGTTTTGTATGCTGTTATTAGGAGAGCAGGTGTTATAGAACTGCACAAGGACAATAGTTTTGTATGCTGTTATTAGGAGAGCAGGTGTTATAGAACTGCACAAGGACAATAGTTTTGTATGTTGTTATTAGGAGAGCAGGTGTTATAGAACTGCACAAGGACAATAGTTTTGTATGCTGTTATTAGGAGAGCAGGTGTTATAGAACTGCACAAGGACAATAGTTTTGTATGCTGTTATTAGGAGAGCAGGTGTTATAGAACTGCACAAGGACAATAGTTTTGTATGCTGTTATTAGGAGAGCAGGTGTTATAGAACTGTAAGACGCGGCCGTAAACACATAATTATTGATTTCAAAACACTGATTTCATACACCTCTGTTGTGAGAATACGTTACTATTCTTTCTGTCATAGTTTAGTTGTTGCAGAATTAACTTTTTGAACGGATGCCAATTACTCTCGGTAAAGAGATAAAAGTTCTATAGTTACGTTTGGCACTAAGAGAGAAAATGTGTAAGAATTGAAGGTTTTTTTTATTTGTCGGCACAGTGATGATATTTTGGAAACCGAAGGACTGTAAGGATAGCCAGTACAGGTAACCTGGCTACTACCATATGTGTTTGTAGTACACGGTCCATGGAGCAGAGGCGTTGAAGCGGTAACCTGTCCTTTTGCCTGAGCAGTCGAGTCATTGAAATGTACTGAAGGACTCCTGGAACAAGAGGCAGTGAACACAGACCACTTGAGCTTCAACACTTTGAAGTATTAAAGCGTTTTAGCTAATTATCCTGCCGGGAACACAAGATTTCTTTGCATGCAAATCAAGTGGTACTTGTACTTCGCTACTTACAAAAACAAAAACTTATTAAATGTCGATATAAATGTTCGGGATGTTTTTTTATAAATATCTAATGATCCCTATTAATATTATAGAATATATTAAAGATATTATACTATATATCAATTTATCACTCCCTTGTGATATTTTTAGGAGCGAAATAAAATGTCACTGAATCTTTACTAGAATATTTAAGTCAATAAGGAATATATTTCAACTCTTTTTAATGAGTTTCAACAAAAGAGGATTATACGTTTTTATGTGCTTCGTTAAGCTCTTTACATATAAATATATATTTATAATAATTATTTTTAAAAGTTTAGCATTTTTAAAAATATTTTAAAATTATTATCACAGTGAAGTCTTTTATATTGTAATTTAACAGAGTGAAAGAACTGTAAATTTGTACTTTGTACATAGTGACTATTTTATTGTTTGTCTAAAGCAAATGGCCAATAGGATTTCCTGTATTCTGACAAAAGGTCAACAGTTAACAAACTAATAACCAAAACTATTGTCCTTGTGCAGTTCTATAACACCTGCTCTCCTAATAACAACATACAAAACTACTTTAAAATACTTACTTTAAAATAACAGTAACAATTCTCCGTTAGAAAGTACTAGAATTCAGTTGCTTTTTAGCAACTTTGAAATTATAAGTCTCTTACTGGACAGATTAAATACCTATTAAATCTTCTAGTATAAAGCGATTCAAATCGAGAGCAGATGTTATAGAACTGTACAAGGACAATAGGAACTCGCAATTAAAGTTTAACCGTTAAAAGTTTTTTTTTCAGGGAGAGTAAACTGTAAAAAAATGACGTCATTTAAGACACCAGTTGAACTTTGTAAATCAAACATGGCGGATAATGCTACCAGCTGTTTTCAGCTTCACTTAAACGTAATTTTAGGTTATGATTAAATCATTTTCAAACATAATTTCGTATTTATTCTGAAGTATCGTATATTTGAATAACGTATGTGACGTATAATCTCATACAGGTGCTGTTTTCGTTACTCACAACTTGAGTTATTTCCTATATTACTGTTTATCTTACATTAGAATAACGTTAAAATATACGTCTAAGGGAAATTATGTATTCATAATACGTTAAGGAAATATAGTAATTTAATATAAGGATTTGTTACTGACTAAAGCTATATTTATTAGATATTTTAGGGCCTATTTTATAAAATATAAAATAAAATTTCAAGATTTAAAATTTATAAATTTCAAAATTTATTTTTGAAAACGTTAAATTGATAATAATAAATGAGGTTAGGATTTGTTCGTAATGTGTGTGTTTTCCACAGCACATTAGTTTTATTTACGAAAATTGAACAGTGAAAGACGTTTTATTAAGTTCTTACGTTGTTGACGATTTTTTAATGATATAGACAACTTTTCATATTTTGCTGTAAGATATCTACACCTAAGATTTCGGCCCTGAGTATTCTACGCACACACAATCCTTTATTTATTATTATTTATTTTATGACTACTTAATTATTGTTTCTGCATTAGAAATGATTTTACAAGTTGCTTTTTGTAATCATCTCAATTAACTGATTAAACTATAAGTAATTACTGAGTAAATAAGTAAATAGTTGAGTAGAGAGAGTCAGCTTTGTAAACGAAACGATTGTTTCGAAACGTGTCAGCAAGTAAGTTCTAAAGTATCCACTTAGTTTCGCAATAATTATCCATAGATTTTACGAGGTTGTTTTTCGCGTAAAACGTCCTGTAAAAAATTATGTAATAAAATTTAAACTACTATGAAATGTTAATATTAATTACAGTGTACGCCATGTGATGTAGAGCGTCCTTTACATAAACCATTAGGTGGAAATATTTCTCTAATGTAATGTAATTATATTGCTTTAATAATGGTGGTACTTTCAAACGCAAAACTACCTGAGTCATACAGACCGGGGGAAAGGTTGGATAAATATGCCAGTAAGTTGTAATGGGGAGGTAGACTAACATGTCAGTGATTATATTTGTCAGGGAGATTTTGTTAGATAATCATGCTAGTGAGGTGTACTGCGTGAGGTTAAGGTATATAAACATGCCAGTTAATAGACTGGGAGGGATAATGGTAGATAAATATAAGGTGAACAGTTGGGAATAAAGTAAGATAAACTGTCTCTGAGGTATACTGGGGGGAGCAAGAAGTTGATAAACATGACAGTGGGAGGGGGAGATACAGTTAGATAAACGTATCACTGGGGAATAAAAGATAGATAAACAAAGTAGTGATGTGTACATTGAAGATTAAGGTAGACAAAAATGTAAGTGATGAGTATTAGAGGGAGATAAACGTATATAAACATGTAAGTGATATGACCGGGAGGAGATAAAGGTAAATATAAAAATGACATAAACGGGGTGGGGGAGATAAACGTAAACATACCAGTGAGGAATACTGTAGAGAGGATAATATTAGAAGAACATGCCACTGAGTTGTAGTGGAGGATGTCACTGAGTTGTAGTGGAGGATGTCACTGAGTTGTAGTGGAGGAGTAAAAGGTAGATATACATGACAGTGAGAGGGGGAGATAAAGTTAGATGAACACATCACAGAGGTGTACTAGGGGAGTAAAAGGTGAACAAACATTAAAGTAAGAGGGGGTAGATATAGTGAAATGAGCATGTCACTGAGGTACTTGGGGAGTCTAAGGTAGATAAATGGTAGGTAAAATTTCTCTTCACTTGAGATTGATGATTTTCAGCACAATTTTGTCTCAGAATGTTGTGTCCTCTTGTTACTGTGAGGGTTTGATGCCATTTGAATTTGTGATAGCTGTGCTCTGTGGTTTATTGGGCTAAAACACTCGCATGAAACGTCGTCTTATCCTGCAGACTGTATCAAAATATTATCAACATATGGTAAACCTTTCCTTTAGGACTTTACAACATACACTGCTCAACTGACTTTCAAGGAGTGTTTATGCGATAATATTGTCTACAATGCTGCAATCCTTCCAAAAGCCCTGAAGATGATTTCCCTCTTCGGTCATTTCTTCAATTTATTTGGTCTGTATTTTTTTCTTCAATCTATTACTTCATTGGTTCGCAGTCGAATAGTAGCGTTAGTTTGTATGCAAAACCTAATAATAAATTTCCATTCTACGGTCTTAAAACATTTCTCCTAGGTGAGATATATGTTTCTGATGTGAGTGTGTATACTTTAGATGTACTCTAATATTAGAATTTAACTTCCCCGAACCTCTTTTTAAATACTTTATCTGTTTATATGTCAAGCCTTGTTTTTTATTGGAAGCAGTGTACTGGGACGTTTTCTAATATTATGCTAACATTTAAGGCCATGGTTTTGATCGGAAGAAAACCTGCAGTGGCCAACTTATTTGTATTTTCTAGATAAACCAAAGTTTTTTAAAAAAATATATTTTTTTAGAATCCAAACATTTTCTCTTTTGGTTAAAAATAAGATTTTTTAAGAAAGCTAATTATGTTTGCTAAGCATATGCTTTCATAATTTTGATCAAAATTCAAGGTTGTTATTGAAAAACAGGGACATTATTTTTCTTTCGATATAATTAAATGTATATACAACCTTTAAACCTGATTTACACTTCGGATTCAAGGCACCGTATTTAGGGTTGCGGTATAAACATAGCCTATACTAATTTGTCAACTTAGTCAACAAGGTAATTATGTATGTGCATACACTTATTTTACACATTTTATTAACTTAGTTAATACATTTATTAAATTATCAGACCGCCTCCTCCACTCATCAACCGATCCAACCAACACAAACATTTCTATAACACTTTATAAAACATTTTGTTCTCGCAAATTAATTTATTAAGTAAAAGGAATTACAATTCCACCTCAGTTTTGCCTTATATAATGATAAATTATCTCCATTTAGAGGCGTTCATCCAAAAATTAATTTAATTTAATTTGAAGTAATTTTACGTTATAGCGTCAAAATAAATTATATTGCCGTGTGTGGATCGGACATTTTCATTATCCACCCGTAACTTGTCTTTTCCGTTAAACACGTTGGTAAACCTAAATCCCAGCGCAAGTGTCAATATTGTTTATTGGCTGAATTTTTGGACCAATACCAGCGGTTTATTCAAAGCTAGCAGGCTCTGGAACTTTCCCAAAGTCGAGTAAGATATTTATTAGATATTCGGAGAGTTGGAATTGTATTGTAGCCCACGAGGCATGTATGAAAGAAAGGTGTTTGCAGTTCTCCACAGAGCTTTAATATATGCTATAAATTTGTGTTTTTTTGAACCTTTATTATTTTATATTTATTTTTGCTAAATGTAGACGCTATCACACAATTTCCTTTTAATTCGACACAAATTCCTTTATTTTAAGCGTTCTTAACTAAAAATAAATCTTACATTACAAAAAGACAATTACATCTGCTCGAAAAACATTGCACGAACAACCCCCACCAATGGAGGCCAACTGCTTCCATCACGAATCGATTACTTGACATTATAAACTTATTGTTTTATTTTTTTCCATGCAACCTAAGCTAATGCCATACTTTGTAGAGTACTGTACTTTTTATATGGCAATAAAATAGATTACTACTGTAATCCATGAATAATTAGAATTCTATGTTTAAGGTTATATTCCTAAATAGATAATTAATGCAAGTATTAATCACTATTTATGGTTTTCAATTTTTAAAATAACTTTCATCTTGTTTAGGATCTATTTTGAACTAGATGCGAACAAAGTTCCGAACTACTTGCGGGGTTTTTCCAAGCATTAACAAAGCTTGATACATTTTACAGGATCTTGAAGCCCAGTAAAAAAACACCCCAGGTGGCAGCAATATCACGAAGCGAAACCTCCCAGGAAATATATGAAAACAGGTACACTGTTGACGGAAGAATGGGATTAAACAGCTGATATATCATGCGTCATGACCTGTAGCTGACGTAGAACCGATTAAAAAAAAAACAATTAAAAACATCCGTCCGTGACAAAAAGGACGTTTATTCACAATCAATCACTCAGGTAGAGAGCGGAACGTGCCATAATAAAAAGATGGAATGTGAACATAAGGTTTAATTACAACGAAAGGAAAATCAGGTATCTGATCAGGATATCGATTATTGAAGAGGCATTGTACCGCTTTGTCCTTTCAGGAACGTGAGCATATACACTTTCTTACGTATTTACAAAGATTTGCTTTAAAGAACAGTAGTTAACCACAGCAGCTTTTCTTGGTAGATTAAATTGGATAGACCTACAGGTAGGGAATTTCAAACGTGAGTTTGGCAGTTGTACAACACGTCATTCACATTATTTAGCCAAACACTCAACCTTTATAAAAAAAAATAATTAAAAATATTCTTCAAACTGTTTTCCATTAACTAAACAGTTCACAACAGTAAAAATTCAAACAGTTTACTCTAAATCTCACTACACGTTTGTTTATTAAAACAAATACACTAGATCATTAAACCAAACAGACTAGTTTCGACGACGATGTCGTCTTTAGTGCTTGGCTGAGAACTAGTCCGTTTGTGTTAATAAATTAATATGTAGTGAGATTTAGAGAAAACTGTTTAATTTTTACCGTTGTGTTTTGTTCTTACTAGCTAAGCTCTAATTACTCTAATAAATAAAGTTAATTAAAACTTTAATGATAATTATAAAATGTGCGACATTCTTTAAGAGCTCAGCAATTTTTACTCTTCTTTGACGAACCCGCCCAGACCCTTTTTTCCAGCCCGCGAAACCCGTTCAACCCTCGTGGTAGTCACCTTCGTCTCATATCTAAACCGGAAATGAGTTAGGATTGATTGACCATGTACCAAGCTAATGAGATCTTTCCATAGACCTTTGGAAGATAGTGAAAGAAAACACTCCGTTAAATATCGCGGGATGAAAACACCTGGCGAGAAAGAAACACTATCCTGGAAACACGACAGGTTTTCATTCAGAAACCCTCGGGTGTCCTTATGCTTGGAAGAGAGACGGAGTTATAAATAACTTATTATTGAGTCTATGGATGGAGTGCCATGCACTTAATCTTCTTCTGCCCTCTTGATTACTATAATGGAGCATGCAAGGAAGGAGACAACAACGTGCAGCCTACAAGGTGTGTGGGTTACATGCTAGTATCTTGAACTCCTAGTAACTTCTAATTACCTCATGGTGTGCGTGTTGCACGCTTTGATACTTGCAAAAATTGTCTTTATTAAGGATTGGCCAAAACCTAAAATTTTCAATTCCGATTCTAAATTTTTTTTTTCTATTCTCGATTCTCAAGTAGATTCTCTATTCTTTTAAGTTATATAGGCCTACATGATATTCTCTAATAATGACGTTAGTTCAAATCTTGGTCATGTGGTGAATACTTTTAAAAATTCCGTTTTAATGTAATAGCCCGCCCAAAATGTTGAACCTTGGTTTATGCATACGAATTTCTGAAAACATGACAAACATATCGGATAAAATTAATGATTTATTTAAACTTACAAATATGAAAATCAGTTCACAATACAATATAACTTCAGTAATAGCTATTTCAGTTTGTATAACTTGAAAAATCGGAACTGCCTTTTCTTTGTTTTGTTTTGACATCTATGTCGCGTCCAGAGACTAGGAGAGAGAGAATGAGTTGAGCCCTTCCGAGTGAGAGTAAAGAGCAAAAAGAGCGGTGACAAGCGGACCAGAAATGCTTCCGATCGTCTTTGTTGTTGCGTCATAAATAATAATAATATATTCATTTTCTCAATCGTTTAGTGCTTTAATCGTTTAATTCATTGAAAGCGACTAATACATAAATAAGGCAGAGTTGATAATTAATTATTTTTCCAATAAATTACTTACACACTTATTTAATAGTTTACGAGTAAAAAAAACAAGACTCAGAATCACCACTTTAATCAATAGAGAATCTAGTGTCGACGATTACTGGAATCGAGAATCGGAATCGGCCCACCCCTAGTCTTTATCTTGATGAAGGTCTTTTGATGGAACAATTTTTTCGTATTAAAGGGATATTGTTACATTTATAAAAAGTTCAAACATTCTTCAAGATAGATTTTATTGCCGTGATAACCTTGGCTTTAAATAACATGGCATGAAATAACTATATGAAGCTGCTGCTTGTACATAGATTTGTTAAACCAAATCAAAACATTTTCAAGAGTTAAAATTCTTTAAAATTTATTTTAAAATAAAAAACTTGTACTTACACTTTCATGTACAAAATTATTTCACAAATGAACATTTTTTAAGAACTGATTCACCCACCACTAGTATTGGGGTAGTTTCGTATAAACTTGAGAATGTATCTTATCCAACCCCTGCTCTTGGCATTTCTGTCATCCGGTGCAGCGCAGTTCAAAATATAATGGTGAGGCGCACAAGGTCAGTGTTACCAACACGGTCTATGCAATGGTAAAGATGTTACATGTTCAGTCCTGGGTTCGTGTTAGTCTTCAACAACCCCATTACTCAGGAAGGGCAGTTTCCTCCTTATCTTATCTCTACCTATAAGACTCCATTCTGTTCGCATCCCTTAGAGCCTTTGTTAGCATTAACAAGCTGTTTGCGTTGAACACACAAAACAAACTTTGTATTGGGGCTTTACAAAGCACTTAGTCCCCTATGTTGAGGCGGAACTTCGAATTTGCATTTACATTATCTATGAAAATTGTTTACTTTATGACCCCTTCGAAAATTGTTTTTTTATTCTTAAGGTTCTGTTCCGAAGCGTATTTAGGATTGTGGTAAAAGCTAACCACCTGAACTATGATTATTACCCGTCCCCTCTCCAAAATATATTCTTGTCACTACTTGCCGATATTACTCCCAGAATAACTTATGTTTTGTTTTGGTATCCCTCGCTAATTTGTGACGTTTTTAGTAGTTGCCCCTTGTATCTGGGTTTACTTTTAGGTCTACGAATGTCGCCGCCAGTTAGTTTCAAAGATAAAGCAACAAACCATAAGGATTGAAAGAAGAAATTTTATAAAATATGAATGTATGTTATATATATATATATATAAATGTATAGAAATTGTATAAAACATAAACGAAGAAACTTTAAGTATTAACATTAAGGTATTTTGCCGTGGGTTTGGTTTTTTTATTTGACTATTTATAAATATATTTTTGACTATTTATATTTCTACATGTTACAAACTCTTTCTTTACGAGCTTCTGTTATTTAATGCACCTTGAACTATAAAAAAAACTAATAGATAACAATAATAGAAAATTTAGAAAGAAATTTAACTAGAGATTATAACTATAACAGAAATAGAGCAGAATATACTGAAGAATTGTAGAAAGTGAGACTAAAACTTCTATAAGTAGGCTAGCTTATTCACTGAACAATAAATATAACATGAAAGCATGATTGTAGACTCTAGCGATCGATGCCGTGACTAGACTAAACTGTCAATAAAGCAAGACTGGGGTCGCCCTTGCATAATCGTATTTATTAAATAGTTTAATTACAAGATTGTTTTCTCTATGGTAATTTTTGTATACACAATATACAATTCTGTTTTATATTTTTAACAGTATCATAAATTTCCGAAGTTTCTAAAAAACGTATGCACAGCAAATGTAACAGCTCTCATTAATTTGTTAGTTTTTAATTACTCATTTTAATATTAATTCCTAAAGTAGTCTTACTCAGCATTAGAATGAACCAGAAGGGTGTATAAGGCCAGTTGATTACCCGTACCTTCATCTTCTAGGTAAGGAGAGGTGGAGGAGTCTGCGAAGCCCTTTCGGTTCAGGTGGCTCTGGATCTTGGCCGGTCATCTTCATAAAAGTTGCAACAGCGATATCCCTTGAGAGTTTATAGAGGATGGCGTTTGATCTTACTATCACTTTTGTTCTCGGACTATGGGATATTTGTGTCTACCTTAAACCTACCACGTACAGCTTTTCTCCCTGATCGTATTCCTACCATTCACCTAATTCACATACGCCACGATTGTCCTCAAACTATATTTGAGTGTTTACCCTAACTCTACCACGTCTATCTCGTCACTCCCTGCTCGTATCCCTACCAGTTGCCTTATACACATACGCCATGGTTGTCCCTAGACTATATTTGTGTCTTACCCTAACCATACCACGTCTACCTCGTCACTACCTGCTCGTATCCCTACCAGTCGCCTTATACACATACGCCATGATTGTCCCTAGAATATATTTGTGTTTTACCCTAACCCTACCACGTCTACCTCGTCACTACCTGCTCGTATCCCTACCAGTCGCCTTATACACATACGCCATGATTGTCCCTAGACTATATTTGTGTCTTACCCTAACCATACCACGTCTATCTCGTCACTACCTGCTCGTATCCCTACCAGTCGCCTTATACATATACGCCATGATTGTCCCTAGACTATATTTGTGTTTTACCCTAACCCTACCACGTCTACCTCGTCACTACCTGCTCGTATCCCTACCAGTCGCCTTATACACATACGCCATGGTTGTCCCTAGACTATATTTGTGTTTTACCCTAACCCTACCACATCTACCTCGTCACTACCTGATCGTATCCCTAACAGTCGCCTTATAAGCTTTCTGACGTAAATCACCGATAAGCAACAAAATATCTGATATTTTGTTCAAATGTATTTCTTGGAAACGTATTTCGTAAATCGAGAAAAATATATCGCTGATCTCTGGTGATTTATTATTCTGAATTGATAGTCGATAAGCGGAATGGTTCGTAAATAAATGTCAAAGTATGAATCGAAAGACGTTCAAGGATAGAGGAAAGAAAACAAACCAGGCGCCATTAGGTCTGCACGCAATCTCCGCTATTGACACAGGCTGTTTATATAGTCAATGTAATTTGTTTACAAAACGTCTTCTCATCGACTGAAATGCATTGAAATCGTTCATGAAACTCATAGAATCACCACAACCAGAGGATCAACATTACAGTATATCTGGAATGTTTACACGAATTGAGTTGAGTAAAGATTTGGAGCCGAGTTGGAGAGCCAGTGTTGGGCTAAACCCTGGAGAAGCAAGATGAGTTAACTTGTTAGAAATACAGCTCCGTAATAAAAAATTGCTTTCATAGTACAAGCATGGACAGGAGCATTTTCTTTTAACAATAGAAAATGCTCTCTCTCTCTCTCTCTCTCTCTCTCTCTCTCTCTCTTTCTCGCCCACTATCTATTTATCTATCTTCTTTTCTTTACGTATTTGTAAGTTTTTGTCTTTTAAGTAGGTCATCATATACTATAAACATCTAAGAAAAATTGAACTACTAAAGAATTGTATAAGGTCGACAACTTATAATGGTTTGAGGTCCAGGAATTTTATTTCTTCGTTTAAACACACACCAGAACCCTATTATTAAAATTATCTTTCTTTTACACTTATATAGACTATTTAGGGATAAACGCAGGCATTTCTGCCACTTAAATAATATTTGTGTTCACATCATTTACTTTTACTTGACTAAACTGATTCTCGCTAAAGGGTCTTCAAGTTACGAAGGACCTTATGTGAGTCTTCACTTCGGACGGTTAGTTCGCTTCTGTATTCTTCACCACTTTTACCTCTCATTTTTCACGAGTTGCAAGGACTCATTTTGTACTGAATTCTTTTACAAACACTTTTATATTCAATTCTACTTATTTTAAATTAGTTGTAGTCTAATGACATGGAATCACTGTATCTTACGTGTTTAATTAACATGACTAGATATGGTTGCTACAATAGCCAAATTATATGTGATTTAACTTTTTTTTCAATAAGAAGACATAATTTTATTTCTTGTCTTTCAAAGTGCTTGTCCAAAACACATCAATTTTTCGTCTTTTCCTATAGTTAACAGTTAAGAATAATAGAAACGGCGTTAATTATTCTACAGTTTTTCCACGCCCCTCCATGATTCGACCACGCCCATTCATGACTCGACTACGCCCCCCATAATTTGCCCACGTCTCTTACTTTAAGTAAAGTAAAGAAATGAAAAATTACAGTAAGTGACAACGTTCTTATTTGTGCTTTGTATTTTATTGTTAAGCCTGGCATTTGTTTTGTTGCAGCCTCGCGGTGAAGGGCAGTCAAGACAGCGGCTCTAAGACAAAGGACTCCAACTTAGACGCGAACAACTGTGACGCCGAACCTCCGTAAGTAGATCCTGTTAGTTTTAGCTTTTTTAGCTCACACTTTTTATATAAAACTATATATTTTATGAATCTATTACAGACTCTCAAAAAAATGTATATCACGGAATTTTAATGAATCATTTTTTAACCAAATATGTATAATAGAATATACAAATTATTTAAATTATTTTTAGCTATAAGCGAAATGGAATAAATTATTTTAATTCATAATGTAATTTAGTATAACACAGTATTGTTTTAGAACACATTAGTGTATAGGCTTTCGTGTGTGTGTGTGTGTGTGTGTGTGTGTGTGTGTGTGGGCCTGTGTGTGTGTGTGTGTGTGTGTGTGTGTGTGTGTGTGTGTGTGTGTGTGTGTGTGTGTGTGTGTGTGTGTGTGTGTGTGTGTGTGTGTGTGTGTGTGTGTGTGTGTGTGTGAATGCGTAAATGCGAGTGCCTGTGTTTTTTCAAAAATTGTGTCCTTATGTTTTATATATGAATATATATATATATATATATATATATATATTAAAACAACATAGGCTATTCAAATACAAGAATATTTATTAATTTATATTCAAAGCTTTTCGTTGGTACACAGTATCAACATCATCAGGAATGAAAATTATAATAATGTAAGCTATAGGCCTAAAACATATGTTAAATTAGAAATAGAATTGTTGCTAAATTTATACAAATTGCCAAATTTATTTTGTTGCTGTAACATTATAGACGTTGAATATAGTATCAAATTTAGAATGTATTTGTATTTGTTCTTTTATTAATTTGTTATTATTATTGTGTTTATATATTTCGAATGCTTCATATATATTCATTTTTAATCCCTTATTAATTTTTTTTATAAGTTTCATATTTTCTATATTTGGAAATTGGTGCTTATTATTAATACAATGATTTGCGAAATTTGATTTATATATTTCTGGATTAATATAGGCATTCAAATGTTCTTTATAACTTTCTTTTAATTATTTCTTGGTTTGACCTATATAAGCTTTATTACAATTTTCTCATTATAATTTATAAACACTGTCTTTTTCATGCATATTAATTGTTTTATTATTGTTATTTATTATGTTTATTATTTTGTTATTAGTTTTGTATGCAATTTTGATATTTGTATTTTTAAATAAATTGGTGATATTTTTTATTTCGTGGCCTATAATTAAAAATGAAGTCAATATTGTATTATTATTACTATTTCAAATTAAATTATTATTTTGTTTATTAAAAATATTATAATTAAGTTTGTCAACAGTTTTCTTTTTATAACCGTTTTCTGATGCAATTTGATAAATTATGGTTTTTCTCTTATTTTATTTTCTTCATTAATGGGTATTTTATGCATTCTATGTAATAAGTTATATAAAGCAGCCATTTTTTGATTGTATGGATTATTAGAATTATTTGGTATAATTTGGTTTGTTAAAGTTGGTTTACGGTATATCATATATTCAAATTTTTAATTTTTTCTTGTTATTGTTAAATCTAGAAAATTTATTTTGTTATTTGTTTCAATTTCATAAGTAAATTTTATTTTATTATTAATTTTATTTATTTTATCCAAAATAATTGTTAAATTTATATTATTATTGTTTGATATATACATTCCATCATCTACATAGCGAACCCAATAACTATTTTTATCATATATTTTTATAATTTCATTATAAAACTTGAATGCGAAAATTAAAAGAAAGATATAAAAAACATTTGAATGCCTATATTAATCTAGAAATATATAAATCAAATTTCGCAAATCGTTGTATTAATAATAAGCACCAATTTCCAAATATAGAAAATATGAAACTTATAAAATAAATTAATAAGGGATTAAAAATGAATATATATGAAGCATTCGAAATATATAAACACAATAATAATAACAAATTAATAAAAGAACAAATACAAATACATTCTAAATTTGATACTATATTCAATGTCTATAATGTTACAGCAACAAAATAAATTTGGCAATTTGTATAAATTTAGCAACAATTCTATTTCTAATTTAACATATGTTTTAGGCCTATAGCATACATTATTGTAATTTTCATTCCTGATGATGTTGGTACTGTTTACCAACGAAAAGCTTTGAATATAAATTAATGAATATTCTTGTATTTGAATAACCTATGTTGTTTTAATATATATATATATATATATATATATATATATATATATATATATATATATATATATATATATATATATAATGAGCAAATCGTTTGTTAAGATAAAATGAAACTTTTCGAAGATCGACAAGTTCAATAAAATCTTACTTTTAAGTTGTAATAATGTTTTAACATATTGGAACTTAAAAACTAACATATGGACTGTGGTAAACTAAAACATTTGAACCAAATATATTGAGTAACAAACATAGTTTTATGATGTGTTTATTCAACCTATTTATATTTTTATAAATCTTAAATCTACTTTATCATGGGCAATAAATTTATATTTTTACAACTTCTAAATCTGTCCTTTCGATAAGTTTCCTTGAACAAATAAACCTGTGCCGTTAAAATTCATTATTTTAGAATTTTAGGATATTTTTTAAAAAATGCAAAAATACATATCTTTAGCAGGAACCAATGAAACGTGAAACTCTCAGAGTATGAAAGAACTCGTTTCCCATGATATCCGCTCCACTTCCCCAAGCAATCTGAACGCACAACAAAGACGTTCGTTGTACCCTGGCTCATGTGTTCATTATCTACTGAGCTTGTCCATGTAAATTAATTTGCAGAAATGTAATTAAGCGTACATTCCGAACGCTTGTAATAAACCTGCCTCCGCATTTTAGACTAAATAATCGTTGAAAATGTGCAGGAAATAAATTGTTTGCCCATTGTATTATTTTCCGATTAATAGTTTTGGAGTCGTTACGTTACTTTAT
Source organism: Prosapia bicincta (assembly GCA_036971475.1). Lineage (NCBI taxonomy): Eukaryota > Metazoa > Arthropoda > Insecta > Hemiptera > Cercopidae > Prosapia > Prosapia bicincta. The sequence goes on along the minus strand of JBAIZL010000002.1, from coordinate 272,238,291 downwards.
AATTTAGGTAAATTGTTTCTTCTTCATTCTTTAGCAAAGCCCGTCCGTGACAATTCTGTCATGGAACGCCGTGCCGCCCAGTAGAATCTCACCCGTCCCAAGGTGAAGTAATCGCGAGTGCTATAGATAGCCAGGTGATCAGCCGTACCTTCATCTTCTAGGCAGGAAGGGCAGGTGGAGTCCTCGTGTCATTCAGGGCATGTTAAAAGTTTTTCAGCAGCATGATAAAACGCTTCCACGTCACCTTCAAAGTTATTCATTTGTAAACCAACTGGGAGCGACCCTTCCATGAAGATTGTATAGAATCCAGCTCCGCTGTACTATCCAGGGAGCACACTCGCTGGTACTATCCCATGGCCTATCTTCCGTGTAGACGTGGATCCATTCAGAAACTGGGATTTAGCCAGCATTTCTAAAACATTTGAGCTTTATGAGACATGCGGACAATGCCAGGCAAATCTATTAGGTTCACATTTAGCTAAATTGCTGTCCGTTTTATTGTCAGCGCAAACCCGGTAAAAGACTAGTTCAGTCAACGAATATATCGCCAGCAGTCTACACAAACTCTCACTTTAATTAGGCCTACACAAAGTATACAGAAATAACGTATTTACATACATAATGGTTTTTCCTGTGCACCTTCTTTTAGCTGACAGAGCACCAACTTCCTTCCCCTTCAACACTTTTCATTCTTCTAATACTTCTTTTACACACAATAATGTCAAAGTGTATTACTGGATGGAATAATAGGTTTTGATTACTTTTTCAATTAGTTGAAATAAAAAGGTACAATTAATTTTTCTTCATGTGGTTTTATTGATTTTGTCTTAGTGTACTTTTTTGATATGCTCCGCATGAAGCTAGTCTTGTTTTAAGTGGCTTATTCAAAACATCAGTTAAAAAAACAAGTTTGTCTTGTTTTATTACATTAGTTATTTACATGTTTATCTCCATTTCTTCCCCATTTAGTTTTCATCTTCCTTTCTATCCCAGTTTATTCCATTATTTACAGCTTTCCACTTGGTCGACAGCGTCACGCCTATTTTATATACAGCCTTTCCTTCCACAATGCCAAAACGCTAGACAGGAGCAGCGACCTCTTCATCTTTTCACGTGATCGCAATGTTCCTCCCCCATTTCACAGTTTATTTCGGCAGTTAACGTGGCCGCGTCGTTACGTTAGCGTTAATGGTGGTTCCTTGTTACGCTACACTCCCTCCGTCAGACAGAACCTACCCTCCTCAGCCCTGCCTCCAACAGTTTAATTTAGAGAATTGTTTTCCATTGAACTAAATAAAAACTCTCTAGTGACTAATATTGTACTTGAATACTATTATTGTAGCTAATATATTTAAAATTCATTTTGATACTTATTTTTTTCAAGTTGAAAAGTTCCACAGATAACGAATATATACTTAAATTTATATCAATGGATTTTTTTTTTTAATTTTATATAGGCAAAAATATTTAAAAAACTGCCCGTTGTGTAACAATATTCATATTAATTTTACACTCTCATTTCAAATTGTTAAGTTAGGCTACAATTAATTAATACTCTATAGTTTCTTAGGCTTTAAATTGTTCATCATTTTAAGAATATCTATTTATTTCAATATTTATACCGTTTTTATATGTATACAAATAATTATGTTTTGTTATAATTTTCAAGTTCTCGTATTCGTTAAACAGTATAAATAATTAACATAGCTACCTCGGCTTCCTTTTAAACATATTATGTGCAAATATTACTTCAAATTCGCCAAATTTCTACAAATTTAAAATTGATATAAAAGTTTTACATTTAAATGCAAACACTTCGAAATATGTTTCATATCAAACGAGTTATAAGAAAACTGAGAATTAATAAATATGCTTACACTCGTATTGTCCGTAAAGACTTCAGTACGAGTAACTTCGTCTGGCGATGGCCGCATATTCCAGATATAAAGCTTGCAAAGACTAAGTGGAGTGGCTACGGCTTATATCCATGAGGGAATAGCTATAACAAAGAATAAAATTTCAATGTACTGTATAATATTCGATTATTTTAATAAAATATAATTTTGTGAAAATAAGAATGAGTTTACTTCAATTTGACGTTCATTGAGTACTCTTTAAATTTGGAATACGTTTTAAAACAACTTTAAACTTATGTCCAATTTTAAGCTTTAGAATAGAGTAAAATGTTGTGTGTAATTTTCAAAATGTTGCTTTGAGGGTTTCAATTAACTTCCAACCTCCCCTGCTATCCCTTTTCCCAAAAGGAATTTCTGGCTGGGTTATTTCTCGGAAGCAATTCACTTCATACCAGTCACGGTTGTTGTAATCACCCACTCTGGAAGTACATCATATCTAATCCTTAAATCTATACACTACTGTGTATATCATCTACTATATAGGGCGGACCACATAACCGTGTACTTAGTCTTGAGAGATCGCACAAGATTTCTCGTGTACTACCACTTCTTAAAACATGTTACATATTCAGAATGTTCTATACATTAACAATCAGCTTCTGCATCCTTAAACCTATACACTGCTGTATATATCATCTACTATATAGGGCAGACCACATAACCGTTCACTTAGTCTTGAGAGATCGCACAAAATTTCTCGTGTACTACCCCTTCTTAAAACATGTTACATATTCAGAATGTTCTATACATCAACAGCTTCTGCATCCGTAAACCTATACACTGCTGTATATTTCATCTACTATATAGGGCGGACCACATAACCGTTCACTTAGTCTTGAGAGATTGAACAAGATTTCTCGTGTATACCACTTCTTAAAACATTTTGCATATTCAGAATATTTTATACATCAACAAACAGCTTCTACATCCTTAAACCTATACACTGCTGTTTATATCATCTACTATATAGGGCAGACCACATAACCGTTCACTAGTCTTGAGAGATTGAACAAGATTTCTCGTGTACTACCACTTCTTAAAACATTTTGCATATTCAGAATATTTTATATATCAATAGCTTCTGCTTCCGATATGAATACACATATTTCAACATTGTTTGTTGCTTCATACAGAAGCTTATTTATCTAGTAGCGACTGTCTTATGCAAGTCAGTGTTTTGACAATTATCATGGTTGTAGGAAAGTATTTATACTGACCCTCTACCTCCCGTTTCGCCTACTTCGATCTGCCAATGTCACGTTCACAGTTACATGGTCTGCACTCTACACTGTAGTATAATAACCATACGCCCCACCTTCGGTGTGATATTTATACTTGTGAGACCTAAATTCTCAGCTCAAATAGACGATACTCCTTTTACCTTTACACTACGCAGAAGATACACACTACAGTGCATAAAGGACGAGAGATGTTTACATGTAGTCTGCGAAAGGTTCTGTATGAAAATATGTATACGATGAAGTGCAGATCCCTGATCTCTGGTACTCTCTTGAAAGAGATACTTGCGTACCTAAAACTGAACTCTGGTACATTAATTTCCCCTATTTCCATTCATTCCTATTTTACAAGAATATTATATTTCTAACTAGTACCAAAATCGGCCTTTTTTGAGACACTATTGTGTTTCCGGAAATTCGATCGTGGACCAGAAAACACTTCAGATACGAGTTCTTAACTATAATCTTCATTAAAAGTGTAATAAGAATAATAAAACTAGTATAGTTTATCAACATGATGTACTCGTAATTGATGAAAACCAGTATAATCACCAATAAATGATTTTCTGAAGATGTTCATTTTCACCTCTCACCTTCAGTTATTCTGGAGGTTGATCACTATTAGTGCCTTCACTACTTTACTTACAACTATTTGGTCAGACATTTTATCATAAATACGAAGTAATATTTTTTCCAAAAATAATGACACAGTTTTGTTTTCCGTTTATACAGCTAATTAAATTAATAAGAACAGCTGATTGTAAACGCCTAATTAAAATACGGATCTAACTGCAAGCGCGACTGGTGGCCGAACCCATAACTACTCACAACAGGGAAAGCATATTATTTATATTTTCATTTGGATATGATCCTTGTGACTTTGTAAAGCCCCGACGTAATGAAAGATATAATCCGCAGAATATATGAACGAAGATAATTTGCCTTGTTCCAGGCAACGTTGCCACGAGTTACACAGGGGAAACTTGTTACAACTTATAACATTGCATCAATTAATTCATTTGTAGAGGTTTTTTTGTCATTTTGAATAAATAGCCATTGCATAGTAATGTTGGTCTTACATTAAATCCTAAACGTAACTTTAAACGTCTGGATAGAGGGTGGTTTCAGTAGAATCGCTTCCCGCAGGTGGAATTGGGGAACCAAGAGGAGGTTTCCATAATGACGCGTATAGCGGGTCACTCGTAAGCTGGAGCGCGATCGATCGATAAAAAACCTGTGCTAGCCCTATTCAAAAACATTGTTTTTTGTAGTGTGTGTTGCATCAAGTTCCAACGCTAAGAAATTACAGGCGTTGCAGTCGTTTATAAAACTGATATGAGTACATTTTTTCAAACCCTAATGTAAATGATCTGGTTAATAGGACAAATCAAATAAAATAATATTTATAGTAGCCTTTCAGCCTTGTCAGATCTACATTTATGTAATATGAAAACTGTATCACTTATTATAATGTCTGTGGAACTGTCTTTTTCTTCCTCTGCCCATCTCCCGTCTATGGTAGCCCTTGGAGGTCGCGTGCCAGCTTACGAGTAATTAACTATACTAGCCTGGGTGCTTTACTCTACCTGTCATCTACCGGCGCCTGAGCATAAGTGACTAGTGATAATACAGACACTTTTTAAATATTTTTTGCGCCATTGTTTTATCAATTTTTTACGGAGTCTATTTGGCCTTGTAAGGCTAGCTTAACATAGCTAAATTTAAAACCTAAACAGAGTATGTTTTTTACTAAGGACTACGAAAACTTTTTAATGTAATTTGGGAAGTAAGGTAGCTATTTCATAAGATTAGACACACTCTCGTTCACTCGAGAAATTGACCTTGTTTGTATCCTTATATTAAGTTAATTAGGATAGACACGGGCACTTGAGACTTTCAATTTGTACCGAGATACGTTTACACTAACAGTTCAAACTTCTACTGACGAAATTTTTGGCTTACACCAGCAACAGATTTTTGCCCCTCCATTGAGCACTACCTAACATCGTTTGTTTTCATCACGTGCCTAACCCTCTCTTTAAAACACCTGCAAAAACTTGAACCACACGTTTTCATTAATTACTTTTGTCTGATTTTGATGTGGCCGCCACAGTAATATTGAACTTTTAACTAACGCTTAACATATAAATGGTGAGGGGTGAGCGACGACGCTCCGTCGTAAGGCTTAGACAATAGGAATCGTGGGAGGAGTGTTGTTTGAGAGGACAAAGGAGAGCTTGAAATAAGTCTCAGCGGTTTCGACTTTACAGATCGATGGCGTTTCTGAGACGTGTTAATACACGTCTCAATACAGTTTTTATATTGCACTAGAATCTTTATTTGCATGATAGCTTTTTTACTATTATTTCATCGTACAGTATTTGTAACATACCACGTCTGTCTATTAATTTGGGAATCCTTTCTTATAACATTTCGTTAACGCAACACTAAATTTCCTTCCCGTACATTTGACTGCGTAAGATAATAGACGTGCGTAGATTGTATCAAGAAAACACATTTCTTCGTGTACACGGCCGCTGTACAAATGCAGATGCTCTATTCGTTGAGCAACACAAAGTGCATCCGGACGAACAGATCGAAGTTGTAGATACCTGCCTAATGTTGAGCGCGTTTGATCCAGCCCGCTGGTTGGCCCGACTCCAAACATTTGAACGCGGGCTTGTAAATTTAGTACAGGTATTTCCGAACAGAGTGCGCGAAATCTAACCGCACCATAATTTGCATACGTTTTATGTTATCCTTAACAGTTTCAGAGTTATTTTTTTTAAAGTCATTAGAAACATTAGTTTGTCAGTAAACAATAAAATAAACATCTGTCAGCGAATATAATATAAAAGTATTATAAATAAATGAATGTCACATTTTCCGGAACTCTTTTCTCAGAACAAAGATTTTAGGTTACTTTGTTTTACTATCTTTTCTTGTTTTCACTAACTCTTTTGGTGCGGCGAGTAACGAGTTCGCTCTGAGAGAGAGAGAGAGAGAGAGAGAGAGCAACAGATAGACCGAAAGAGAGATACTGGCAGGGAGAAAGAGAGAGAAACATGTGGAGTTAGAGAGACAGATAAAAGGAGAGAGAGAGAGAGAGAGACATGCAGAAAGAAAATTAGAGTCTAAGAGAGAGAGATAGATAGATAGTCAGAGACAGACTGACAGAGAAATGCAGACAGATGGAAAGAAAGAGAGAAAGAGGGAGACAGACAGACAAATGTATATATAGAGAGAGGCAGACAGAAAGTCTGGTGTGTATATATATATATATATATATATATATATATATAAAGAACATAAGTCAAAATACAAATACAAGAATTATAATTGAATTTACATTTATAAATTCAATTATAATTCTTGCATTTGTATTTTGACTTATGTTCTTTATTAATACACAAGAATACATATTACGATATATATATATATATATATATATATATATATATAGACAGAGAGATAGATAGATAGATAGATAGATAGAGAGAGAGAGAGAGAGAGAGAGAGAGAGTCTACTTTTAATTCAAAATACTTTCTCTATATATATCTCCTTATCTCAAATTTCTAACAGTTATGCACCCATAGTAGTAGTGGGGGCCTTATCAACTATGATATTTTTTATTTGGGTTTACTTTTAATTGAAATGGATAGGCTACAATATACTCGTAGGTTTAAATACAAAAAATGAAGTAGGCTTACCATATTTTTAATTTGTCCCTCCGAGTAAGCTGCGCCCTACGGAGAGGAAACGAACCACAACTCAAGGCTAGAACTTTCATATAAAACAACCGAATTCCAATGTGATTATATTTTCAGGCACGCGTTAAGAAACTGCGTTAAATCGGTCTGTGTTTACACCGCTAAGAATGCGAAATCGCCGGGCGCTGTTGACAGCTTGTGCTCACCATTACTGCCCATACTTGTGGCGCGTAATGATTGGCTAGCTGCCCAATCCTGACGAAACCGCCACATGTTTGTGATAAATCTTGGTATTACAATGTCGGCAAAATTTATGGAATCTGGGGGGGGGGAGTTTCACTCGTACCTCGTACGTGGTGTAGGAGCAGTGATAAATGGTCTCCAGGGATTCCGCAGATCAATACGTTCGTCAAAATGAGAAACTACTATTTGCAAAGTCATATTTTGCTCCCAACTAATACCAAACTACTAATTATGAAACAGTTATTATTATTGTTGACACAAACGCCTCCTGGATATAAAAGAAAAGATCACGGCACCCTTGGCCTTCAAAAATTTAAAGTTAAGCGTATTGTATCTGATGCAATAAGGTTTTGCTAGGAAACGTTTTATATGACTGCCATAGAATTAGGTAAGAAATTTTGTTCGTAGTCCCCTTTATATGAGTGCACTCTGTTTTACGTAATTTAGTTGGACTCCCACGATATCATCGCCTCGATAAGGGCGGGGCATTTTACGACCCCTTTCCCTTACGAGGCTCTCTTAACGAGCACTAAAACTGGCATGACTGGGGTCGCTTTAGAGGTTTTACTACGTCTCCAATGTCTCATTAGCTTGATTCAGTTTATTCTCTTCCGCAGAATCTTACGAGTATTTCCCCAAGCATCTTAAGCAGTTTCGTACTAATCTAGTAGGTTATAATACACCTAGGCCTACAGATGGCATAGACTGGAATCTGCTGCTTTACACTTTTAATTTTTCTAAAAACAAAAAATTAAATTAAGACTGGATTTGTTTAAAGACGACTTCTTCATTCCCTTGTTTTTTCTTGACGTTGAATTTCTTCTTCTTAACCTCCTTCTTGTTCTCCTCCCTCCACACTTTCCCCTTTTATTTCTTATTTTTATTCCTCTTGTTTCCTCCTACTCTTCTTCTATTTTTTGTCTTTACTTATGTACGACTTTTTTATTTCTAGTCTGCTACTTTTTTTTCCTTTTTTTGTCCTTTTTTCTTTTGTTTCCTTTTCTTATTGTTTACTTTTATTAATATCTTTCCTATTCCTTTCCTTTTAATTTATCATTGTCGTCGTTTCTTATTCTTCACAGTAATAAATTAAAAAATTGAAAACAGCTGTTGCCATGTTACTTGGAAATGATGCTATCTATCCTTTGGAGCGAGGAAATGATGATATCCATCCTTTGGAGCGAGGAAATGATGCTATCCATCCTTTGGAGCGAGGAAATGATGCTATCCATCCTTTGGAGCGAGGAAATGATGCTATCCATCCTTTGGAGCGAGGAAATGATGCTATCCATCCTTTAAAGCGAGCAAATGATGCTATCCATCCTTTGGAGCGAGGAAATGATGCTATCCATTCTTTGGAGCGAGGAAATGATGCTATCCATCCTTTGGAGCGAGGAAATGATGCTATCCATCCTTTGGAGCGAGGAAATGATGCTATCCATCCTTTGGAGCGAGGAAATGATGCTATCCATCCTTTGGAGCGAGGAAATGATGCTATCCATCCTTTGGAGCGAGGAAATGATGCTATGCATCCTTTGGAGCGAAGAAATGATGCTATCCATCCTTTGGAGCGAGGAAATGATGTTATCCATCCTTTGGAGCGAGGAAATGATGCTATCCATCCTTTGGAGCGAGGAAATGATGCTATCCATCCTTTGGAGCGAGGAAATGATGCTATCCATCCTTTGGAGTGAGGAAATGATGCTATCCATCCTTTAGAGCGAGGAAATGATGCTGTCCATCCTTTGGAGCGAGGAAATGATGCTATCCATCCTTTGGAGCGAGGAAATGATGCTATCCATCCTTTGAAGCGAGGAATTGATGATTATGCCGTTCCTAATTGAAATGTTAGACTTTTAAAACAACTACTGAATCCTCGACAGTGGCTGCTATGTCAGTAACTTAACACTTAAACCTACTTTTTTATATAGTATAAATGGTTGTTATAATTCTGGTACTTCCCCTTATTTGAATCTCTTAGGCGATAGTCCAACCTAACATTAAAATATGTCTAACATTTCACCGTACATGTCACCTAGGCTGTAACATCATATTTCTTGTTAATACAGTACTAACATGAAATGTACATGTTTTAAGCAAAATGTTATTAACATTTATTTTTGTCTGTTTACAAAGTTTACGGAGCGGTTTAATCTCTTTGTAAGGTCAGCAAAAACGATAAAAAGAAAGAGTAATATACGTGTAAATTAATGGAATTAGTTTTGTTTGCCAAGCTATTCGGTTCTGCAAGGTTGGCAACCCCGCTCACTTTATAGCGACTCTCTCCGTTTTCCTGTCACGTCCATATCCCCAACGGGAGGCCGTAATGTCTTAACGTTGGTAATCCCTTTAACTCAAACACACACACACACACACACACACACACACACACACACACACACACACACATACACACACACACACACACACATACATGTACTAAAACATTTTTCATCACTTTGGCACATCGTAGTTGACGTGTAACTATTTATACATAAAGTTTAAGACGTGATTGTTGAGTAAAGGAAACACCCTAGAGCTTACCACACCAAACTACCATACCTACAATCCCCCCATCCCTTTTCCAATAGAATTAGCGTCCCCCCTTATGGCGGAAGTGTAAAGTAGCATACTACTACACTCTTGCTCTGGGCTCAAAACTAACCTAATGTTATTGTATTGATCACAAACACAATTATATTATGAACATCGGGTACAATCAAATAAATTCGTATTATTAAACTGTTTATGTGTAACTGTTTTTCAATTCCTTCTATTAGCTCTCACTCTCCTGATATAGGTTATACCTTGTACACATTTTCATTTGATGATAAAATACGTTTTTATTCATCCAACTGAATTGAAATACATTTCTTCTAGCCTGCAGGGGATGACAATTGATGTTAGTACAGTTTTTTTTTTCAAATATTCATTCAATAATTAAATTATAAACATTTGGTGGTTTAGGTCGGCTTCGAACTGAGCATCTTCATGTTCGAAGTCTAGCGCTTTAGAATTGTGCCAATTTTCCCAAGGCTAGAAATCTATTTCTCAAAGATATATATGAATTTTTCTTCTGCCCATATCTGGTTGTTGTTGATGCCTCAATTCCCAGGATGCTTCCTGTTAAGTTTGGTGTAGATCCATCTAAAGGGATTCCACCCTTAGAGGCTTAGGATGGTTCAAAAACCGATATATATATATATATATATATATATATATATATATATATATATATATATATGTAGGGCCTATGTGTTTTATGGGCGTCTAACCCACTAAACAGAAATAAATATAATTTGGAGGGATTGTTTAACTTATTCCCAAGATGGTTCGTGTGACGTTTGGTGTAGATCCATCCATAGGGCTCCGCTCCAGAGGCTTAGGATGATTCAAAAACCTATGTATATATTATGTATGTGTGTGTGTATCTTATGGACGCCTAAACCGCTGTACAGAAGTTGATGATATTTGAAGGGTTTGTTTAACATACTCCCAGGATGGTGCGTGTGGAGTTTGGTGTAAATTTATCCACAAAACTCTATCCCAAAGTCTTGGGAATGTTCAAAAACCGATGTATGTGTATATGTGTCTATGTAATGTCTTATGAACGCCTATACCACTGAACAGAATTTAATGAAATTTGGAAGGACTGTTTAACATATTCCCAGGATGATTCGTGTGAGGTTTGGTGTAAATCCATCCACAGTGCTCCGCCCCAGAGGCTTAGGATGGTTCAGTGTAAAGCTTTATGTAAGTCTAATGTTATAGACTTGCATTCGCAATAACCAGTCCCTCAAATTTGTATGTTTATACGCATAATGAAATGAAGAAAAACATTGTCTATCCTCTAGTATTACAGTAAATGAAATATAATTATTTAGATGTCTGATTTGCTTTTCTTTTTGCAAAAATTATTAGTTTGGGCACGGCAACGTGCGCCGGGTACAGCTAGTTATAAAATAAAAAGAAACTAAAATAGAATTTTTCTTTGTTGATTTAAGTAGGGATTGACTTTAAAAATCAAATTTATATTACAGTACTTGTTTTTTACTTCAAACAGAATAAACAGGTACATTTGGGTTCATTTATCAGTGGCTTGTATAGGATTTTATTTCCGGGGGCCCAAAACTACTCTTCTATCAAATATTTTTTTAAATTTGAATTTCATCTCTGTTTTCTTAAGAAAGATTTTTTTCACTTGAGTAAAATTACAGAAATCCGTTTATTAGTGTATTCAGTAATAACAAGATACAATTTATCAGACACGCGTTATTGTATTGTAAACCTGTTTGTTATAGGTCTAAATAAGTACGAGATACAAATACTGCTGTACAAACAATTACAAATTAATTACTTTGTAGTAAATTACTATAGTTTTTATTATAAAGAAAAATAGCTCTGCCTCAAACTAAAGTGGTATTAAAACTTCTAATTTAGTTTTGGTATAGCGTCTACCTAATGATATATATTCATCTTTACATTTATTAAAATGTGTAATAAAAATGATCATTTTTTTATATTTCTGTGGGGCCTGGATCTCCTCGGCGTCCTTCTACGTCACTCCACATTTTGACATAGGTTAGAAGAAAGTCAATGATGAGTGACTGGAATTAGGACAGAAGGGAGGGCATGATGACTCCCTGGATCTGATTATGGCCTTCCTTGGGCAAATTCGTGACCAGAAGTACTTTCAGGGTAAACGGAGGAATCACCAGGGCTACGTCCAGACACAATTCAAGCTCTTATCTTAATTATCACGTTTTATTTGTCATGCCTTTTCGTACAATGTGTATGAAGACTTAGGTTTTAAACACCAAAACATGAATGTGATGAAAAGAAATGTTTAGGATATTTTTACTGTTTACGTGTACTTGTATGAAGAAATTATTGACACTTTGAGGATTGGACTCGGATCGAATTTATACTTTAAGACAAAATAAGAATTATGCCCGTTTAAAGCCATTCTAACGTTAAAAGTTACAAGTATGCAAAGAAGTCATGAAAATTTATTCCTAATTTAAATATTCACAGATTTTTAAAAAAAATAAATAGTATCATTATTATTATTATTTTAAATAAAACAATAAAAAATTAAATTTAAATACATGTTCATGGTGGATTTGTATAGGAAATCAGGGGTTACGATTTATATGAAATAATAAGGTTTTCAATGCACAGTTTACATTTTTATATTCATAAATAAATATTTTACAAAATAAATATTGAGTCTATAAGACGTCATTGAAAGTCCATTAAATTCTTCATCCTCTACAGCATTTTCTCACGGATAAATCTATTCAGTCTAGGTCTGGTTGAGTTCTAGACGCAGGACTACCGGCGGCCATACCCAATTCATCCTCGACTCGGGACCGTCCCGCCGTTGTTTCACCAATGAGTCACTCGCTAGTTTCTTACTACGAGGATATTATTTTTTTTATAAAACATGTGATTATTTTCATCAGTTATTTAAAACCTATATAAAAAGTAGTTGGAAAATGATACCAAATTCGACTATGGTGTCAACACATTTATGGTATGGAACAGTAGCGGCGATAAGACCCCGCAGCTCCTGCCGGGAGGGGGACCTGGACTACATAGGGCGTCCAGCGTAAATGGTAATGGAAACAAAATAGTAACCTCCAACCGTGATTCTATCGGCTACCATCATGTGGCAATCGGCAGTGCTGCACGCTGCCACTGCACTGACAGAAAACCATTGCTATTTTAGTATTAGAAAACTGTACTTATTTGGTATAAGGCGATCGTATGCCAAAAACGTATAAATTCGATAGTATATTTATATAAATATTATGCTACCTTAGCTTATACTAAAATAGTATGTTCTTACGACAAAATAGTAGAAGTTCTATACCAATTTAATTTGAACAACGCACCACTGGCTGCTGATAGCCAACTTATCGGTCTATGACTTCCGTCTGCCTCACAAGACTGAGGCAGTCGGCGGAGTGTCAGTCCTTACGGGTCACCGGAAGATCCGCTTCGAGTATGAAAGAATGCAGTACAGCCGTGGGCTTGCTTCCGCGTGGTGCTAGCCACTGGCGTACACGACAAACATATATAATCCCATTGTAATGTTCCGACGGCCAGCCCGTTCTCGCACAATGTAATCAACTTATTTATGTTATTACTCTGTTTATTACGTTAATTTTGAAGTAGCTATTTCGGTTACAGATAATAGTGATGTAATGACCTAATAAGTGAAAATATCATAGGATTTGCATTGCATTTTAAAAATCTGTTTCATACGCATTTTGTTAAAGAGGGCCCCACATTTCTTTACGCAGGTTGGAACTCAATCGCTTGCCTCCACCACTGGTAACGAAGGTGATTACACATTTATTAATTATCAGGTAGTACAAGTTAATTTTAAAACATAATAATTCTATATCAGGTATTATTTCCATAATTTTTCAAATAACTGATTAAATTAAGCACAATATGTTTTATATAAAAAAATTGTTTAGATACTTGTATTTTCTTAATAATATAACCAGTAGGTGTCTCATTGGGGAAACTGCTCCAGGTTAGTCCCGAAGGGAGGGTTTATTAGAGGTGGCCGAAGTCCACGGTACCAGAGCTCCACCAGCCATATACGGAGTATAAGTCATGGCCAGTCGAAATAGTTTTAGAATGGTTTAGAACGATTTTCCCAAGTCTTGCAGTCAATACAACCTTATTCAGCATTTCTCCAAAATTTCTCTTGTACAGTATAAAAACTAAGTCAGTACCTCATATTGCATGAACATTTTATTTTCGATTTCTTTAGGGAACCGCCTTTAGGCCTAACCTATAAACCATTCGTACTGATTCACTTAAGCAAAATGAAATCACGTGTTTTAAAAATGGAGATGCTGCAGTTGAGTTTGGCGCGTAGAGACAACAGCCACTAATCGATACCCCATTGAAACCTAGCTCCATTCATACAATGCCCACTCGCAACGTGGGTTGAGGCGACGATCAATTTCTAATTGTGGTGAATGGTTTCACCATCCGAAGCTTTAACAGTTGAAACTGTTAATAGTATATAGTGCATCTTTTATTATATATATAATAAATTAAAAATAATTCAAAAACAAGAATACTTGTAATACATGTATTAAAAGTATTCTTGTTTTTGAAATATTTTTAATTTATTAACTATATTACAAGAAAACATATCACTATATATATATATATATATATATATATATATATATATATATATATATATATTAAAACAACATAGGTTATTCAAATACAAGAATCTTTATTATTTTATATCCAAAGCTTTTCGTTGCCAAACAGTACCAATATCATCAGGAATGAAAATTACAATAATGTAATTATTGTAGGCTAATTTTCATTCCTGATGATATTGGTACTGTTTGGCAACGAAAAGCTTTGGATATAAAATAATAAAGATTCTTGTATTTGAATAACCTATGTTGTTTTAAATTATTAAACAAGAAAACGTATTTTATATTTATATATATATATATATATATATATATATATATATAAATATAATATATATATATATATATATATATATATATATATATATTTATATTTATATATATAATATATATATATATATATATATATATATATTTATTTATATTTATATATATAATATATATATATATATATATATATATATATATATATATATATATATATATATATATATATATATATATATATATTTCTCGTATTTAAAAAAATAATTGATCTTTGTATTAAGACAAAACAAATAAATATCTTGTCTTCCTTCTTAAATAAGTATTTAATAGAAATTACTTTAAAATCTTTACTTATTACACTTTAGCTTTACATGCGACCAGACTTTTTGTTAACTAAAAGTTGTTAAGTTGTTAACTTTCACTTGGAGGAAACGTTTTCGTCTTACGACTTTTTCAGTTTCTTTGGGGGCTGAAGAAGTCGTAAGACGAAAACGTTTCCTCCAAGTGTAAGTTAACAATTTAACAACTTTTAGTTAACAAATATTCTGGTCGCAAGTAAAGCAAAAGTGTAATAAGTAATTAACAACCAGCTCGTCATGAACAGCAACAAGATTTCGATATTTAAAATCTTTGTTAAGTTGGCACAAAACTTGTAATTACAACCGCTTTTACAGGTCCTTATATCAGATATGGTGTAAGTATTTACTAATTAATTCTAACAGGGAAGCTATCGACGACTTTTAACACTTACAGAATAATTATAAAGTTTCATTTATTACTTTTATAGCCTAAAAAATACTTTAAATTAGCCAGTTTTATAAAACATTTTATACAACCCTCATAAAGAAAATTGAAATAATATAAATTCAAGATAGTTTTTCTACAGAAATAAAGTCTGATGACGGTGATCTCTACTACGTTCACCCTGCGGCTCTGTATTCTCCCCCTAAAATTAGTGGCATGCTTAAAGATAAATGTCCTCTGCCTAGAAATGACACTGGTTGCTATTTAATGTAACTTTTTAAATTCATTTATTAAGCCCATTGCGCGATGAAACATTTTTGAAACTAATTACTGGTAGAAACAAACAATGTAAGTTTTAGGCCTATAGCTTACATTATTGTAATTTTCATTCCTGATGATGTTGGTACTGTTTACCAACGAAAAGCTTTGGATATAAATTAATAAATATTCTTGTATTTGAATAACCTATGTTGTTTTAAATTATTAAACAAGAAAACGTATTATATATATATATATATATATATATATATATATATATATATATATATATCTTGTTCAAAGTTTCAATCGCAAATAAAATACTTTTTGATGTGAAAACTGAAGCGGTTTTAAAAAATTATATTCAGTAAACATGTAATAAATGTTTTTTGTTACCTGCATTACTTTATTGTTAACTACAATAAATATCAGTATTTATTAAATACAAAGACAGGTATAGAAGACACAAATACTGAATACAAAATATATAAATTCATATTGTTGGCGATTTTATGAATATTTTACTTTTCTAATTTTATTGAAAGCTATTAGCCCTAATTTGTTTTTTTGTAATTCAAATTTTGGTGTTAAAGTTTAAAAATTCTGTATTATCATTTCTTATATTCTAACAAATGTTTAAGTAATTTCTGAATAAGCAAGATTAAATGTTTTTCTCAAGTCAAAGTGTCTGTAGACTTGGCTATAAAAGAAATTTGTTTCACTTCTAGCGGCACTTCCCCTAGTGCCAGAATCAAATTTTTTATTCATCCGCCCAAATTCAATTAAATTTGTTGAATTGATGTTGATAATAAATTTAGCTTTCTATTTTGTCACCTAATATTGTGATTATGTCATATAGCAAATATATATATATATTTGTATTAATAGTTATTATTTAATTAAAAAATAACTAAAATACAAAATTGTTTTTTTACTTTTTTTTATATTGACTTTATTAGAATTTAGAAGCAATTGACTTAATATTTATGTATATTACTCGTACTTGTTTATTCTTATTTCCCTCACATCCTGCCCACATGGGCTCATTGCTGTTGTCCTTTTCATTTTAAAACACAACTAATCATAGGAGCTAGTCCTGCAATTTTAAAGTTATAAATTATTTTGATGTTATGTTCGCACTTATAAAATATACAAAGAAAGATTGCTTTTGCAGACACTCAAAGTATACATCCGGTATTTTTCTGGTTTATTTTGATTATTGTTTCAATAAAGCTTTGGTTAAAGTTAAGAAAACATTTGACGAAAATAAACACAGAGTAAATCTAAATAAACACGTGTACAATGTCAGCACAACTTGATCTGTGTTTACGTAGTTGTAATGGCAACAAACATGTTAACACTTACGAAAGGGAATTTAGAAGTATTAATGAATTTTAGCAAGATTTTAGTATAAAGTGTATTTTTTGTTTTTTTTCGTCCAATACATGCAGTTACTTGTTGCTAAAATGTACATTATTTACCATAGTATTTTTGTAATGTAAGATACTTAAAAAACGCCAGCAGAAAGTAAAATACACATGAATTAAATTCTTTATACTTTATGATAGTGTCAAGGCTTTAGAAGTTCCATAGATGGCCAAGAAAAATGAAATTGAAGAAAAAATTAATGAGTCAAGGCAAATGATTCAACACATTTATGTACAACCTGAAATATTTTCTAGGAGTAGGAAATTTGTAGCAATGTGTTTGTATTTTAACTGAGTAACCACCTCGAAGCAGCTCTATATCGCAGTACTGTGATACAATACCAGTACCAGAAACAATACGAAATATAAGTTACAAAGTACAGACTCTTCCTTCTCTTCATTCTATATAATAGGTCAAAGATCGCATTGGAGCCTAATTTAAAAGTATTCCTTAAGGATCGTATAAACATTTAAATTACTACTGTCTATCCACCATCTCGGCTTGTCAAATAGACACTATAGTGATCAATGCCAAAATCCTCAAACATTAGCTTGTCCATCATAATAAGTAGTAATTCTTTATAAATAATTCATCGAAAGTGTTTAAAAGTAATTTGATTTTGCCCATTGGGCCCCCGGGTCTAGGCCACCCAAACCCCCTTAGCCTTCGTCATAGTCATTCTCCAGCGAGCTCTCTTCATTTTGCATGTGCTTGAGGTTAGAATCCCTATACTAGAGGAATCGCGATTGAAATTAATTGTATTCTTTCTGTAAAATCCTGCAATCTGACGGAGAAATTTCGAACTGTACTAGCAGCTCACGTATTCGAGCGTAGTTAATCTTCTACAGTAACATTTCTATTTATCGTGTATGCAATGATGTTTAGTTTAGCTATGGCAGTGATGTTTTATGAGTTTGTTATTTAATAATGTAAATATTTAATATATAACCTTCATTTAGAAGTAATGTTATAAAACAACACAAAACTCACTATTCACAATAAGATATAATAATACAGTAAAACCTCTCATATCCGGATAAATGTGGTGACAGCCCGATCCGGATAACAAAAAATCCGGTTATGAGAGAGGTTATTTAAATATATACGTGTGAACTACATAATCACAACCAATCCATTTGGAAGTAGATGTATGATTATTTTAAGTAAATAAGTTACGCTTATTGAAGATTGTAATTATATTTTAATAGCAACATAGGACTGTACGTACAATTTAGTTACATACCGGTTTGTGCACTTTATTAATGTCATACTACACATACATAGCCTGTGTACATTAATTAAAAGTTTTGATAACAAAAAAATGTAATTGTGGTTTGCTTGTTTCGTTGAAAAAGTTTCTTTAATGAAATATCCCTCCACCTTCGAAAAAGTAAAAGATCGGCTGCTGTTGCTTCGTCTTGTTCAACGTACTCGATCAGCTGGTCAAATGCCTGGAAAGCTTCTCTATGAGTCATGGTTTGTTCTCTCTCATTACCCTCTGCAGGCGCTGGCTGTGGGCTCATTAAGTATATATCACTAGTAGTAAACTCATGAGCTTCATCCATTCATTCACGCCACTAATGTTCATGTCCTTACAGGAATGTTTGGGAGAATTTCTTCATTTGTTTCACTAACAAGCTTTGTCGTTTGTAATATGTTCTCAATATGTGTCGAACCTCGCTTTTATACTTGCCAATCCACAACCACTGTGCCTAGATGCCTGAGAGGGGCAGACCCACCTCTACTAGTGCATCTTGAATCTCTTGCTATAGCTCGTGAGTTATACATCTGGGCATTCCCTTACAATAGTCTGCCTATTTTCATTTTTCGTTGTGCTTTGTATTTTTAAAGGTTCAGTTACATTATTTTATTAATGCTGCTAATTTTGCTAATGCTGCGTTTGTAATATGTTCTCAATCCTTATGATCCAGTAGTTATTGCCCTGATTGCATCCCATGCTGTATCAATCCATAAAGCGACATCCAGTACTCGGAAACACTTCTTCCCGCATCCACATCCGCGATTATAACTGTTAGTAACTTACGCCATTATAGTAAGGATACTATAGGCCTACTGTTTTTTACAGTAAGTATATTGAAAATATAGTTTTACCGCTATTCCGTCATACTGTATATTGTAGATTACCAATTCTAGGTAAGACAACCAACTAAATTACCTATTTACACAAAATTCCTGTATAATATATGTAAACTGAACGATACCTCTATGTAAACAAAGACCCGACTGCTAGCGCCAAAGAACTGGCTCGACGCCGACGGCAAGGAGCCTTGAGGAATAAAGACGCTTGCATTATTTTCATATTGTCTGGATATCAGATGTTCCGGATATGAGAGGGCCGGATGTAAGATGTTTTACTGTATTACTCGCAACCATTTGAACTTTGGAATGTTTGATATTGATTTCCTACATTGAATGTAACTGATTTTCAGTGACGCTGAGAAAAACGTGTAATGTTGTCGAAACATGTATATATGTATAGAACTTTTATCCTGCTGTAGGTAATGGATTTTGTGTACTTTTATAAGATTATTTATGAATACCTTACTTTATTAATTCTGTCCCACAACTTATTTTTGGATTATATATTAAGTATTTATACTTGACAGTGTTGCGTAGGCCTATATGTTTGTTTATTTGGATAATAAAAGAGCCCTTCAGTAGTTATTTATATTTAAGTAATCTAATTCATTAATCAATTCGTAACAATACACTGTTACATATAAGGTTTCAAATAAAAATAAAATTGTATGTAAAAACCCTCATGTTTATTA
Source organism: Prosapia bicincta (assembly GCA_036971475.1). Taxonomy (NCBI): domain Eukaryota; kingdom Metazoa; phylum Arthropoda; class Insecta; order Hemiptera; family Cercopidae; genus Prosapia; species Prosapia bicincta. The sequence continues at coordinate 272,218,495 of JBAIZL010000002.1, read as the reverse complement.
TTTACACTTTAAATTCCTTACAAATTCATGACAGGTACTCGTACATGTCTCAAAACAATTACGAATTGTTAAGAAAAACAGTTGGAAATGGCCTGGCCAGCTGTAGATAGGTGGACACTGAACCATAGCGGAATATATAAGTGAAATATTATATTTAAATATAAGTGGAAAATATTACTAGTAGGTTGGAAGTGGGGTATGACCAATACAGGGGCCAATCGAGTGTAATCCGTCGACGTCATGATTAGTCAGGCATGACACACTTTGTCAAATGTAGATTATCTTTAATCCAATATGCCCTTAAGAAGAGACACTTCGGGTTAACGTTCTACTGATTGTTTGCCTGTATTTACTCATAGATCTAGACAGTAGTAATGAACTGTCAATTTACAAGCTTTTTAATCGGTTCACAATTGAAAAACTTTATAAAACTTTTGGAGATCAAGATTAGTGATCTGAGTGTATTCATAAAGCTGTAGTTACAGAAAATAACAAACGTTATAATTTTGGGCAAACAAAACAGAGCTCATAGAACAATTTACTCTGGATCAATGTGTTTAGGACGGATAGTAGCCTACGCTGTTTTAGGATGAAGTGAGTGGTATAGTAAAAGTGGAGGAGGGGCATTTATAGTTGTAGAGGAATTCACTGATTCAGTGTCAAACCTCGCTTTTATACTTGCCAATCCACAACCACTGTGCCTAGATGCCTGAGAGGGGCAGACCCACCTCTACTAGTGCATCTTGAATCTCTTGCTATAGCTCGTGAGTTATACATCTGGGCATTCCCTTACAATAGTCTGCCTATTTTCATTTTTCGTTGTGGTTTGTATTTTTAAAGGTTCGGTTACATTATTTTATTAATGTTGCTAATTCCGTTTTTATGCCTTCTATTATCTTGCACACCTCTAAAACAACTATTTCCACCCTGTCTGAAATAGTTATGTTGTTCAATCTGTAAGTACATAGTTACATGTGTGTAGTTTAATATCTTGTCCCAAACGTAACTGAAAGATAATCTGAGTAAGTAAAATAATGGACGTGTTGTATTTTATGGACGTTTTTCTTAAAGATTCCCCATTTGAAACAGTGTTACTTTTTTTGTTTTATGAGGGAATGTTAACCCTAATAACAAGCCAAATAATGGAAAGATCTCATAAATAGTTATGAAATTACTCTGAATTTACTGTAGAAACACTGGTTTGAAGAAAAAGAAACGAATAAATAAAACAAATACCTAAATTATAAAAAGATAATATATTACCTTCTAGAAATATAAGGTAAAAGGTTGCCATTTTACGACCCTATAAGAATGTTAAATGACGGTAGATTAAAAAAAAATCACAAAATGCAGCTTCTGAGTAGAGGAAAAAGACGATGTCATTATTATGTCGAAGATGAAGTGGCCAGGCAAAAGAAAATGAGTCGGGAGGGAAGAAAACTAAGACAGAAAACGTAGGTAGAACAATTACTGATGAAAAAAGGCGGTGAAAATTGTAGAACCAGAGTCGTGTGTGTGTGTGTGTGTTTGTGTGTGTGTGTGTGTGTGTGTGTGTGTGTGTGTGTGTGTGTGTGTGTGTGTGTGTGTGTCAGTGTCATGTGGCGTGGGCGTGTGTGTGTGCTTGCGTACGTGTTAAATCTTCTTACAGGATCCTCAATGAATACGATGTTTCTTATAATAGAACAGCTGATAAGACAGTAGACTGTTTTGCCTTTCTGATAATGTTTACTTTTCTTTATGATTACAATTTAAAACAGATGTTTGTATTGTAAGATAGCAGTTGAAACAAAAATTGTAACAGCAGGTTTTAATTAGTGGTGCAATAAATTATTTGGTAATCAATTAAAATTTATTCCTCAAATGAAATAAACTAAAATTGATTAAATCTAACAGACCATGGTGTCGATGAAACAGCACATGGCCCAGTAGTATTATTTTGAACCGTGCAACATTCAGAGAACTTTATTCTTTATAGCTCCTCGCATAAGATTCAATAGTCTTACAGTGTCTTGTATTTCTCATATATTTGAATTTCTTGGCTTGTATAAAAGTAAAGTTTAATTAATTGTTGAAAATTAATTATTCTTCTGTAACTGTCGGACTTCTCTAATTTCTCTTTTAATCCTTATTGGAAAATACAAAGTTTTTGAACCCTATTCCGAAAAAACCATTCCTGTTTGTTTTCTTACGAAACTGAAATCGTTACTACTGTCATATTCGTTGAACATGACTTTACAACACGACATCTATCATTTTAACAATTCTAACAATTCCTGGAAGCGAATTAATTTTACATAGTCTTTATTGTCAATATTTTTTTCTCCGTAAGCTTTTGCCTCTAATGGAATATTCATCTGACATTTTGTTTGTCCGACACAAGTAGTATATATTTGTTTTGTTCAACATATTTGGCTTTGTTTTACAGCGCTCAAGTTGTATCATTAAACCACTGTAAAGATTTGTGTTCTTGTTTAATATACAACCCAGTGAGACTTTCTTACATGGAGTAGTCTAGTACATAGTGTATATTGCGGACCACGTAACCGTGTACTTGGCCTTGAGAGATCACAGTAGACGAGACGGGAGGTAGAGGTTCAATATAAATACTTTCCTACAAACATGATAAGAACTGTCAGAACACTGACTTGCACAAGACGGTTGATATTAGATAAATTCGATGATAACTGAACTTCGGAATGAAATATCAAACAATCTTGAAAAAGTAAAGACATATCGGATGCAGAAACTGTTGATGTACAGAACATTCAGAATATGTAACATGCTTTGAAAAGTGGTAGTACACCAGAAATCTCGTGCGATTTCTCAGCGCCAAGTACACGGTTTCTTGGTTCGCACTATACCTACTGGATTCCTTCTGGCTGGGGACCAAAAACTCATCTTACTAACGTGGTTAGTATCTAGAAAGATTCACACCTTATATCTCTAGAGGTATTTGCTATTATTGCCCATGTATCTAGCTATTTACACCTTGTAATGGATAATCGGAATATAATAACATGAAAAAGGACGACGTGAAGTGAAGCACAGGAAGGTAAAACTTGGTAGGAAAGAAAAACTGCTAGAAAAATATTCTCAACAGATCCTACAGGAATATAGGGGCTACGGTATCATTATACGAGAAGGTGTCTACATAGTCTTCAACCTCTACGAGAAGGAGGTAGATTAATATTTGGTTTCTTATATTAAGGAAGAACTCCTTACTAAAACTTGGACTATTACACCGCCTGTGCGGAACAATTTATAGTCCGGACTATATTCGGCGTAACAGTGTATTTGGCATTGAGAGATAGCAGTAGGCGAGACGGGAAGTAGAGGACCAGTATAAATGATTTTCTACAGACATAAGACGGTCGATATTAGATAAATTCGATGAGAAATTAGGTTCGGTATGAAGTAACAAACAATCTTGAATTAATGGACATGTCGGATACAGAAGCTGTTGATGTATAGAACTTTCTGAAAATGTGACATGTTTTCAGAAGTAGTAGTAGACGAGAAATCTCGAACGATATCTCGAGGCCAAGTGCACGGTCCGAACTATAGATGTGCAAAGTTTTTGTATACCAGGTTAGGTTTACGATCTCGTTCTTGAAATTAAGGCGAAAAAATCACTAATATTTATTTAGAAAGTATCTCGTCACAAATTTTGCCTACCGCGAGGCACTATAAGTAGGGCGCTCAACTGAAGTCCTAGATTGCCACAGCAAAACTATGTATCTCGTTGGTTAGCTCTTGAGCTCGAGGTGTATTTGGAGAGTTCTGAGCCTGTCGGCCAGACACAAATCATTCATAAGTTAAGTCTTTAAAACTAGTATTAACACTAATAAAATTGTTTAAAAACGTCTCTCTTGATCTTGTTTCAGACCCTCCCAGAATATTCAAAGTGTAAGGCTTTCCTCACGATCTAATCCTTACTGTATTAATTTCAAGTACTATACTTTCGCTTGAAACCCTATCTCGTACATTTAGGAAATGTTCACTTATAGAAATAAAAAAAATACTTTTAGTGGTCACTAGGGAATTTGGATCGCCGAGGTGTAAAAAATCCCGCCTGAAATAGAAAGAAGGGTCCGACACTCGTAAAAAAGGATCTCGAAACGCAGGAAATACTTCCAAGGAAGGCGGAAAATATTCCGAATAGATAGAACAAACAACATAAGTGGTTGAATAAATGCTGGAAAGGAAAGACAATAGCAGATGTATTGTAAACAATGTGGAGCTTATCTGGTTGTACGTAAAATATTCGAGCACTGTGTTATTTGCACTGAATTGTAAAGTGAAGTATTAATATTTGAAGTGGTGTTGAGCGGGGTTGGCAGCTGTCAAGCCTAAGATGAATAGAATATAAATAACTTGTTTTGCATATTAGATAAAAACCGATTTGCCATTAGTATGACGTGCTTTCTACAGCGCCCAATATTGCTTCGCGTCTCTTCCAATAAGCAAGGGTGGCCTTTTTACCGACCCTGTTCATTGTGCATCTGTTTGAGATAATGTTTTAGCATAACCTCAAAAATGCAGAATAACAATGAAACAATCCTTTACAAACAAAAAAATAAAATAATGATGAGTATTAAAAATAAGTAGAGTATAAGAAAGTAAAGATAAAATAAAAGTAAAAGATAAGTAGTAAGATACCTCCTATATCAATAAATATTTAATTTGTCCATAAATATTTGTATAAACTGACAGTAAAGCCCTAAACCAGTATAGAAAGAAATATAATAAAAAAACTAACTAAATAACAAGTACTTTTCAATTATTTAATTATTTTTCGAATGTATATATTTGTTGTTGTCATTATTGATTTGATTACTGTGATTGTATTTAGGAGATATTATTGGGATGTTATTATGAGTTTATTGTAAGAGACAAAAATGCTTTTTAAAAGCAAGGCAAAAGAGAAATAAACGCATTAATTTTAAAAAGTATAGTGCATTTAGTTCATAAACAACAACAATTAATTAAATCTAACCATTATCACGATTAATTGATTATCTATTTTTTTTAGGTTTCTTGTACCCTCCCCATTATTTACTTCAAAAAGTTTGGGAAGTATGTCCCTATATCCCCTTACCTACGGCCTGTACTTCAGTGTTTTAGAATTTAACTGCAAATATTTGTATGCTTAAAAAGAGGAAAACTTATTACATTCTACTTTTATCATGGTCATATCACGTTGTCTTGATGTTTTCAAACAAGTAGTTATTGAATATCGTACTTGAATCAGTTTAAAAACTCATGACTGAAAATTATTAACCTAAAATTCAATTTACATGTTCACTTCAGTGGAGGTTCAGGAGTTGAATCTCTACTGGTGTTTTGAGATGTGGAAGAATTGGGACTCGTGAAGGCAAAGATGCTTTCTGAAGTAACCTAGCTTTTTGTCAGAACCATTATGTTCTCCACTCGCTAACTCAACACGCAAACATAGAATGCATTATTCCCATGTCTATGTTTCAACAGGGTATTAAAACTAAAACATAGTATATTGTTGATACCTGCGTATTATTTAAGACAGGAATTATAAATGCTTATAAGATGCAATGCTTATCTGCCTTTGAAGCACCCCCAGGCCCCCTTCTCCACCTTTTATGTTTTCTCCGGTACAATATATACAGTGATCCCTCGTTATTCGCGGGGGTTACGTTCCCCAAACTTACCGCCAGTAGTGAAACCGCGATTACTGAAGCCAAGTGTACATGGGAGAGGGTTCGTTATACATCAAAACTGTTAAAAAATACTTACAGCTATTCTGTGCACTTATAATACATAAAGGTATATTTACGTAATATAATTACACAAGGTTACACATTGTTATTGTTTATTTACGTTTTCTTTCAATACGAACTAAACACTTCCACACTAGCAGACACGACAATCGAATGCGACACCTGTTTGGTAACTGACGGGAAAAACAAAATCCGAGTGTTACGACCGCCAGATACGATTATCGATGTTTGAATTTCGAAAATTATTAATTTAACAGTGATTATTGATGTTTCGATTTCGAAAACTATTAAATTATGAGTAAGTTAGCAGAAGGAATGCTAAACTTATGTATGGAGTTGGATCCGGGCGCAGGATTCTCATCGTTGTTTGTCAGTGACGATAACGCCACTTGTTTTAAATAAGGAAAGCCTATCTTTTGAGTAGTAGGTCTAGTAGTGTACAGTATAACGGGTGTTTGGAGTATAGTCAAATTTGTTTGTGATAAATAGCTACAGTGTTGTACAAAATAAATAAAAGGAGAACACATTACCCTACTACCTGCACAGTAACTATACTGTATTTCTTGTGTTTATTTTTAAAATACGATACATAGCGGAATATCTTGTAGTTTTACCAACCTCAAATAAGCGAAACCGCGAATACCGAACCCGCTAATAGCGAGGGACTACATGTACTGCATTTCTGGTTTTACAATGCTTTCCGCTCTCCCGTTCTCAATCACAAGTCTTTTCGATCGTTCCGGTTCAAGTTATAGTTTTCGCGAACATGGTTTTATGAATTTTTACTACCCTTTTTTACTTCCATGACAGAACATTTCGCGATTCTTTCGTTTGGGATTCTTCATACGTAATTACAGTAGTTTTTCTGTTTTAATTGTACACCACTTCAACTTTTATATTCTCTCTCTCTTCTTTGTGTATTTCTTTGTAAGAAATATTTGTGCTATCTATAAATAACTATACATATTATAAGCTTCAGCAAAATACTTCAAAAACTTACAGTACTCTATAACGTCACTAAAAGAAACTTACAAATTTCTCAGCTATGTTTGTAATCACCCCACTTTTTCCAAATTAAACATGGCCTAGGTATAGGCTACCTTCATCGACCCCCCACAACCCTCAAGAACTTTGGGTTAAAAATAGACAATATATTATTGAATTAGGACTTTCTATTAAATTAGACTTTTACTTAAGTTAATTCATCTTTTATTGTAAATGAAAATATTTATTTTAATTTTTAATTTGAAAATGTGACGTGTTTCCTCGGCATACCCTCGTAAACGTCTAAACGTTTTAACAACAGATAGCGCTAGTTGGAAGAATAACTACTTATATTAATTAATAAACCATTTTTATAATAATAGCTTATTATAAAATTAATAATATTCTCTAGCCATAAGTGTTATCGAAACTGGAATAATTATTTATTAAAAAGTCTAATTTGCTACGAATCTTTATCACGTTACCGATTTCTAACGGAAGCGTAGAAAGAACTTTTTCTGTTCTATGTTTTTACATACACGCACGCGCGCGCGCACACACACACACACACACACACACACACACATATTATATATATATATATATATATATATATATATAATGCATCGATCACCCCCCCCCACCCAAAGCAAGTCGCTGGATACGCGCCTGTTCATGTTAATGACAAAACTAGTAAAACAGCTCCATTTTTTAAATTTCTAAAAAATAATTCAACAGTTGTTATATATCTATATGTAAGAAATTTATCAGAATCAAATGAATTATTGGTCTTTAATAAAAATACCAAAATATACTCGACCTATTTGAGTTCCAAATTACCGACATATTTGAGTTCCTGAAAGATTAAATTACCGACATAAGATAAGAACAATATAATTAATATAATGTAAAAACTTTGGAACAAATAAATAGATAACTTTGGAACTGCAGTGGATCAAGGGAGAAAAAGCTCTTAAAGAGAAAGAACTTAATTGTGAGGAGAAATGTAGTCTAGATCCGGCCAGAGAACCATGACTTTGCTACACACGTACTGTATTAGTTAACAGTTTAGTTATAAAATCTCGTTTATTAACGTTTGTTGACATTAATAAATTTTAATAGCAAACGATATTTTGCCGACAAAAAAGTATCCTCCTAGATATCTATCCCTTTCATGTCTTCACCTGAACTCGGGCAAAAAGCTTGAGCTATAAATTTGTCAGTGTATTAAGTGCGGGCGCGGTGGTTAAGTCAAGCCTAACCTAAAAATACAAAAGATTCGCGTAGATTGTTTGAAGTGTGAGCTGATGTTTGTTTGTTTCAAAAATAAACCGAAGAACTGGCGTTAGGCTTCTACAAACATTGCACATTCAGTTGATTATTTGGAGAAGGGAAGTACTGTATTCAATAACTACTAGTCTGGCTGAAAACATCAAGCCCACGTGATATGGCCGTGATCAAAGTTGTCGGTTATGTTTGATGCAAATAACTGTTGCAGTGCTTGAAAGTAAGAAAACATGAGTTTCTTTTGACGATGTTAGTAGATTCGTTTTAATATATGTTAAATCTAAAAAAATGTGCTCTGTAAAAATGTATTTCATTTGTTAATGTTTTTGCAGATTTGTGTTTATTTTTGTGAATGAGTGTTCAACTTGTTTAATTTAAATAGGTTACATCTGGCCTCTGAATGAATTCCTAACATCCATTCCGTGCAGATGTAGTAGAGCACACTTAAAAAAAACTACTAACCTCTAATCCTCCTCATTTAAATTGTTAATAAAAGCATTGAATAACCAGTCATTTAACAATAGCTTAAGGTTTGCTAAATAAAGGTAAGCAAGATTTTGAAGGGGAGTTAGCACAAATAAATACTTATTGAGAATGCAAATCCTAATACTGAAGATAAGAATTATATATCATTGTACGTCTCTTTTCTTGATTTCAAAAAGCCTATGGCATTGTTAAGCCTTAGGCAGTAATGAATTTTCTCTGGAACTACAAACTTATAGAGACATACAGATTTGCTGTTAAACACATATAACAGGGCTGCAGTTGAAATACAATTACATTAACATACAGAACTGATACAAAGAAATAGAAGAGTTAGACAGCAGAACACAATGTAGATGAAACTTTGTAACCAAATATTGAAATTGTATTTAAAAAATTATATTGGTCAGAATGAGCAGTCTAGATTTTAGTGAGACAGTTAAACCATTTCCTGACAATGATACTCTCATAATAGCAAATAATAAACTTGATTTGAAAAGAATAATTGAGAGATTAGGTACAGAAGCCAGAATAGTCACAAACACCAACTAAAAAGACTGTGATAAATACAAAAAGGAAACTGAATGAGAAAAGGATCAGTAACTGATTACATATATTTAGGCCAAATTTGAAAGCTAACCATATGTATGTATATATATATATATATATATATATATATATATATATATATATATATATATATATCACTTTAACATTAGTTTATGACTATCCGTGTGCAAACTTAATGAGACATTTGTAAGTCCATATTCACCGAACATAATGGACTACAAAATTCAAGAATATATATAGAAGGAGTAAGATGAGGGTATGAATAACCAGAGTAGCATTCTCAGCTATAAAATCTAAAAGTTCCCACAGTATCTAAGAAATCGAGGTTTAAATCAATTTTTCATTCCAGGTTCACCTTACAAAGCAGGTATTTGAACATTAACAACAGAAATCAAAATTGAAACAGCACAGAGGACAATGGAACAACAAATATTTCAACAATATTTTCAACAATGTGTTAAGAAGTAGAAACAAGCCACAACAGCGACAGGAAAGCAACCAATTGATTGATGTACTACAGTGAAGTATCTTGGTGATGTCTTGACTAAATGAGAATAGAGAGCAGAAATTATAGTAATGAAGCTAGAAACTTGGAATTTTTAGGGTATATTATTTTCACAATTAGGCAACAAGGGATTTTGCAAACTCTTGATTTTAAGGTTTTTTTAAAAAAATAATTGTCATTTAAAAAACTATAGGTTTCTATAGATCATGTAGGATCTGCTGTTTAAAATTTGGCAAATAGCCAGTGGATAGAGCCTCTGTTGTTTTTTAATTAAATAAGTAAATTTAATAACCAGTTCTTTCATATTCAATAAAATAGTGTCAGTAAGTGTCAATACAAATTGAAATAGGATTCAACATAAACATAACCTTAACGTTTGGCAGTTAAGTAAAGGAGAACTTGGTTGTTTACAACAGCACTGTTATATTGATTAAGTTTTAATAAAATATAAAAATGTTGGTTCTAGGCTATTATAAACTAAGATATCTTATTTGTAAAAATATTTTAATATTTTAAACAATAATTACAATCTTAACACAAAATATACATACAATTTAATAATAACAAAGAGCTTTTCTTGAATGCTTTACTTATAAATGTTAAACATAGACCTATATATCATGGGCGAACTTGTGAAGTATATAATGCTTGTGTAAATATAAAAGAAGATTAGATATGCAGATGATCTGAGAGAGCACTGTAGAAAACTATATGATGTGGTGAGGAATTGAAAGTCAAGAGAATGGATATGTCAAATATAGAATATCCAAAGTACCTGAATAGATAGATATATCATCTCTAAACTCAGCAATTTGCTTTGTTGAGTCAAGCTACATATGCTACAACTTCTAAACAGTCTGTGTACACATTAAAACATTTATAGTGGAAAACGAAGTTTGTTGTATCGGCTATCATTTACAGTTAATATTTAAAGTCAGTATATTGCCAGAGTCAGTGTTTAAAAAGGGTCATGTTTAAGTGTATTTAGTCTAAGAAACACTTGTTAGACCGAAACTAAGTATAACTTATAGAAGTATAGAATTCATTACTCACAGGACATAGATTTTATTAATAGTTTAACAATGTTTTGATAACAATGTTTTGATAACAAAATTATCTTCATCAATCATTATTTTACACTCAGTAAACCTGTCAAATTGTACTTTCAGTTTCTAGTAGCACTGATGAAAAGAACATTGTTGGTGAATAATGTTTGACTAATAATAAAATCAATATGGCGAGTATTGTATAATGATATGAGTTATTTTACGTTTTATAGGTATTCGCCTAATTATTTAACAAATATATTGCAATTAATAATTACCAGAAGAAAAAAGTATCAAATACCATTTAAATTTTTTGAACTATATTTTAATCAAACATTTCCCATCAATCCATACTTTTAAAATGTTTAATGTTTGGTACTAGGAGAGAAAATTTCTAGGAACTATTACATGATTTCTATGAAAATTAGTTCGGGTTTGCTTACTTTAGACAAAAACAGGCAATATCTATGTTTTTAAAAAGTAGCAATACTATCAGCTAGCCAGTGCTTCTAACTTTGATTTATACTATATTTTAAACTTTTACGTCTTAATGGCTTTATTAGAACACCGTTAAAAGGGTTGCACTTGTTTAACTATAGGTCATTCTAGCTATATTTTTTTAAAATTAAATCTTTCAGTTTTATCTGTACTTTTTGGTTCCCTTAACTAAATTTTCTCCTAAAGGTCTACTTCAGGAAAGCCTAGAAGTAACCTGATCAGTAAACAGCAGATTCCTGTTCAATTTTCCTTCTCAAAACCAAGGAATATATGTCTCTTCTTTAATCTACCTTGATTACACTAATCACAGCGGGATGAAATTTTTGTATAACGCAAGGTACAGTGAGTATGCCTATTTCAGGTTTACAAGATCCTCCAGACTTAATCTTCCCCTAATATTAGAAACAGAGGGGTTTTGTCCCCTTCATATTGTTTGCTATTTTTAATCAGTTAAATGTGTAACAGTTAGCCCATAATGATTTGTCAACTAAAAACAACCAAAATAAAATGACAATTGTTTTCAAAATATTCAAAGACTAATAACATTTTTTTCTTATATCTTACAACAACTCTCTGGTTACAATGTTTTAAATGTTTTTGGCTTTAAAATATTTCTAAAGAGTTGGTATTGTGGTCAATTGGTATTGACGTTTCTTTAGATTTGTTTATATACCATTAAACATTTCTAAGAAATAGATTTAATTTTAAACCTCAATTATTTATGATTGTTAGTAGATTGTTCATGCAAATGTTGTTATGAACAATAATTTGCATGAATATTAATCAAAGCCAAATGGAATGCAGCATTTGGTTGGACCGATGTTTCATCAAACAAATTTCAATAACTTAGCTCTAAATTTAAAATAATTTCTTTATTAATCATGTTTACACTCTCTGAGATTATTTATTGTTAAATAATACCGGTTGACTTACCGAGTACAGTATAATTATTTATTTATTCAGGCAACGTTTCATTAACGGAAATGTTATCGTCTTCAGGCCTTATTCCTCCTGCAGTGTATTAAAAATAGCGCCGTGACAAAACCTTAGTATATTTATTAGGACAGCACATATACACTTTCATTAACTACAGCACATATACACTTTCATTAACTTACAGGACCTTTGTCCATGTGTAATAGCGACACACACCTCGGTCTAGGGGTGCATAACGCATGCCATTTTATGTTTTAATTTAAACATTTTAAGTGTAGCAGGTATGTGAGTAACTATTTGTTCATTTTATTCTTTTTAAGTAACACTTTTGGTATCACTTAGCAAAAAGCCACTACTTATTAATATTTTTTAACAGACGCATTTTGCATTATTCAGTAGATTAATCAAGACAGTGTCTTGTCCGTGACTCACAGCATTGAACAATACACTGACCTAGTGCAAAACGCGTAGGCTGAAAAATATCATTAAGTAGTGGTTTTATTTTGCCAAGTGATACCAAAAGTGTAATTTATGAAAAAAAACGTCTAGATGTAAAACACAAGAACTGCAAGTTTTATTATTTTTATTTCTAATAATATTTTTATGTATTCCTAAATTGTTTTAAATTTCCAAACTCTTACTTTCTGAATTCAGATCTTGACAATGGTTTAAAAGTGAATCATATATCTGATAAATTTGAGAAAGAAATCGTGAATAAGTAAAAACAGTAAAGAAAAATTGGATACCAACAAATACAAACTCTCATCGGTATAAAAAAATTCAATATTATTTCAAATTGAAAGTCTTAACTTTTAAAAAAGTAAATTGTTTTTTCCTTGTAAATGTCTTACCATAACAAAAGTAAAGCAACACACCTTTAGGTGTACCATCTTGACCTCATTGAAAATCTAACAGTGTGTCATTTTACAAGTTGACTATGCCGTCTGTTGGACTGTGAAGAAATTGCAGTTACACATTGGAACTGCATTCAAGATTACTGGCTGGAAATGGGGTTGTAAGAGATTGCTGGGTGAAATGTAGAATAGCATTTATGTGACAAGATAAGAAAGCTGTGGTCGTTTGCAACTGTGTTCATGGAATCGCTTCCTAAAACCATTTATCATGTTAATGTGCAGAAGTTATTTGAATTGATTGAAAAGGCTTAATTTAAATTTTGAAGGAAGATGTTTTTAACATATAGAATCCAGTATGCTCTGACATATTTATAATTAGACAAAAATTATAAAAATTAACAACTTGCCTCACTTATAACTTAAGTAAATTTATGAAAAATTGTCTGAATCAAAATATTTTCATTTGCATTTGGTGATCTTTAACTAGTGTCTATGATGGTAATCACCTATTATGGAATTAAGTTTTGTCTCAGTAAGTTTTTCATAAATTTACTGAAATTATTAGCTTGATAAGTTGTTAATTTGCTGAATTCAAATCCAAAGGTTTTGCTCATAACCATTATCAATAAAATATACTATAAAAATGACAATTAGTTAATGTGTACAAAAATGAACAATTAAAGATCTAAAAATTAAATTGTAGCTTAACATAATAATTGCTAAGAATAATACTTTTGAAATTCCATTTTATAATATATTACTTTATATAAACAGATATTATAGTTTCCTTTTATTGGCTGTCCCTCGCTTTGATAGACTAATTCCCATTTATTGCTTTTATGGTTCACTTTTCATCAACATTTTGTCTAACTTATCTCAGGTGTTACATAGGAAATATCAACTATGTGTTTGGTGATGTAAGGTAAAACAAAACCCACAGCATTTTACTCATTAAAAATTACAAACATGACATAGATATTCTGTCTGCCTCATATATTATGTTTTATGTTTGTGTATGTGTTTGTGTGTGTGTGTGTGTGTGTGTGTGTGTGTCTGTGTCTGTGTCTGTGTCTGTATGTGTGTGTGTGTCTGTCTGTGTGTGTTTGTGTGTGTATGTGTGTGTGTGTGTGTGTGTGTGTGTGTGTGTGTGTGTGTGTGTGTGTGTGTGTGTGTGTGTGTGTGTGTGTGTGTGTGTGTGTCTGTATGTGTGTGTGTGTGTGTGTGTGTGTCTGTCTGTGTGTGTTTGTGTGTGTCTGTGTCTGTATGTGTGTGTGTGTGTGTCTGTCTGTGTGTGTTTGTGTGTGTATGTGTGTGTGTGTGTGTGTGTGTGTGTGTGTGTGTGTGTGTGTGTGTGTGTGTGTGTGTGTGTGTGAGTATGAGTGTGTGTGTGTGTGTCTGTATGTGTGTGTGTGTGTGTATGTATGCCTGCAAATATTATGTAATACATATTTATTGAAAATAATCCTATATTTTCTTATTATGGTAGTGGGCCAATCCTCATCGCCACAATAGAGAACAATTCTTCAAAGCAGAGCACCTACTCTTGAAAGTCTCATGCCAAATAACAGAAGACTTTATCCCATCCTTAGTACTACCTCTACCCTTCCTAGCTTTTCTTTGCCTTATTTACTTTGTAACAGGATTTTTTTCCTACATTCATTATAAACAGGCAGTATCTAGAACTTTTACTTGTGAACTCTAGAGTTTAGACCAGATAACTTTGTATGCTTCACATAAGCCTACTTTTATTTACAATCACCTTGTCCTTTATAAGCAATAATATATAAATTATCTGATCCCTTTAAAATACCAAGAAGTAAGAAATATACAGTATTTTCTTCTAGAGCAAGCCCTTCTTTCATTCAAATGTCTTTCCAGTGTTTATCGGTTTTATTTCATAAATATCGTTAGTAAACTTATTGGTTGATTTTGGTATTTTTGTTTTTTAATCGATTTTAATTTAAATTAAATTATATCTATCCATTATATGTGCTTTCTTCTTTAAACCCACAAACTTAGTCTAAACTGTTATGACAGGCAATTACAGGACAAAAGCAAAAAACATTCTTTCATTAAATGTTAATGGCCGTCAGCTCCATTTATATAACAGGAACCAGAATAAAAAGGTTTGAGTCGTTCTTTCCTGTATTTGATTTTAAAATGAGAGACATAAAAACATGACTGTCTGAGTCTTGAACCTTATGGATATAAAAAAAAACAAAACATTCATGTATAGTGAAATATTGGTGCAAACATTCAAGGATGACTAAAGGTATATTCAAAGAGATAGCACATATATAATCAAGTGCTTTTAAAGGATAAAAATAATTTACTGTCCGTACTTCATCCTATAAACAATTTTATTCTTAAAGGAATATTTATAATAATTTCTTTTTGTTTTATTTTTTAACTCTGGCATAAATACTCAGAGTTGTCTGAAAATCTTTCATTGATGGTAGTTAGAGTAATACATGGATGAGCAAGGAAAGGTTAAATGGTGTACCAGAAAAATGTTTTACCATTTTTGTGGGACTTCCAAAAATGTTTGGCAAGGAGAGCCCTTAGAAAATATGGAAGCCATAGTCTGTGTACACATATATTCATATAAAAAACATCTGGTTCCTTACACCAAAAAACATCGAATAACTAAAACATCATTATATTAACAAAAACGAATACCATTAAAAAATTTTCAAAACATGTTTGTGTATTTTATAATTAATTAAATGGTAAATCTTATAAACTCGTTGTTTATTTAGGTTTTTGTGTGTTGCAGGCCAACGTTAGAAGAAATTCGAAGTTGGGGAAAGTCATTTGACAAGCTGATGCGAAGTTCAGGTAACTATTGAATTTTAACAAATTAATTATGGCTATTTGCTTTATTCCCTAACTGTTCCATGATTCTTTTGTCATTAGTTTTATGCTGATGTTTCTTAACATAATATAAATATCAATAAACCTTTAAAATTAATTATTATATCTGAAATCAAATTTTACGAATGTATACATTTTTATAAATTTGTGTTTGTTTATATGTATACGTGACTGTGTGTGTGTTTGGGTTGGAAAGTAGACACCAATATATTTATAATTGTCAAGTTACACATCTTGAGATTTTTGATTAAACACACACACACACACACACACACACATATATATATATATATATATATATATATATATATATATATATATATATATATATAAAGAACAAAAGTCAAAATACAAATACAGAAATTATATATATAAATATATATATATTGTAAATTCAAATATAATTCCTGTATTTGTATTTTGACTTTTGTTCTTTATTAATACACAAGAAAACATATTGCGATATTTATATATATATATATATATATATATATATATATATATATATATATATTGATTTAATTAGAAATAAACTACTGTTTACTGATATTTCTCAGCAGACATGTTTTACATTTGGTCAGTCCATTGTCCAAATAATGCTTGATTGAACACGGTTTGGTTAGAGGGGTTTGTGGGTGGAAGGAGGAGAAGGTCCCCTCCCACTCAGAAAATATTTAGGAAATATGGTAGCTATAGTATAAACTTTAATGAACTTTTATCTGAGGAACTTTTAACTAAGTAAATCAATAGGTGACAGTCGGAACTTTTTAAAGTTTCCGCGGTAGATGGGATTCCACCTAACACAGGGTCCTTCTAAGACAGGTCTCACTGTAGAAACTTAACAGCTGACAATTGGATTTTACTTTGGATCTAGTAGTCACACTTTTAGAGAAACATGCTTTTACATTTGTAAGCAAAATAAGAGGTTATAGATGTGTTATTCTAATCACCTTTTTAGCTGATCCTGATAGAAAATGTACAGCAGCTATTCGGTTCTCATGAAAAAGATACCCTTGTCTTATATTGACAAAAAATAATAATAAGGTTTTGTTAGCTCTTTCAACTATACATAGGGATGATGGAATTGATGTCAAATCTGGTGACAAGAGAAATCTGATCATTATAACATCATGGTATTTGGTGTAGATAATTTTGACAAATTGTGTGTTCACTATGATACTGTGAGAAATGATACTGAAAGAAGATGGCCACCAGTATTCTTTTCCACCTCCATAAAATTACTGGAATCAATGCAATGAACACCTATAAAGTTAATCATAAGAACGAAAATATCGTCTCAATTGATTATTTTGCAGAACTGGCCACATGTTTGATGCAGACTGCTATTGAATGGTGTATTAATAAGACACACACCTAAAAATTCTAAAAGAAATAAGGACTAGAGAAAATCTGCTTCTAAACCATAATGAAGGCATTGATTAAAAACAACAACAAACAAGAGAGAATGCAAGCAAGAGGCGCTGTTTCATCTTTTCAAGACAAAGAGACGAAAAAATGGAAATCGTATGAAATGCACCAAAAAATGGTGTGCTCCATTTTTCAAATAACTTTTTGTGAAAGATTCTATGATTGGACTGGATTTTGTAATATATGTCAGTTCAATTTAATAAAGCATGTAGAAACGCATCCATTTTATCAAAATTCAATTGCAATTTATTTATTGTAGTATTAGTATATTTAATTATTTTTTTCACAACTATTAAATTTATGTTAAAAAACAAATTAATAATGTAAAATAGTTTCAGTTTCAAAAATTGAGTTCAATTATTTATCCTCAAATTCATTTTTTTCATAAATAATGGTCAACAATTTTTTAAATCTGTTAAACAAGGAAGGTAATGTTAGGGGGACAATAGTCTCTCAAGTGATCACTTACATAATAGACAGTGATGTGACTAGTAGAGTGTTAAGAAATTGTGACAATTTGAAAGTAGAAATTTTTAAAACACAGAAATTTTAGTTGGTATAGAACTAAAAACTTTATATGAAAACATTTTTACAAAATAAAATTTGTATTTCAATTAAGTTACAATTATTTTATATGAATGAATCACCACTAATAATAGAATTCTATCAGTTACGACACACCTCATTGTCTCAGATAATTAAAAAACTCCACCATGACCATTGGTTTTAATACTATAAATAGAATAAATTCCAACTTACTATATAAACCTAGAAGTAATACAGTGAGAATAAAATTAAGTTCAACGTGTAGAATACAGTAAACTACTTTTAAGTTCAACTAATTTGGATATCCTTGAATAATTTAGAATCAAACCTCTAACTACTACGGACTTACAGAAATCATTTTATTTTATCTTTTCTCTAATTTAAAAGATTTAAAAAAGTGTATCAATTTCATTGCAATGTTTAGAAAAAAATTTTGTTTTTAATGTTCCAGCTGGAAGGAAAGTGTTTCGAGATTTCTTGCGTTGTGAGTACAGTGAGGAGAATATTTTGTTTTGGCTGGCATGTGAGGAACTCAAGAAAGAAGCTAATCCAGATGTGGTAGAAGAGAAGGCTAGGTTTATTTATGAAGATTATATTTCAATACTCTCACCAAAGGAGGTAACATTTAAATCTGTAATATTTGGTCATAAACGAATTTAAAATATTTTTGTAAAAAAATAATCTTATTTATTTCCAATGATTATAAGTTGATCATGGCATATATTGTGTCTGGCATTGTGTCTTATCAGTTTTTTAATGTGTGTGAGTGAGTAAGTGTGTGAGTGTGTGTGTGTGTGTGTGTGTGTGTGTGTGTGTTACCTCAGCCAAAACCTTAAAACAGGTTTTTTTTGCCAAACATAGCTCCCAACACGTTCAGTCTTTACTAAAAGTAATCATATTAATGCCTGTTCATGTTACTTTGACATGGTGATGATGGCTACTGTAGGTCTGAAGTGTTCCTGTTCAGTCAAGGTCAAATTATGATCCCACCCGACTTACCAGATCCTGGTACCTGTGGTGCTTCAAGCGTGATCTGCCAGTGGATAACTCCCTGGACTTTATATATATAAACCAACCAAATTGTTCAATCATAACTATGTAATAATCTGTTTAGTAATTATTTTCCCTTTGTATAATATACCATTTTTTAAAAACACCGTTATTCTAACTTGATTTGAATTTTTGACTTCTGCTCTTGTTGATGGTTATATATAAAAACAAAATCTTCTCTTCGTAATATGTTACAAAGATTTATAATAATTTGACTACACGTTTACTATGTTTTAAACAATTTTCTTCCATAATTTTGACACCTTACTAGTTAATTTGAATAAAACTTAATATCTTTAGAATGCTGGCAGAAAGTTCATCAATTATATTGTTAACACCATTATTTAAAGTTCTTTAGCATTTGTCATTATTTGAATACATTTTGGTGTTTTATACTTAAAATTACACACATGAAATGACATACATATTTAAATAGAACATGATAATAATTTATACAAATCAATTTTGTGTACATAACTATAATTCTAGAAATATAAGGTGAAATTACTTCCTAGTGATTTTATTACAATTTATATTTGTGTGCTCAAAACTCAAACTCAAACATTAGTCTTTTGCAATCATGTTTTTACGAAAAATAAATTTATATTAATTTCAGTTTTAACCCAATTTGGTTAATTTGATCAGTTTCCTTTACATATTTCATATGGACACAAAATTTGTTATATGCACTTAAGTAACTGCTAAATAATTAATAATTTTCTTTACGATGTTTTCATTCTATTAAATATCGAAATTTTTGTTGATGTTCATGACGAGCTGGTTGTTAATTACTTATTACACTTTTGCAATTACTTGCGACCAGACTTTTTGTTAACTAAAGGATGTTAAATTGTTAACTTACACTGGAGGAAACGTTTTCGTCTTATGACTTCTTCAGCCTCGTATTTTTCCCGCTAGGAATGCTGCAGTTGTGCTTCCTCAGTACCATTTTTTTTTAAAGTTAGAAGTGATGTGATCGAAGAGTATGTGTGATCTGTGCCGTGTTTGTTCCAAATATTTTGAAATTTTATAAGAAGGAGGAGTTGTAAAATTAACTAATGGCCTAATTGGTTTATCTTCTTTGTGCAATTTAATTAGTCCATTTAATCTTGGAATTTTAGGATTCTCATTTATGTAATTATTAGTATATTTTTGATTAAATAATTTAGATGATGTTTTTATTATATTTTTTATTTCATTTTGATATTTGTCTGTGGGATCTTTATTTATTTCTGTATATTGGTTTTTAGATATATAATTTTCAGTTTTATTTATATGTTCTTGTTTATCAATAATAAGTACAGCATTACCTTTATCAGCCTTTGTCATAATAAGATCATAAGTTTGTAATTTTTGTTTAATTTGATGAATTTGCGAGTATAGTTTTATGTGTGTATTTCAAAATATTTGGCTTTATTACTTAAAGATAAGGTAAAATTAAATAATACTCATAATATAAAAAACTCGATTGAAGCTTATTGAAAAATTAAAAGATATTAAAATTGATAATAATACAAAATTAATATCATTTGATGTTACTAACATGTATAATAACATACCTATAATGAAAACACTTAAAATAATAAAAAATAATATAGATATTTTTGAAAAAGATAACACATTAACACAAGAAATAATAAATACATTAAAAATCAAATTAAATCAAAATTATTTTTTATATAATAATAAAATTTATAAACAAAATGATGGATTAACAATGAGCTCTCCAATGTCCAGCATATTATCGGAAATATTTTTACAAAATATAGACATTGAAATAGGTAAGATTATTAAAACATATGATCAAAATGGCCACTGGATTAGATATGTAGATGATGGATTATACATATCAAATAATGATGGTTTAAATATTGACAAAATATTAAAATGTATAAATAATATACACGAAAATATAAAATTTACTCATGAATTTGAATAAAAAAATAAACTAAATTATTTAGATATTACAATTACTAGAAATAATGAATCATTTGAATATAATATATATAGAAATCCGACACAGACAAATCAAATAATACCTAATTATTCAAATCGTCCATACAACCAAAAAATGGCAGCGCTTTATAACTTACTACATAGAATGCACAAAATATCAATGAACTTAAATGATCAAATAAAAGAGAAAAATATAATATATAAAATTGGTTTAGAAAATGGATATAAAAGAAAAACTATAGATAAATTAAATAATAATATAATAAGAAAACAGAAACTTGAAAATAACTTTGTACCTAATAAGAGAGAAAATATTTGGACAACTTTTACATTCACTGGTAACAAAATAAATAAAATTACAAGATTATTTAAAGAAACAAATTTACAAATTACATATAAAACTGATAATAAAATTCAAAATTTAATAAACAATAACAAAAATCAAAATAATAAAATGCACGAAAGAAATGGAGTATATAATATAAAATGTCAAACTTGTAATAAATTATATGTATTACAAACAAAAAAGAAATTAAAAGAAAGATACAAAGAACATTTAAACGCTTATATCAAACCAAACATATACAAATCAAATTTAGCTACGCATTGTATTAATAATGGACACTAGTTTCCGGAAATAGAAAATATGAAACTAATAAAAGAATTAAATAAAGGATTTAAAATGAATATATTTGAAACATTGGAAATTTATAAGCATAAAGTTAAAGACAAATTAATTGATGAACAAATTCAAGTGAGATCAAGGCACAAACTATTTATAAGGTCATTGATGTTATAGAAAAAATTACATAAAGTGCAATACTTATAAATATATGGTCATTTGTAGCATATATGATTTAATTTTGTAAAAATATTTTATTAGATAATTATTTTCCTGAAGATGCTAGTACTATTTTATCGGCGAAAAGCTTTGAATAAATATATTCATTAAAAGTACTCTTGGTTTTGAAATATTTTTATTTTATTAACTATATTACAAGAAAACATATCACCATATTTAATATATATATATATATATATATATATATATATATATATATATATATATATATATATATATATATCCTCAAAAATTCTTATTTTCATAACCAAAGTTTATTTATTAATACATTACACACAAAATTTTTAATGAATTTATTTAACCATTATTTCTGTATATGTCTCCTTAAAATTTCTAATTGTCAAGACAATTTTATATTCAATAAATTATTAATGAATGTTCAGTAAAGCCAAATATGTTTGTGAAATTGATAATTTAAATGTTGCAAATTTATTCAAAATTAAGCTTCTTAATTAAGGTGATTGGGTACTGGTCCCATCTGGTGTGGTTCAGAAATGCTTACATACTCCCTCTATGTGGTCTGACAGTGAGATCTTCTTCTGTTATTATTTTGCTGTGTTTTAAAATGACTTTTACCTCCAGATTTGCTAATTGGACATGAATTATACTTTAAAGTTTACTTAGTATTAAATTCGTACTACAAAACTGATTAGTTTTTGAAAAATAGTTCCGTCTTTTTATAAATTTTCTGCGGCGGTTATATTTTGAGAAATTTTACTAAAAGGTAGGTTGCCTGGCAGGACTCAAGATTAAGGCCCTAGCCTACCAGGTCTCCCTTTTATGACTTTTAAAATAGACCTTCTCCCTCTGGCCGCTGTTTTCTGACTAGAAAATTAAAACTGCCGTTCCCAACTTCTTCCCACTCCTGCCTTTATCAGTCTGGACTCTGATCTTTCCAATCAGTATTTCTTCTGCTACGCATCTTTGGGAGTTTTTCATAAAATTTAATAAATTTGTTATGTAATACATTGTAACATTTTGGCCTCTACCTTATATTAATTTTATACTTGTACTACTGTTTTTTTAATATTTACTACTTTATATTTGTTATATTTTATTTTTGAACATTTTTTTGAATTTAAAATTACTTTAATAATCAATTTTGGCTCATATGCCTTCAAACTGCATTGTGCCCCATTTGTGTGTGTGTGTGTGTGTGTGTATGTGCATTTGTGTGATGTATACACAAACATATATAGATTCAAATTGAGCCAAATGTGGAAGCCGACCTTATCAAATTACAAAAATTACAAAGATATATTTGTCATAAAGTTGAATGAAACAAATTTAATTGAAACAAATTAATTCAAAATTAAATTTATCTACCCATTTAAGAAGAACTCTGCAACAAGCCGGTTATTCCTTATGATTAAAATAGTGAAGAGTATTAAGTACAGTATTAAGAAAATGAAGTAAGACTCACTCGACTAGGATTATGAAGTATCCAAGTGTCCAGGGTCACCATTATCTCTATCTGGATCATTTGAGACTCATTACACCTCATATAGAAATACAGTAGTAATAAGGACAGATTGGTGAGATGAAAATTCATTATGGAAAGTGAATTTTTCTAGCATACGTCTTTTTGGAAAATGGTGACTCACATTGGTAATCAATTATTAGACAAAGATATTTTCTCTTTTGAAGAAATATATAAGACATCAACTGCCTCCAAACAATTTGTTCTTTCCTTTGTTTAATTTTTAAATAGAAAAGGTTATTCTTTAGATATTGGGTATAGTTCGAATAAATCAAGCCTTATAACAATTAGAAATAATTTCTTATCTATTCACTGTCATGAGGAAAAGGCCACTTGAAAATAAACAAAGAACAAGGTTGATGCTCATATTACAGATGCATATTTATTACCTATTCTAATGACAGGCATATTTTAAAATATGATGTGTTATTAAAATGTCTTTTCATTTCCTTCAAAGGATAAAAAAGTACTTAAATATATTTAAACAAATTTATTCCTAATATAAAAATAAATTTTTAAAATGATAAAAAAACTGCAAAATACTTCCTGTTACAGACAGTATTGCCAACATACTTAGAAGCATACTGAATTCTATTAATGAAGATTTTTTAAAGTTTTATTTTTATTTCTTCTATTTATGAACCAGTTAATCATTCAAAACCTTAGAAGCATTCTTCTAAGCCCCTCATTTACTACAAGCTGATGATAATGGAAATAGCGACACAGATTTTTCAAAAACTTTTAATATCAAAGATTACTGCTACATAAAAACACTATCCTGGATTTTTAAAAGAACAAAACTTTGAAAAATATAAAAGGTACTGTTAAAGGAATGTAGATAAGGTTCTAAAACAACTGTGAAAACATGAAAAAAGTAAACAAAATTGGCAGATTTTTCAAGAAAATTCATGATTTTAAAATTGAGCCATTGTTGACATATAAGAATGACTAGAAAATAAGACTTTAACCTTAAGTAATACAAACATTTGTTGATTCCATCTTCGCTACTAGTAATCATCTTAAGTACTTAAGTAATAACAAAATCTTGTGTATATGTGTCGAGTGTCCAATATCCATTACTGTAACTTATATTCTCAACAATCCTTCCCTTAGTGTATACTCATAAAAAAAAATTACATTTCAAATGTCATGAACACCTATAATTGCCAAAGCACTATAGTATCTATTTCCCAAGCTCAACTTGGCTATGACTTCAAAGATTTAAAATTATTAATACCAATATCTAGTATTGTTTTTGTATATAGTAACTCTTCATTCAGTCTTAAAATGTTTGTATCTTTTTATCTTCTTGTATTACCTTTTGTCTATTTAAAGAACCAAATTTTTAACAGTTAAATTAACACATACACATATGTTTGTTTAGGTAAGTTTGGACTCACGAGTACGAGACATAGTAAATCGCAATATGGCAACACCATCACCGCATACATTTGATGAAGCTCAGTTGCAAATCTACACGTTGATGCATCGTGACTCATACCCTCGATTTATCAACTCAGCAATTTACAAACAGCTGGCACAGATTGGTAATAATAATGGAGATGGTGCAACGAGCAGTGCAACCAGTGGGCAGGCAACTCCGACAACTCACAAACAGAGCAATGCGTAATCCTAACCTCATAGTGAACAATAGTGATAGTTCGCACGCTGATGCTGGACCAATTTATGTACAAATCATTCTAGTCAATAAAATTTTTAAATGCAAAATTCTTAATATTTCAGATGTCTGAAAAATGCGGTTAAAGAAGCATGAGACACTGCCGAAACTTTGTACATAGTAAAATATTAAAGTTCTACCGTTATAATACTATAAGAGCATATGCTTCTGGTTATCTTGTAAAGTTAAAACTCAAACCAAAATGTTTTAAAAACCACAAATAAAAACTTGTGATACCAAAGAGTTATTTCCAGATTAAACTTTAAGTCAAATGCAAATAATGTAAATTTGAATAAAAACTAAGTTTAAAAGAAAAAATAGCCATTTACATTTTGCATATAAGTTACATTTTCAGGCCTACAATTTATTTCTAGTCGTGGCCTATACTGTTATTGTTACAAGCTAACATCAATATCAAAAGTATCTTGGCTTGAAAACTTTTGTTTTTATACACAGATTTAATAAAACATTTATGTTTAAATATTATGTATGTTAAATTAGATAATATGTTTTATATTGTGATAGAGAATGATCTGTTATATTTATAAAGATTATTTCAAATTTCCATTAAAAAACCATTCTTGTGTGAATACACTAGCCTCAGTCGATGTTGACATTCAAGGATAATCTTCTTTCTTCTAAAGTAAAGAAATAGTTTAGCCAATATTAGCATAATAGGAGTGTAGGTATAATTCTTCTACGTTTTTAGATTTCTTTAAAAAAAATATATATTATCTGTCCCTCCATTATTTTTGTTTTAATCCTTAATTATACATCTTTATATTTATATAATTTAATATGCTACAAAGTACCATGCACATGTGTTGTGTACTCTACAACTTAAATTTTTTCAATAAGCATAGTTTATTTTTAAACATGTTTTTGAACTAACATTTTATAAAACTGTACCTGCACAAACTTTTAACATTTTTAATTACTTGTATGTCAAAAGACTCAATTGATTGCACAACTATTCTAATGTGAATTTTATTATTGACTGACCTTACAAAATTGAGTAACTTCTTTAACTGACAAAGCTCAATGAATTAAGTTCTAAAACATTGGTACAATAAATTTTGTTAATAGCTTAGCATCTTCAGTTATTGTATCAACATTAAAAATTTTGTGTTTGTATTTACCTTAATTGTTCAGATAGTTTATTTATTTAATATAATTAATTTATTTTTCCAAAATAAGAAAGAGTTATTATTACTTTTGTCAAACAAGTAGGATTGTAATTAAATTTCTCCTCTATTGTAGGGACATACTAGTTGTAAAACCTAACTGTTAATGAGACCAGTAACCTATAGTTTATCTTCTGCCTATAACACACTTATAACTTTTAAAAGATGAATTTTTTGTGAAAACAATTGTAAAAAAAATGATTACTTTTCATCACCATGTTGTAAATATAAGAATACCTACAGGCTCGGAGTGCCTCTAACATAAACCTCTTCATCTTCCATTTCCCCACCATATTTCTGTTCTTACTCCCTCATAGATTCTCTTTCATTCTCCACATTCATTTCATCTCTTCAACCATCCATTTCTTGGGTTTTTTTCTAATTTTCACCTCATACATGTTTTTTATCTCTCTTATCATTCTTTTTAAATACTGTAATGAGTGATTTCAATTTATTTTCAATCTCTTCTTTTCCCAACATTTTACTAATACTTCCTTTCGCCATTTAATCAATTTTTCACCAATCTAACTAATGTATCAGAATTTTCATTTAACTTGCCTAAATCTAGCCTTAATGTTTCTCTTTAAAACTGAAATAACCTTTTACTGATACACATGTTGGCCTAACTAATAGGAAGATAATATGTCTGGGATTTATAATACTTAATTTTCCTTGGATTACTTTTTATCCTCAATATGGTTCCTTATGTCTGGCAAGAAACCACAGATTTACTTTCCATTCAACAGTATATTTTTTATTCCTGTTTTTATTACATTTTTTAGATATTTGGAAATAATTCCTTTCTTCAATTTTACTTCTTCAATTTATCTGCTATCATTTATACTAGCGATTATCAGGCAAACTTGTATACTTAAAACATCGTTCCATAATATTTCATTGCACTCCTATACATTTAATATTACCATACATTGAATTTCCTTTACTTCGACATAAATTTAACTAGATTAAATCTAAAGTTTATTAATACAGGTGTAAAGCAATATCTTATATTGTTTTTCTAATGCTGTATATTTTTAATTACATTTTTCAAAATCAATAAAAATCCGTTTTCTAACATTTAAAGAAAAATTACATTTTAAGTAAACATCTTAAAGATATGTTTATATTAATAATTTAAACCAAATCATGTTTTGATTTGTCAGCCAGCAAATTATTTTTAAAATAACCTGCAAATTAAAGAAATAATCTAATACTATTATTTTATTACAAGAAAACTTTGTAGCCAATTTATTCAGTTTATTTCACAATTTTAATATTGAAGTGAATTTTTCAAAAAATTACTGTGAAATAATTCTATGAAAGATACTGATGATATCCTGCAAGTACAGTAAAATACATTTTATCTCACTTGGTAGCTTTTTATTTCACTTTATTTTTAATGCATGCAATTCACGGAGGGCACATTTTTTTCTTGAAATATTTACACTCATGACCATCAAAACCAACATAAATAATCAACACTGATTTTTTAAAATTTTATTGAACAAACTTTAGTGAAGCTAAATCAAATAGATAAACAGAATCCTGCAGTACCATAACTACAGTATATTCCTAAAAATACAGTTTATCACAAATCTGTGAAAATAAGCTACAATGGACAAAATTAGAATTGTTTAAAAATTCTATTTTTCCAATTCTTGCATTAACAAATAATATTACAGTAACTTTTTTTATTTCTAGTCAATTTTTAAAAAATAATAATAAATTTTAGGTATTTAAATTCAAAATCATAAGCATAATTTGCCAATGGTGTTGAAATATTGTTTTTTTCTCTGGGCAGTACAGATTTTCTGCAAATATAGACATTTCTATAACATATGTGTATGGAAACGACTACGGGAAAACCATTGTTTCTATACTTTTATATTATATGAGAGGTAAGGTCTTAAACTGTGGTCACTATTTTAACTGGAAGACTATTTTACTTTTTACTTACTGTACTGTTACAGTTAACTTAGAATTTAATTTAGATAAACCTATTTTCAAAAAAAGTTGTTTTATATTTCTATTAAGAAGTACTGTAATAACCTTTTTTTATATTACGTCAAATGTTGTAGCCAGCAATATCCACGAGGATAATCTTTGTATCTTATAAAAAACGGTATTTAGCTGATGGTTTTAAAAGCATATTTAGATGTGACCTACTTAAAATATAAGTAATTATTGTATAACTAAATGAATATTTTAGAACTTACTTACTGACGTGTTTTGAAACAATCGTTTACGAAGCTATCACTCTACTGGCAGTAGTTGCATAAGGTATAGGTTTGCGGGTATAAGATTTATGAGTGTAGAGATTGGGGGATAGGTTGGTTGTTTACAATATAATAGAAAAAGGTGTTATTAGAGTAAATGAAATGATTGTTTCAAAACACATCATCAAGTAAGTTGTTAAGAATTTATGTAGTTACATAATAATTACATATAGTTTATTCAGTGATTCTAGATGATTACAACAAGCAACTACATAAAATAACTGTGAACTTTTTTACCCGTTCCACTTAGACTGATAATAATCTTCACCTAAAACCAAATTTAAAGTTGTAAAAATACAAATACATTAGCTGATATCTTACAAAACTCCTTAATGAATTTATTTAACTCTAAATAAAATAGTGTAAAAATTTTAAAACTTATATATGTTAATGAAATGTAAAAGGTTGTTGTAAGGTATGTTATTATGAAATAGGAAACGTTGAACGCACAAAACTGTTGTATTTTCAATGTTAAACATTGTGGTTAAAATTGTTTGAAAGGATTTGAAGAATTTTCTTTGTTTATTACACTATTATAATTTATTTTATTACCTTTTTTTTGTTTTTTAAATGAACAATTATTGTGATTGTCTAGTCTTTGTGAACAAGTATATTTAGGTTTAATATTTATAGTTACCTTTTTGATTTTTAAGTTTGTCTATCTTTATAAGAGTAAGAATTGTGAAACCTAAAAATTAAAGTTATTGTAAACAAAAAAACACTTCATTAAGTTATTTTTCCGCTGTTTAAAACCTAATTTTGTTTGGAAAATGGATTTTTTCCCAAATTACAAAGGAAATTTGATAATTTGGGTCTACGTTCATTTTTATTTAATTGACACAATTTTATAAAAACTATTTTTTTTATGCATTTCTATTTTATTAGCTTAAAGTGTGACTACACAGTAGGCACACTCCACTAGAGATGGCACTAGTGACACTGCACTAAAGATGGCACAATGAGAGATAGCCCTTCAGGATACTACATTACAATATAAAAGAGCAAATAAAAGCCACAACAATTTATAAAATGATAATGGGTATAAAGTTGCTGTAGAAGACACAGAATCTGTTAAAAATATAAATGTAGTTATTTTTGTAATAACTAAATGCCTAACCTGTGATGGTTGAAAAACTGTGCTGTATATTTAGTTTATTTATTTGTATGTATAGTACAGGCTTTTAAACTTGGAGTAATGTGAAACTAACTACTGTCTTAAATTATAAGGATTCTTCTATATACAAAAACTTTATGCAAAAAATTACTTAAAATTTAGTTCCAATAAACTTTAGTATCTTAAAACATAGAGTTAATGAATCCTGTATATCATTCAGTAGTTTATTATGATTATAAAGTCCTGGTGAATGGTATTCATTATAAGAGTTGCCTCAATTTGTAGAGCAAAAACTAAATTTTTAAAACTTGATTTTATTTGTATTGATTTATAATAACACTAACTTAAAGTGTTAAATTTGTTTATATGTTTACAATAACATTTAAATTACTATGAAATCAACTTCCAATTTACACAACAAGAAAATTCTAATATCTTATGTGAATCTTTAATCTTCGAGGGGGCATGAATTTTCATATGTGAGAGGGTGCTTGCTGAGGTTTATTCCGCACAAAAAACCGTTTAAATTTAAATAGTATTCGTTTTTATATTTAGATGACTTTATAATTAATTACTATATAAATACATTGTAAACAATTACAGATATAATTTTGTACAATTTTGAATTTCTAAAAGTCATATTTTTAAAAATATCTTGAAATGTTAAAACGTGTAAGCAATGTATACTAGACCATGGTTTTTATTATGGGAGAGGCGTTTGCGAGTTATATTTCTGTAATAAAATAAATAAAAGTCTAATATAAAAACATCTAATTGTGATAGTACAAATATAAATTTGAAATTTATTATAATATTTAGTGACAATAAAGGATTGTTTTACTTCAAATATATAAGTCTAAAAATTAGTAGATGAAAAAAATTTTGCCTTTATATCACAATAGGTTCTACAGTTGAATAAAACTAGCAAAAACTTAATCTTTGTTGAAAAAACAACTCATAAATGTTAATTTTCAAACTCAATACTCCCCACTAGTGTAGAGTGAACATAACCCATTCTCATGAGAATTATGTTTCTTCTTGCTGTCCTCCATTGCCTTACTGGCTCAGTATACCGCAGCATTTTTCGGTTTTTACTAAAAATTGTTTTGGTCCCATAATCAAACAGCAATGTAATTGCTTCCTGCTAGAATTTTTAACACATTCCTGCAAAATTGACAGATTTTCAACGAATTGACCATTTTTTTCATTTTTACCTACTATTTCTTCATTTGTTTCATTTTGGCTTCTTCCTCAGGCTCATCATCTGGGAGGGTTATCGTTTTCATCAGAATTATCTAACAGCTGTGTAACAAAATTTCCGGTAGCCGTATTGCTGGAATTTCCCCTTTTTCGACAGTAACAAGCATTTACGAATTCTCTCCTCTTCAAATGGAACAACAGTAAAATGTGAAACTTAGATACTAAAATGACATACAACACTAAAATAATAATCACAACTAAAACAGTAATGATTTAATTCCAAAACGTCTTTTGTAATGTAAATAGTCGTGCACGAGGAACTCCACACAAATAAGTTACATGAAAGGGCGCTTGCGGGTAACCTGATTAACCTGTGGTGTGAAACCTGATTAAATTCACACTAACGCTACTTCAAAAAAATTAACAAAAATAGGTTGGGCCGAATACAGGTTGTAGAGTAACGAGCTGGAAATAAACATCTGACAACTGGAAAGATGTTTTATTAGCAAATAATGATACGTGTGGAGAAAAACTTCGCATGCGCCCTCTCGAAGGTTAATAAAATCCTTTAAAGATTAAAAAATTAACCACAATAATTGAAGTATGAAAAACATGGAAATTTCTAGTTTGAAATTCATAAAATGATATCTTTCATATATTTAAATAAACATATTGTGAACATTAATATTCGATTATTATACATATTCATGGCTAAAATTAAAACTAGTAAAACAAAAAGCGAAAAAATTTACTTGATATTAGTAGTATTTTCATAAGAAATTCATTCATTACATTCATTAAAGATATTTGCCAATCACCACAATCATGCATAACAATAACATATTACTAATTGGGGTGCAAAAATTACGTTTCCCGTTCCCTATCCTAACTTCCTTCATCCTTAAAATGTTTATTGGTCAAATTTCTTTGTTTTTCTCTTAAATTTAAGTGTTTAGTGTACACTACTTCTGAAGTACATGATGAGTAATCATATTTGATTGGATTTCAATTGAAGTGTTTGCTATTTAAATCTATTTAAAATAAAAACTAGTTAAACCAACGTTCTGTGACATTTTTTTAAAATATACAGTAGTAACTCAACCTGCTGAGTTATAAAAAGATTTTCAGATAAGATTTAAAACCCTGGAAAAAATTTATATGTTACACCTTATATGTCTAGCCTTTAAAGAAAATATGTTATAAAAAATTTTTTAAACAAATTATTATGACATAAAGTACAGTAAAACCTCTCATATCTGGCTCTCTCATAACCAGAACCTCTGATATCGTGATGTAATATGAAAATAAAATAATCGTCTTTATTCCGGAAGGCCTCTTTGTTCTTTTCTGACAGCCAGTCTTGTTTGAGACTCCTTATCATTCAGTTCACTAGTGTTTTACAGATTTGTGTAGTACTCAACTTAATCAGTTGAGTATGAGTGCCCATATCATTTAGTTTACATATGTTCTACAGGATTTTGTGTAATATGGTAATTAAGTTAGTTATTTTACCTAGAGTTTATAACCTACAATATACAGTACTACAGAAAAGCGGGAAAAAATTGTGTTTTCTATTGAAGGTAAGATTTGTGCAATAAAACTATTAGATGCAGGAGAGGCATGTAAAGAAATTGCAAATGAGATAGGTGTAGGAACTGAAAACCTGGAAAATCTCAAATGACTATATCACAATGAGGTACTAACGGTTATAATGCCGATATGGATGCAGAAAGAAGTGTTCCCGAGTGCTTAAAAAGCGTAGACTTGCTAGATGTTGCTTTATGGATTACTACAGCTTTGAATTACAAAAAGAACAATGAAGGGGATTAAAAACTTTGTTAGGGAAACAAATGGAGAAATTGACTGAAACATTCCTTGATCTAAGGAAATGAACAGTATGGGCATGACTGAACGGATGAAAGGAGATGGAGCTCATGAGTTTACTACTAGTGATAAGTGATAATATAGATTTATGTTCAGGCAATGGCTGCCGAAGATGATGAAGGAAACAAAGCATGTCGCAGAACGTTTTTCAGGTTCCGTGGATTTTCAGGCATTTGACCTGCTGATTGAGTATGTTGAACAAGACGATGCAACAGCAGCCGACCGTCTACTCTTTAGAAAGTGGAGGAATATTTCATCTTTTTCTACCAAAACTGATAATTAATCTACATATGTATGTATAGTATTAAGGAACTGAACATACAGGCATGTAACTAAATTGTATGTTCAGTTCTATAATGCTATTAAATTATAATTAAAATCTGTAATAAGTGTAGGTTATTCACTTTAAACAATCATACATCTGCTTCCAATATGAATGGTAGTAGAGACGTACATCATTACATAACCACTCTCCCATATCTAGATTTTTGTTATCTGGATCGACCTGCCGCTACATTGATCCGGATATGAGAGGTTTTACTGAACATAGTTTTATATGCCTCAATAAATCATTACAGTTATTTTGTTTTAAATTGTTAGCTGTATGACTACATTTATATTTTAAATATCAACTACTATAAATTTCAATCATTCTTCAAAAATTTTCCTTGGCATGTGTAAAACTATAATTTGCTTTATTGTTTAACAAAATTTATTTTATTATTTAATGACTACTGGTACTGTGTTTGTACAGTTTAATAATAAAGTACTTATCTCATATTCCTAATTAAGGAACAGCAACAAGCTCATAATGCCATTGTTAGTGTAATAATAATTTGCTCATCAATTCAAAAATATTAGAGTTTAAGGAATTTCTATGAGAGTACATTGCTTAAAATAATCCACACAATATTTCATTAAGAACATTATATGTAAATATGTAAGATTAATTTTACATTTGTATTTTTGAGACTTGCAATACAAAATTTAATACTATTAGTTTAATTGAAGAATAAAAACTACCTGTCTCAATTGTTATAAAATAAACGATCTATTAAATTTTGTATGAAATTTATAACAAATAATGGTTTCTAGTAAATAAAATAAAGGAGTAAATGTTATC
Organism: Prosapia bicincta; assembly: GCA_036971475.1. Classification (NCBI taxonomy): domain Eukaryota; kingdom Metazoa; phylum Arthropoda; class Insecta; order Hemiptera; family Cercopidae; genus Prosapia; species Prosapia bicincta. Next base: position 272,184,924 of record JBAIZL010000002.1, on the reverse strand, counting down.
CATTTTGACATAATGTAAATAAAAAAATATAATAAAAGAACTAAAACCATCTTTAAATTAAGGTAAAATTCATGAATGACAAAACTGAATCAAACATATTAAATTTTATTTAATATATTGTTTAATTAAACATATTCTTTAATGTCATATAACTTATTAAAAAAAGAAATAACAAACTTCTAAATTATTTTATATATGATTATAAAGTCACGTTTGCGGATATGTTATTTGTTTTGATTCTTTAACATTTGTATTACCTCTAATGAATAAGGAATCATGTAGCCTAGTGAAAAAGACAGTATGAGGGACTACCCAAAAGCTTCAAAAATTCAATTTAGATTAGGATATTACTGAAATACAGTCTATTATTGCTGGAAGAATTACACCTTCTTGTAATAGTTGCTATTAAAACTGGTCAAAATCTGGAAGAATTACTGCATAAGAACTTTTTGTTTAAACTCGTGTTTTGGATCACTGCAGTGTGGTATATATTCTAAATATAATGCAAATCCCAAAAAGCAGCCCCAAATTTTTATTAAATTTCATTAATAAAATATGCCAAATTTTGACTCGATGCAATTCAAATTGAAATACAGGTATTACCTGAATCCTAGCTGGAAACATAATTCATGGATAGGTGTGTGTATTTTAGCAGGAAACAAAGTAAATGAGAAAATAACATATTCGCTGCCCTTGTGTATTATTGACCAGATAACGAGCTTGCCTAAGCCCATTATTGAACATACACACATCATTCTACAAACTTCAATTCTTTTGCTGTATATTTATTACTTGTATTCTAATTCTATTTTAAAAACATTATCCTGGTTTCAGGTTTGCGCCACCCCCTCCCTCAAAGTGCTCTGTGATGCATCATAGTGTTAGATGTTACTAAAAATTGCTTTCACAAATAATCTATGTAACATTTTATTTAATCAATTTTACATTTGTCCCAACACATTATAATCTAAAAATCCTTTTGACGTCGAATCTGATAACTTTAGAACTTAATAAAAAATTAAGGGTTTTATAAATGTTACAAATATCTTGATTATGATAACAGTTCAAGGCTCTAAAATTCTTCAAAGAATTGTTGAAATCTTAGCCTTTGTGATATGGTGGTCATTTGAAACTTATCATGTTTAATAACCTATAAAACTCTTATTTGTTGAAGTAAGTATGAGATCGCTTTCAGCAATGATGAAATTTCTAAAAATTAAAAAGTTTTATTTACTTGCAGTTTTTGTATTGTACATCTTGAATTTTTTTAAAAAATCACTACTGTTAGTGTCGCTTGGCGAAAAAACCACTATTTACTGTTATTTTTCAGCAGACGCAACCACTAATCTACCACTGTTGTTTCGCACTAGGTTAGTGCATTGTTCAATGCTGTGAGTCACGGAGAAGACTTCAAAGTTGTTTTACTCAAATCACCTATTTTTACTTTAGAAACAAAATTCTTCCTAATTTAATTTGTTTGTTTAATACGTCTCAGAACAAATATCTTTAGAGTATTGGATTTTGGACATCTTCAATCGCGGTGTTACTGTAGTAATTGTATTTGAAAACAAGATGACTACTGTAAGGTTAATTTCAACATTCCTTCTAAAAATATATGTAACAGCTATTTACCATTATGTATGGTTATTATTTAAAATATTTCTAGAACTTTTGAGTATCCCTCATGCATTACTGATTGTTAAGCTATTTGGTTTTCATATATGTAGGCTACCGCTATAAAATTTTAAAGGTACAACTTCTTTTAATGAGCAATGTCCAATACTAAAGTGAGTTTAAAGCAATTCCAAATATTTTGTACAACATTAAAATTAGATAATTATGAGTCTAATGTTTATTACAGAAGGTTTTACAATAACCTTTGACCTGATTTATATTGGACAGCCTTCAATAAATTAACTAAAAATTTATAAAGCAGTAAACAAATGTTTAAAACTTCCAATATATTTTTTTTGTTTTTTATTCTTTAAAATATTAAATTAATTGTAGTTATTCTTACTGTACCATTATTCAAACATTGTATACCTAATTACTGATACAGTGTATGCCTTGAAGGAAATCTTGATTTCTGCAAAGAAGCTTTAAAAATCAATTCTCTTAGGTATAGTAGTAATTTATTCCCAGGGATAAATTAATCACTAAATTACTAATTGTTGAAAAATGTAAATCAGTTCGTGAAGAATTAAGTTTTTAGCATGTTTTAGTGCTACATGATAGAAAATATCAGATGATAACCATGTAATTTCATGAAAATGCTTGCTCACAACATTGTTTTTTTCAGTTGAATTTTAAGTAATAAACTGTTATTTTAATTCAAACTGATATTAATTTTATATGTATTGTGTTAATGGTAAAGCTGATGTGGTTAATGTAAGATTTAATAAATTATGTATAACAGCTTGCATTCAGATTGTAGCTTTTCTTCATGAAAATTGACGATACTCTATGATAAGCAAAGAGTTTAATTTCTTCATTCCTGTAATAAAACAAGATGAAAATGGTATAAATGCCACAGTGTGATATAGTGTAGATGAAATTAAAAATCTCTACTCCTATGTAATGTTAGTTTGATTGCTAAAAGTAGTAAGATTATTTAGCCTTCTTTCTAGAATGTATTTCTAACCTTTGTTCTACGTGTTTTCTTCTTTAATTTATGATACTAAAATTCTCATTAAAAAAAATATAAATATGTTTATAGAAGTAGGATATTAAACTTACACCATATACATACATCGTAGTCAACTTGGGCTGCAATAGTGTTACTTAAGTGTGAAACAAATATTAATGCCAGAAAACTTAATTGGTACAAAATATCCTCGTTATAAAATTATTTATAATTTGTATGTAGTTGGTATCATTTTATAGCGAGAATATATTGCACCAAATATGTTTTATTATGTGCAACAACAGTGTTGTTCAATTCATTGAATAATAATGTTTGACTACTGAACTTTAATAAAAGCTATTTTCTCAAAATAATGTTTTGATAATTAGATAATGGTTTTGTTTTAATATTGTTTAAATCAAGATCAACTATTGTATTATTTCAATTATTACAATAAGAATCTGAATTGAATGAAAAATTGAAATGTAAATCTGTTTAATTTTAGCAACTATTTATATTTTTCTGTAGCTGTTATTTATTTGTTTCATGCTGTTGTAAAATAATTAAGTTCCTATCAATACAGTACATGGTTATCACTGACTGTAATACGATATTAATATAAATGCTTATATACTCCTACATTTTGAGTATATATTTAAATGTGATTAATTTATCCTTAAATAATTGTAAATAATTTTGTGATATTTGGAATAATTCTCTGAAACAGGATACAAGTAGAGAAAATTATTTATAAATTACGCAAAGGTCGTTAACCCTGGTGCAAAAGTGAATAAAATATGGATTGTACGCACGTAGTTATGTAGTAAAACACCGCGTGTATGTGTAACATAGTTACCTAAACATGTTTGCAGTTTATTTGTACTTTTTTATTTCGTTTAAACAAACTGGTGAAGTGCACAAACACTCTTGAAAGTGACTCGGTGATGTCTATGCACCGATAATTTAAAAAATTCTATATAAAAATATAAATGTACATTAAAAAATCCTCAATCATTGTGTATTGTATGTGTTCTGACATTACATTCTAGGACTGAAAAGTTGGTCCTCTTCTTGTATGTGTATAGTTAGTTTACATTATGGACCACATTACGGAGTGTGCGCGAATCTATGAACGTATGTTAGTGTATGTACCATTTAGAAATTTTTACTAAAAATATTGTTTGTTAAGACTTATTCTCACATCATCTCTAGTCATTTAGTGCAAAGTGTTTTACCTAGAAACACAACTTTGAAACTTGCAACTTTTCAAACGAACAAATCTTGTAATTTTATTCCCTTAAAACAATATTATATCTGTGCTCCGAAATAAAAAAGTTGAATTTTATGAAACAAGATACTTTTTGTTTACCTTTCCTATTATTTATTTTATTATAAATTGTGCAGTTAGTGGACACTGGTTTTACAATAATAGTTGTTATATTTTAGTTTTTGTTATTCTGGACTCTAACTTTTAATTTTACCAAAGATATTGTTCAGTCACATTTCCTTCTTTTTTGGTTAACTACTTATTTAATAAGTGAATGATATCTAAAATGGAAATCTAAACAATATAAATGCATCTACAGTATACAATAAAATCTCACAATGTCAAATTAAACGATTACATATACTCATATATCTGTCTGGAAACTTTGTACAAACAGGGCCTACCTGAATAGAAGCCTATTTGCAGATTTGCTAGAAGTCTTGTATGCCATATTGGTTCATTATCAAGTATAAATTTTCTAAATGAGGAAGAAAAACATAGTAAAACTTAAGGACACAAAAATATAAAAGTATCTAGAAACTTCTGGACTTATCATAAGCAACTATGATTCTAGACTCTACAACCTAGAATTATATATAAATATATATTAATTACTTTAAAAATAGTTTATGACTATCCGAACTTTAAATTTTGTAAATTTACAAAATTTAAAGTTCGGATAGTTATAAACTATTGCTAAAGTAATTAATTAAGATTCACGGAACGTAATGGACTACAAAATATAGCAGATAAAGGACTCGTTTAAAAAAAAGTTCCTTGCTTTCGTCACTTAATACTAACAAGTTAATCAACCAACTAAAGAGCTACTCCAATGGGTGAAAGATCAATGCCAATTTTTCTCGCTGCAGGAAAAGAAATGTTTTGTAGAACAAATATTGCAAAAAAAATACATGGAAACAAAATTTGCTTAAAATCCTAAAACTATCTGCTATTTTTTTTTCAGAAAATAAGTTGAAAGAAAATAATAACAGCTGGATGTTGTGACAACTAGGACTACTTTCTCCCTCTGTCTTTCCACTAACCTCAGGCACAAAGCACATAACATAGCTTTTATTCACCTGCTTCGATTGCTGGAGTGTTAGGAGTGTTGAAGTTCGGGTTCCCAAGATTTTACTGTAACCACCCGTCTCATGAACTTATAATAAAGTAAATTTTTAACTTACTAGAACAAAACTGTGCAGGAAGTAATCATCATCAATGTGTTCAAAAATTTCTTGATTCAACAACTTTTTTTTAATTCACTTTAATTATAATTTGGTACGTCTTGTGATCACATAGTTTGAATTTAAAGATTGGTTGAATGTCATATACAATGAAGTTCATTAATAAAATTCAATGTAACTGTGTTTTATCTTGTAAAGAATTTTTTAAATATCATTCCAAACCTTGAATACATTATTTCATATAGTTGTCATTGAATGATTAAGTTAAAAAAAAAAACAAAACATACAAGCCAACTGTTGCAACTGGTTATGCAATTTCCTGTCCTCAATAGAATGTTAAGATTGGATGGTGATGCAAAAGAAAGGATAAATAACTGGATTAATAATAGAGGTTTTTGTTTAGTTTCAACAAATATAGATATTGTGTAAAAATATAGACTGCATTTAAAATGTCACATCATTTTAAAATATCCATTGTTACTCCAAATATTCATCACTAAATTACTATATCAATATGTTCATTTTTGTCTTGAACAAAGAACTTTGAAAAGAGGAGATTTGAGTTTCATTTAAAATAACTAAAGAGTATATCTATAGTTCTCTGGTTGATAACTATTAAGTTAACATACACGTGCGTATGCATATGCACTCAAATGGACAGAAATGCCATTTAAAGGCCAGCAAATTTTTTTTAAAAAATTTGTTGCTCAAGATACAGGTTAAAACGTTAATAAAGGCAAGGCCTAATGTTAAAAAAACTTTGTAATATTCAAGAAATAATTTATAATAGATAAAAATGAATCAAACAATCCAAAATTTAATTAGCTTTCAAACTCAGCAGACATATATAGGATTATCCATGTAAAATCACCTAATAAGACTCAAAGTACATGGTTACAGATTTGATAAAATATTTTTATGCTAAAAGCTGTAAATTAAACATTTTTAGAACAAATTTATTGAAATTATGTAAAAACAATAAGTAAGTAATTGAAGATATAATCTAAACATGTAAAAAATTTACTTTTAGGAAGGTTGATGGGGTAAAAATAGTAAATCAAAGAGTAATATATATAAAAATTTGCAAAATATGTGAGGTAAAGACCAAGTATTAAAGACATCAATGGACAGTGCTAATGAGAAGAAAATGTCAAGACCGTGAGATCTTAATAATCAATATAAACTCAATAACGTGGAAGAAAAACTAAAAATAGCACTAGAAAAATGAACGACATTTCTTTAAAACGCTTATAAAGTAAAATAGAATATCCTATGAACAGAAATAAAATAATTAACTAAACACTTTTAAATGTTTATAAACTTGACTATAGCAGCACTTACTTTGTTTGTTGAGGACGGCCGTTTCGGGAGATGTGTACCATTTTCAACTCAGACCGTAACTGATCTCAAGGTTTACGTAGGTTAGGGTGTTAGTGGGGGGGGGGGATATTATTGTGGTGTGGCTGAATTTTGTGTGTGTTAGGAGTTATGATGTCAAAAAGTGTGTGTGAGTTGTAATGTAATTGTGTATTGAGTATGTGTGTAGGTTGTAGTTTGAAGTGTCTGTATATTTTGTATTGTTCGGTTGTGTAGCGTTGGTTATTTCTGTGTTGTTTTGAAGAATTTGTAGGTTAGATGTTATGTCTATGTAGTCATGTTTTGTGGAGTTGAGATGATCAGCGAAGTTTGATTGGTAGTTATTGTTTGTTAGTGCTTTTATATGTTCTAGGTAACGTGTGTAGAAGGACCTTCCTGTCTGGCCTATGTAAAAACTGGGGCACGAACTGCAAGTTAGTTTGTAAACTCCAGTGGTGTTGTAAATGTCGTCGATTTTGTTGTTGGGTTTAAATTTTTTATTGAGAGTGTTGTGTGGGGAGTAAGCTATTTTGTAGTTGTATTTTCGTAGTGTGTTGGGTAGATTGTGGGTTTTGGAAGATCTGTATGGTATTGATAGGTATTTTATGGGATTGTCCTGTTGTGTGTTTGTATTTGGGTTACTAGATTTATTTTTTAGGCGGTTGTATAATTTGTCAATCATTGTTGGGTTGTATCCGTTAGTTTGTGCTATATATTGTATGGTGTTTAACTCCTCGTAGTGTTCTTCTTTGTCTAATGGTGTTTTAAACAGGCGGTATATTACGATATTGTAAGCAGCTAGTTTATGTTGGTGTGGGTGGTTTGAGGGGCTGTGAATGGTCGTATTGGTACTAGTGGATTTTTTGTATATGTTGAATTTATGTGGTTGTTTGTCTGTTCGTTTAATTGTAAAGTCTAGAAGTTGAAAGAGTTTTGTTGTTCTGTTTCAATGGTGTATGTTAGTTTTGGGTGTATGGAATTAAGGTGTTTTAGAAATATGTGTGCTCTGCATGTGTTACCTTTATATAATGTTATGATGTCGTCAACATATCTGTACAAGTAAATTATGTTATCTGAGTATTTATTGTTGTGTAAAATGTGGTTTTGTTCAATATGATGTATGAATATTTCTGCTAAGATGCTAGCTATGGGGGAGCCCATAGGTAGGCCATCTTTTTGGTTGTAGAATGTGTTATTGTAGGTGAAGTAATTTTGAGATGTCATTAATTTGTGAGATGGATGATTTCGACAATGTGTGTATGTGGTGTATTTGTGTCTATAAGCATGTTTTTGAGGATGTTGATGGTTTCTGGAATGGGGATGTTTGTATATAGATTTGATATATCAAAAGAGACTAAAGTGGAATTGTGTGGGATATTTAAGTTTTTTTTTGTCTATTAGATTTAGGTTTTTTTATGCCACAATGATTATTAAATTTTATATGGTTTCAGATAGTTTTGTCGAGGAATTTGGTTAGAAGATGAGAAGGGGCGCTTGTATGGTTGATTACAACACAGAAATAACCAACGCTACACAACCAAACAATACGAAATATACAGACACTTCAAACTACACCCTACACACATACTCAATATACAATTACATTACAACTTACACACACTTTTTGACATCATAACTCCTAACACACACAAAATACACCCACACCTCCATAATATCTCCCCCCCCCTTAACACCCTAACCTATGTAAACCTTGAGGTCAGTTACGGTCTGAGTTGAAAATGGGACACATCTCCCGAAACGGCCGTCCTCAACCAACAAAGTAAGTGCTACTATAGGCATGTTTATAAACATTTAAAAGTGTTTAGTGATAACTAGTAGCTCACATGAAGATGGAATCAACAAATATTAAAATAGTTAAATTATTTAATAAGTTATAATAATTAATAAATTTCAATCGATTTTTGTAAAGACATTTGAGATAAGTCAGTGTGGCAAAGAAAGGGAAATGTCAGCAGTGGGAGGTCCTGGCTGCCAATTGAAGTAGCACACAAAGTTCAAATGATAGAGGATAAGAACGCTAATGGGAACAGAAAAGAGACAATCAGAACTCAGTCAAAAAAGATGTTGCAACTGGAAATGTTGGAAAAAGTATTGGGATGAATGCAAAGCCTGCCGGCGGAAGTCTCTATTAAAACCTTTTTTCAAAATGTTTAAGGAGAGACCCTTGCAGGCTAAGATTTTAATTTTTAGTCCTGACAGGTAAACTATCATTTAGTCGTTTTCTCTAACTGCCAAGAATTACAAAACGTAACAAACTATTTTAAATTTTAAAAGTAAAAATCTGTGTAAAAGTTTGATTTCATTTTAAAATTTGAAACTAAAATAAACTAAAATGCTGAACTAATAAAGCTGATATAATATTAAACTGCCAAATAGAGAGGTTGCAGAATTTGAGGGCTTCACGACTTCAACAGACCAATCCAGGATCTACGCTCAGGGATGAATCGGATGACAGTTTGTCAATTTCCGAGGAACTACACTACAAAATCGAAAGGCAAGTCAAAACCAGAAATAATTAAATACTTTTTCAAAAGTCTTATTTTCAAATAAAAATTCATTCAATGCAAACAATCATTTTCACAAATATATTTGGCTTTACTACAAATTTATAAAATTTCAGTGTTAAATAAATTAGTAAAGTCTCTCCTAATGTTAATATTTGCTAAACAATAGATTAAAATATGAGAAATAAATTAATAATAATTAGTAAATATTAATTTGTATATTAAAATGTTTTGATGAGATGTATTCGAAAAATTAACTGTTCACAAATCTACTACAATTATACGAACGAGTTGAAATATTGAAGTTAAACAAAAGATTAATAATTTTGATTTTATTTTAACTTAAAAGTGTTTGGTGGAAAATGTTGTTTTGTTGATTAAATAATTTCTGTTAATACTTTAGTTGTTAAAATAGGTTATAATGTTTAAGTTGGAAATAAATTTAAAAGTTGGAGATTTTAAACAATATTATTAAGTTTATAAAAATTTATAAAAATTATAACCAACCACTTAAGGTCTAAATTAAAATATTAGAGTCAAATAGAAAGTTTGAATCTGCTTAAAATCTAAACACATGTTTATTAAAAAGGGGAAAAGAAATATATTATCAGAAATGGGTTAACAACCTTCATAAATAATTTCAATGGAAGGATAAATTAAATATGTATTTATGAAGAAAAAAATATTTAACTGGTTCAAATTAATTGTTTTGATCAATAGTGTCTTACTAAATTTTAATTATAAATAGTCAAAGAAATAAATGTTAATAATTTTTAAATTTCGGTAATGTGCATGATTAAATTTTCATAATAAAATCTTGAATTAAATATTAGTTTTTGAGTTGAAAATAATCATAAAATTAAATGGGTATAAGCTTAAAAATAGTTGTCATGATATAATTAGTATGTTCAAAAAAGATAGAAAAAATTCCAGAAATATTAAAGTAGACAAAATAGTATATGAAATATATGTACAAGTATATTCTTCAATATTATGTATTTTAAGATTTCAATTTATTTGCGTAGGGCAAAATACTTAAATATTATATCATAAAATTTTAAAAGTAACGATGGGTAAGATTGCTCAAAATCATTAATTAAATTATGTAGATAAACTGTAATCAAACCTAGAGGACTCACGCTAATACCCATTACACCAGATACATTAGACCATTACACCGCTCAGGGTAATTTTTTACCCCAACTAGTTTTCAGGTCAGTATCAGTAAAATAATTGGTCTTATAATTTTAAAAAATATTTAAACATATTTTGTTATACTATAAAAGACATGAACAAACTCGTGAAATATTATTTCCTTTTTTATACATCAAAACATCTTTCACATCTTCGACTTACAATTAGCACAGTATTTTGTTGTTTTTTGTCTAGGTTCTTAGGTCAAAAATCACACCTGTAATTAAAATGTTTGTTTGTAATATCGCCAAATATAAAGCTATAGCATATATTGTGAATAAACGTTTTTTGTTACAATAATCATTAAAATAAAATATTTTATAAACAAGAATAGTTTACAAACACAATATATAAAGTTAATACTTGCAAAAGAAAATAAAATCTCTGTCGACATTGTACACGTTACTATATGCAATCCTGTTCTATCTGTTGTCCATACACCTTTAGGGTTTTTGTACGAAGACATCATTACTTCACAAATATACAAAACCACAAACAAAGCTTTAATTTCTTCAAAAGAAGTTTCTCTCCCTTGAAAAATTGCCCTTTTTTGTCAATATACATTTATTTGTGTAAGACACTATGTAATGAATCAAGTCATTATAAAACAACTGATTCCATGCTTTCAGGGGTGTATTCGAATTTTTTGCTTCTCCCTTTACGCCTGACAAATGAATTATAAAATTACGGGAAGGGGTTCTTACATTCTGATGGGCCGGTTTGCAATACCATTTTGTGGTTGGCACAATCACTCTACCTTCTTTTACCAATTTTAGATTTCCCATAGTAACAAGTAACGCGTTCAATATAAGACAAATTAACTTCGTCAGAGGTGTACTCATTCAAGTTCAGTTCTAACCGGCAGTTTTTAGCGTATTTTTCCTCTAAACTAACATTCATGTTATTTATGTTACCAAAGTTACCTGGATTTTCAATTCCGAAATCCAGATCTCGGTCAACATCTTTATAAACAACACTAGCCTGATCAACATCACTGTATCCACTTTGTTCACTCTCAGAGAAATGATCACTTTTCTCAACATTATCACTTCCTTCTTGAAGATCCTCCATATACTTTATTTTCCATTTCTTGGAACATGCGGTTTATAATATTTGTGTCGTCTCTTATCGCCATGACAAATTATGAACATAGATAATTTAAAATACATTATTAAATTTATAAATTAAAATAAACTTCAGTTATAAAATCCTCACAAAATACAAAACTTAATAAAATTCACTCATAACAATATGGCAAAAAAAAATTAAAATTAATTTATGTGATAAAAAGTTTGTAAAATACAATTTAAAATAATCTTCACTTATAGAAACTTCGTAAAATACAAATAGAAATAGACTTCACTTATAAAAACCTCACAAAATATAAATACAAGTAGACTTCACTTATAGAAACCTCGCAAAATACAAATAGAAATAGACTTCACTTATGAAAACCTCGCAAAATATTAATAGAAATAGATTCCACTTATAAAAACCCCGCAAAATACAAATAGACCTTACTTAGAGAGACCAGTATTGTAACGTAAGAACTCGGACAGGATAAAAACTTTCCAAGTTGTTGCAACAATAATTTCAAACCGTTATAAGTAAACACAAACTTTCAAACTACCTGGTATAGGGACAGAAATAGATACAGGGCGAGTCAATTAGAAGGTATGTAAGGGGTTGAAGAATTTCAGGATTTGCCACTGTTTTATAATCTTTGTTGAAAACTCACTGGGAGAATGATTACCCTGTGCGAGTCCTCTAGGGTTAAAAAATTTTAACACTCTTAAATGTTGTCAATAACATGAATATATGTAGTTAAAGATTTAACAAAAAGCCTGTAAATCTTGAAAAGGAGTGTTGTCAATTTACAAATAAAAAATGGAATTTCAAATTAGCCGTTAGTTTTACTAACATGGGTTTGTGAATATAAGTTCGAGTTGTGGGTGAAATAGTTTTGTTTGGTGATGGTTTGGGGGATTTTGGTGAGGTGGGTTTTTGGTATCTTGTTCTGTAATAATTGGGTCTCTAGGTTGTTAAGGGTTTCGGATACTGGTATGTTGATGTAAATATTTGTTATGTGGAGTGATAGTATTGTTGCCTTTAAAACCGTCACTGCTTAACCTAACAATTCCAAGCAGAAGACACTGATGAAGATCGCCACATGGCAATCAAAAACATTCTATCTCAGTAGGTTTTTACAAATTTACAAAATTTAATGTTTGGATACTCATAAACTAATGTTAAAGTGATTAATATGAAAATTTGTATTCAATCATGGCTACAAAGATCTTTAAAAATACATATGTAGTTAGACAATATTTATATTTGACAATACTTCACCCAAGATTTTTAAAATATCAAGTTGTAGTCATCATGAAATTTAATTTTTAGGATATTCAAACTCTTCCTCAAATGCTTTTTAAAGAAACAGTATTGATGGAATATAGTCTGTATTGTTGGACAAATATAAAGAAAGAAATAGAGGTTTCCTCTTTCACTGTAAAGATCATTTAACATGAAACATTTAACTGTCATATCAGGAATGATAACATCCTTAAACATTTTATCTGTAGATACGATATTTTCTAGACTCATATTCTAACCATCCATCCATTACGCTTTCCCAATGTTAGTAAAATACCTACATCTCATCTCTTTAACTAACTCTCGCCTATATTTCTTTTATTCTATTTTAAAAGAAAGATAAAATTTATTCATAGGAAAGAATGTAAAAATTCATCGATACATTTCATGTAAAACTATTGATAAAAATCATTTTAATGTTAAAAAAATGTAAGTAGTAGGAGACAATATTAGCAACAAAGACAATATAAAGTATAAGAAACACACAAATTAAAAAAATTAAGTAATAATTTCAGCCAGATGTTATTAAACAAATTTTATAAAAATTATCCAAACCATTTATGAAATGTAAAACAGTTGTTTTTGTCAGTAAGCATACAACTAGTACTAGTGATATTAGTGTAATGCAAAAGCACACACTTGTATTCGCCATTTTGCAAATATTATAGATTTTGAAACTACCAAAAAAGAAAATCAATAATTTACTCTACTTCTTTCAAACAATATATATATAGGGCTAAACTTTTAAGGTGAAATTGTCTATTAAACATATATTTTCAGTCTTTAAATATATTTATGATGAACGTCTAACAAATTCTATTTGTCACAATTCCCACATTTTCATTAAGTCTGTAGCAGTATTATGTCAATTTTATTTTTTCCTTTATAGGTTTTTTTTAAACATTTGATCTTTTAAAGTTATTAACTTTGTGTTTTATTCATATGATTGTAAATTGATTTTATTTTTAATGTCTATTGTTTTCTTTTCCTCAGCTTCTTACTCTTCTGTTGTTCTAACTCACTATAAATATGCCTATTTATAACACTCTTAGATCTTCACCTCTTCCTTTCATTTACTCTTACTCATCTGATTCTCAATGAAAGAAATAATTATATTTTATAGTTACCTTATAGTATAAAGAATCATTAAACTTAAATTTTATTTATTTCTAATGATGTAAATTACATGAATAACATTAATGTAATAAAGTTATGGAAATTTGACAAAAATTAGTTAAAATACTTTTTAAAAAAACGTTCATGTTTGTACAGAAATACAATTATATTTTGATTGTTTTTCAGAGAACGTTGGCCCTAAAGTTATATTGATAACTGCTTTCAGTGTTACTAATAGGTCAAAAGTATGTGTGTTATTTAATTAAAAGGTGATATAGCCTATTAATCTTTTCATCAGCAATACTTTCATACAAAAAAAGAAACAAAACACATGTTAAGTAATTACTAGTGTATAATATACACATTAATATATTCACTTTATAATAAGCTGTATGAAATATACAGATCTATAGAAGTCACTAATTTAATATATATTTATATTGACATCATTATTTACTGGTATATAGATATGTTTATTTCATAGTGATTATTTAACCCTACAACATTTGCATTTACTGTGCAGCTGATTCCAGTCGCTTTGTGTCATAGTGACTGGCATTTTAAAGACTACATCTTTATTGTATTGTAAAATAAATTAATAATGAAAATAACATAAATACATAGTTTTTTAAGAGCATATAGAATACGACTACAAAAAATATATACTAATCCAAAAGATAATACTCCTCTAATGGTTCTATGAAAGTATAAATTGGACTATAATATGTGAATACTATGAGTATATACTTATCCTAAAAAAATCTCATTTCAACTTTTAATAGAACAAACAATGGTAAATTTTGGAAATCACTCAATGAAGACTTTTCGTTGAAAACATATTACTTTTTCACTACAATTTAACGAAGATTAAATTAAAATAACTAAGACATGAACATAAAATACCATATAGCTATTGTAAAATGAGTTAATTTTTATCTATTTCAAGCAGGTCAGTTTGTAAACTCGACTATTTTCAGTAAAATTTCATTAGTAAAACAAAAACTGCCAAGATTTTAGTAGGGAGTTGGCATTTTTGCATATTTTTTAGTGCCAGGTCGGGGCAGTACCATATTCATTTTTCTTATATGAGTTGCGTAGTTAGGTTCAGTTTTTCCATTTGGTTTTATCCTTATTTACAAAATTTTCTCCATAAACACGAAGAATATCATCATCCAAAGTAGAGTTTGTAGCGTCATCATCTGCTGTATCCTCCTCCTCTTCACTTTGTTCTATGTCAGTATTTCTGAACAGATCATCAGCTATTTCTTCTTCTGGATTACCTTGACTCCCAAACTCAATTTCAACACATATTGAGAAGAAGGACCGTCATCAAAGGCTGCTAAAACTCTGTCTATTTCACTATAATCCATGGGAAAGCATAATTAAATGTAAAATAACTATCTACTCCCCTTTATATTAATCCAAATAATTTATAACCTAACAAGACACAAGTTTTACCAATAAGTTTTATGCACTTATAAACAGTTGCTGTGGGTCACCGTCACCCGCACATCACTCGGCTGACTGCTGCACTCAGACTAAGCAAAAACAAGCGGGTAGTGTAGTAAAGGGTGAGTTAGGAAGGTACAAGGAAGGGCGTATGGCGTTCATCATCGATGTAGGAATGGCAAAAGGAGAGAAAGCTGCCAGGGATAAAGTTCAAAGTTAAAAGGTTAGTTTCAAATTAAATTTTCCCAATAAGTCTAGATAGTCAATTATGTTTCCATTTCTAATTAATAAATAAAATATAAAGGCCTCTCTACAAAGACAATAAACGCTGAACACGCATATTTTTAATACTCAATTCATCACCGAACAAGGATATTCTCAATTCTTTACAACAAAAACTAACATACACTATAAAAATGGAACAAATCAATTCCCTTAACCCTGGAGTCAGGGCACCACGACTTGTAACGTGAGTAGAGTAGTCTTGGCGCCCAGTCTCACAGACCCATAGTTGTTTTTATTATTGTAAGCACAGTTTTTTTTTGTTAAACTTTTTAACCATTATTTTTGTAGTTAATTGTTCCTAATGAAGAGATTTAGGGCATTATAATATAAAAATGGAAAATTATATTGTGAATAAAGAAGTTTTTTGAACAATAATGCAGTATGAGTAATTGTATAGGAAAAAATTATAAAACTAATAATGAACATAAAATTCAAGTTATTTGAAGGTTAATATTTTAAATCATTGATTATTACAATACAAAAAAAAAAGTATTTGGACAAAATAGTAGTGTTGTCTTTTCCAATGTAAGATGGTCCCATCGGTTGTAACTGTTTGTATTGAATATCAACTTCCATTTCGTGTTCAGAATCTTCCCCATCTTGTTCAGAATCCGTATCTTAATGAAATACTTCTACATGATCCTCTTCTTCTATATCAGATCCGTCAACAAATTCACTATCACTATTTTCGTCAATATTCTCTTCTAATAACTCCTTAATCCGTTCTTGTTCACGGTCTCTTTGTCTTTCCATATTCATATCAATAAAGTATCGTTTGAATCTAATATATACACTATTTGCAACACTTAAATACGAAGAAAACTATTTACACAAACTAAAAATATAGTTACACAAACGTGGGCGCCTAGTCTGACAGACCCGAAATAGAAAAAATACTGTCACACGAGTCGGGGCGCCAAGTCTGTGAGACCCGAATCGTAAACAAAGGCAGGTAGAGCAGTGGCAACAATTCTACCTTGACTGGCACTTACTATTGGACAGCTAGATGGATGGAGGGGTTTCTAGCGCAGTGCTACCAACAGTGGCAACAAAATTTTCCTGCTCCGGGTCTGTGAGACTTGGGGCCCCGACTCCGGGGTTAATTTCTGTAAGCTTATAATTACTTCTACAGATAATCAAATACATAAATTTAACATATACCGAAAACCCACCAGCACTAACACTACCATTCACAACTTTTCAAAACACCCTCACCAACACAACCAGCCCCTTACAACACCATGATATATCAAATATTAAAAATAACTTTAGACAAACAAGGACACCACTCAGAATTAAAAACACCATATAACATATAGCACAAGCCAATGGATAAAACACATCAATGATTGATAAACTATGCAACTGCCTGAAAATTAAACTTAATAACTCAACCCCAAATACTTAACTGACAAGCCCATTCATTACTTGACACTACAATACAGATCACCCAAAACTCATAAAGTAACCAACAGATTTTGTAAATATAATTACAGATCAGCCTATTTCAGACACATTCCCCTCAACAAACAATTTAAATCCAACATTACAAAGAAAAACATTTACAATTCCTATACTGTTTACAAACTAACTTTCAGTTTGTGCCTCAGTTTTTACATAGGCCAGATAGGAAGATTGTTTTGCACATGCTACCAAGAACACATAAAAGTACTCAGAAAAAAACACCCAATCATACTTTGCTGAGCATCTCATATCCACAGACCAAAACTAAACAAACATAACATCAATTCTACACCAATAACCAACAGTACAAAACCGAATATTATGAAATATAAAACATTTCAAACTACACCCAACACAAGTACTCAACACCCTATGATATTATAACTCATATACACTTTTTGACATTATAACCCCTAATACTCTTTAAAAATATACCTGATATCCCAAACTCACTCATCCCCTTTCTTACCAAAAACAACCAAGGAATCAGTTATGGTCTAAGTTGACAAAGGGACAGATCTCCCAAAACAGCAGTCCTCAAAAATAGAAGAAGAAAGTGCTACTATAGGCAAGTATATCATAATAATATATGTCCAAGTGTTTTTAATGAAAAACTAGTAGTTCATGGGATAATGAATCAAGTAATATTAAATAATAAATGTTAATGGAAAAGTATATTAATAATATATTTTTATTATTATTCTTGTAATTTTAATCTTTCTTGAAAGTAGTTTGGTAAAGCAAATTAAAGCACAAAACTCATGTATAATGTGAGTTCTAAATTCTATTTTAACTTTGCAGTGTTATTTCTAGTTCCACTCACTTGTAGGTGCTGCGCTCTGAGAGCAATATTAAAAACTGTTCACGTGCAACATAATAGGGACAGTAATTTAATAGTTTTCTTTATTTATGTTAATAATAATGGTTAACATTTAGAATAATAGTAAATAATAGTAAATTTTACTAATTTTCTATTACTCACAATAATACACAATATCAAGAGTACAGTGGTACAATATATTACAATGAAAATAATGAAAGAACCCCAATACCACAAAAATATTAAAAAATAACAAATAAAACAAGGTTAATCAGTGAATTCAAGATGATTACATCAAGAAACTTAAATAAAACAAGTTACTTAAGATTAAACACTTAAGGAGGTTTACTTGTTTTATTTGTTATTTTTGATTATTTTGGTGGTATTGGGGTTCTTTCAATATTTTCATTGTAACTCACAGTAATAGCTCTATTAATTTGTGAGAGTTATATTTTATTCCCAAAACCCTCCAGAGTGTAATGTCTGTAAAAATTAAAGACATTTCTGTTTTGCTTTAATATAGAAATATATTATAAATAACTTGTATGGTACAACATTAAATGTGTAACATAAAACTGTACTAAATAGTACAATGAATGTATTCCTATGTTATTTAAACTATTAATTTAAGAATTATATTATGTTGATTTATATTATTTTTATTTCTTCAGGTGTACATGTTAGTCCAAATTACATAAATACATTTTTAAATGTCTGTAAACACTTAATATAAAAATTAATCTAAACTAACTTAGTAGCAAACTAACTTTATTTGAAACTTTATATCACACTTTAATTCAGCTCATCATATGACTATGTATCAACTATAAATGATTCTCGGAAGACTGTCAAGTAAAGACTGAAGGTTGTTAATAAAACCCAGGAGTGTATTTTAGTTTTTAAAATTTAATTTTAAATTTAATATGTGTAATAAAATAATAATAAAAAATAAGTGCTGTAATTTTAATACAAGTTTTAGAATATAGAGTATTTACTTGAAAGGGGTGTTTGCAGCATTGGTTTATGATTATAAAAAAATTGATAACTTTTATAAAAAAATATTTCTTGTAACAAAAAAATAAATTTATTTTTAAAAATTCAGAATATAAATTATTCAAATATTATTTTGTGTTGATCCAGATGGGAATTAAAACTGTATAACATAGCTCAGTAATTTAAATTCTGTTCCTATAGCTAAATTTAATTTTTATAATGAGGACATGGCATTTGATGAACTTTGGACTTCTCATAACCTATTTGAGACCTGGGCTCAAATTCCAGTTTGAAATCCCTTGTAGGGATTTGGTGTTCTATGATCAGACCGCTCAACACTCAAAATAAAGTTGCTGAAATTATCTACAACCTTCAACAAATTAATCATCTCATTCACTTAAATATTAGGTAAGGGATATGGTAAGACATTTCTTTAAACCCGATAGGAGCAAGTAAGAGGCCTTGTCATCATTAAAGAATCCGGGCTCATTATGCCCCATCCTTGGTCTTACCTTTACTCCATCAAACCCTCTTTCTACCATTTGGTGTAGCCTCTATCTCTCTCTGAGTGTATTTGATATGCAATCTTGCACTAGTAAGCTTTATCCCGGCCTCCTCCCCCCCCTCCCCCAATATACAGAATCTCTAACTATTCATTCAGTTTTAGTTACTTATCTTAATATATGTATTAAAAAATCTTTTTTAATTTAAAACCTTGTAATATAATGAATTGCAAAAACCTATAAGAAACGCAAATTGTCAAAAACACATACTGAACAATTGTTTTTTAGTGCAGTATGCAATCATCATCAGTGTGTAGGTTGTCTAGGATGGAGGGCTAAGCTGAGCTGGTTTAAAAGTAGGCTTTCAATAAGTCTACTTTTGGTAAAAATCGTAAACAGCAGAAATCAATGAACATTTTTTTTTGTCTTATATAATAACGCTTCAAACTTAAAAGAAAGAAATGATTGTTGAATATGCTTTCTGGCTTTAAATTTGTAAAAAATTAAAAATTACAACTATAATTCAAAAATCTCTCTGCAGCATGTCAAAGAACTTTAGATAATACATTATAAGGATGGACACTAGTCGATATATGGCTAGGATGGACACTAGTCGATATATGGCTAGGATGGACACTAGTCGATATATGGCTAGGATGGACACTAGTCGATATATGGCTAGGATGGACACTAGTCGATATATGGCTAGGATTGACACTAGTCGATATATGGCTAGGATGGACACTAGTCGATATATGACTAGGATGGACACTAGTCGATATATGGCTAGGATGGACACTAGTCGATATATGGCTAGGATGGACACTAGTCGATATATGGCTAGGATGGACACTAGTCGATATATGGCTAGGATGGTCACTAGTTGATATATGGCTAGGATGGACACTAGTCGATATATGGCTAGGATGGACACTAGTCGATATATGGCTAGGATGGACACTAGTCGATATATGGCTAGGATGGACACTAGTCGATATATGGCTAGGATGGACACTAGTCGATATGTGGCTAGGATGGACACTAGTCGATATATGGCTAGGATGGACACTAGTCGATATATGGCTAGGATGGACACTAGTCGATATATGGCTAGCCTTTTAGATTATGTTTATTGGTCTCTAAACAAATCCAAAATATAATTGAAATTATTTTTTTTTAAATAAAATGTATATATTTTTAATATTATAACTCATAACTTATAATTTCAATTGCTAAACTTTTCAGTTTATGTAAGCAAAATCGAATTCTATATACAACTTGAGTAATTGGGTCAGGCAAAGAAAAATAAACGGGCTGTAGTCTAGAAAGTTCCAAGAATATTATAGACCACAGTGTCTTCTAGAACGTTCCATTTAACCTTCAACTAAGCCTACTGATAAGTTTTCGAACAAAGTAATAAACTCTCGTCATTGAACTATTAATGATTGATCTATTTGCATTGTAATCATGTTGATTATGCATTCTTCTACAACAAATATTGTTCAACACATAAAAACTTACAAATAGGCCTATGTTTAACAGATATTTTTAAATTTAATCTGGATAGCAGAATGTTGAATTTGTTTTGAAAATTGACATAAAATATGATAAGACCTAGCCAAAGTGGAAATACTAAATTAAGACGCAAAAAATATTATTTAAAATAAACAAAACTATCAACTTTGTCAAACAAATTATTAACTTTTCAAAATACTTATTTTAAAATATTTTTTAAATGTGTTTTTAAGATTGTGTAGTATCTACAAATTGTTTTTTAAATGCCTTTCATAGTTACAATAGAAATAATCCTGGTTAAGCGATTGGTCAATTTCATTATCAAAAATAATCATCTTAAAGATTTAATTTTACTATTAAAGAAATATGCGTCGTATGCAAGCTAGTTCTGCGATTTCCGATGAACATCCAGAATTTCTTTATTTTTCCAAAACGGCCAATAAACTAGCTGAGCACAAATAAATATAATGTGCGTTTTGTCTATAAATTATTATCATTTTGTTTAGTTGTTTATTAGCTTGTTATATTATCTTTGTCATTTTACTGTGATTATTATTATCTCTACTTAATTTTGATAAAAATTTATATTTTACCCCTTTAACTACTGTTTATTATATTTAGGCTATACTTTTTAGCCAGTAAATTCTCTTATTCTGAATAAACGTTAAAAGCACTTTAGACATTTCCCTTTAAAATATCCAAAATATATAATATAAAGGGTTGTAGTAATAGTCTTGTTGATTTTTTAAGCGATTTAACACTGGCCATTGCTGGCTTGTACATTTTGAGGTTTAATAATAACGCTATATCAATTTACTTGGCAAAAAATACTGAACTACTTATTAACATTTCTTAGCAAAATGTTTTTTTTTGCCAAATAAATTGATAAATTAAATCCACTGTCAGGTAACAATGGATTAAAAAGGCCGCCTAGATCTAATTACTCTAGTCTGTCTAGTGTACAGAATGTATTGAGTAATTTCAGTGACACTGAGGTAAACGCTATTGTTTATTCTGGCGAAATACGTAATAATGATGAAACAGCAACATTGCCAAATGTTGACAGATAGCGCAATGAAGTTTGGCAACGTTGCGTCGTACTTCTGCTTAGATTAGTTTCAATTGACAACAGGCAGAGAATATGTTTGTGATTTTAACATTGATACAGTTTAGGGGCACGGTGGTTTAACTGGTCAGATCAGAAATGAAGTCAGCTTCGATATACTCGTAGAATATATTAATCTTTCTAAAAATAAATCTCACTAATATTTCGTTTTTCAACAGAAACCATTAAATGTGAAAAGAAATAAAGTTAATAGACAGAGTTTAAATCAGCTAAATTATGTGGAAATTTTTAATTCATAAAAGTGGGTTTTTATTTTTTTAATTTCAAACCTCTCTTTCACTCTCTCTCTCTTTATCTCTCTCTCTCCCTCTCGCGTGTGGTAGAGTTATAGTTACCTAGTATAAATATTATTCTTAAATTAATGGCGTTTAGTAATAAGTTAAAGTGGGGTAAAAACTAAGTCACTTATGTGATATATATTCTCTTATGTACAAGTACACAATAAACTAAATTTATATTATTAACAAAAGTAACTATCTGTAGCAGCCAAAATCAAATTGCTTAAAAAACACCCGTATCTCCTTACTTTATCCCGGTCACTTACATATCAAAGGCCACCGGAAGTTGATTCGTTTTAAACAAACAAATGTTTCACTAATCTTTAACTTTTTAACGGACTGTCATACTAGATATCGTTCAAATTCAGTTGGCCCTGTCTTTTTATACAAGAAATTTAGTCTTCAATAAAAAAATATGTACGATCGTTCCTACCGTAATATTAATAACTGTACATTTTGTTGTACTTCCACATCGCAATCTTTTCACTCTAGTAGTTTTCTAACCATTTGACTCCATTCATCTCCCTCGCCAGTTTGGATTTATGCCCTCCCTTTAATCTTAACCAGGTAGGCATATAACTACCTATAATATTAACTTCACAAGCTCTAGGTCTAGTAGCCTTGAAGTGTTCTTCGCCTTGAAAAAATTACTTTTATTAAAAAAGTAGCCGATAAAGACAAACGCGTTAAGTACATCCTAAATTTATAAAGGTCAATAAATACTTGAACAATTTATATTCAACAATTTTCTCCACGTATGTCACTCAAACATACGTTCTAAACTAGAAACGGGTAATTTAATTTTTCTCAGAACATAAGTACTACTTAAAATTTACAAAATGTGAAAAGTAATCTTAATATAACAACACGCACAATATTGTACAAAGTATGTTTTTTGTTTTATATTAATACATTGTTATACACGTACATTACAATATTCCTACAAAGTATCCGGTTACGATAGATTTGGTTATCAAAAAAATAATATGATTTGATTAACGGCAACACTGAAATCGGGAAATGTTTCAATAAACATAAAACGATAAACATTTACGCGCAATAACAGAAGGAACGCTGCTATCTTGAAACTACGGCATCTGAATGTTTACAATGGTAAATATTAAAATCTCACTACACACTAGTTTACTTTGGACAGACCATATCTATAAACTAGTGTGTAGTGAGATTTTAGGTGAATTTTCAATATATATTAGTTCATTCCATATTCCCGTCAGCTACTAGTTTTAACTAAGACACTTGTAAAAATGCCTATAATAGGGGAAACTGTTGTAGTCTATCTAGACCATGGTGTAACTTTGATCGTTTCGAGGTTCTGGATTGTGTTGCTACCTATCGAGCACTCGAACCCACCTCTCCACCATTATGATGTATTCTGTTGTCTCAGTGTGTAAAAAAGCTATTGTTAGTGTTTTCTAGGATTAAAAATAAAAAATTGTTTTTGAGATACTGAAGTAAAATTTTGAGAACACGAAAGATGCGTACAGGATCAAGTTTTGACAGATGATGAGGATAAGCTATGACGTCAGAACATTGTGGCAGGTGAAATTTGTATACAACTTTTAGGCTAACACAGATCTTTTAAACTCATTGAGCTAGATAAATGAGTTTACCTCTGAGCTAAACTTAGATGTCGCTTAGTTTCTCGGGACTCGAGATCCTTTAAAACTGTGTCTATTAAACATGATTTGCATCACACTTTTCCAGGCTTTGGACTCACAAAATGATAGAGATATCTTGAGCTTTCATTTTGGCGTGTTTAAAATCAGCTTGTAGCCTCGGTAATTTGTTGTTGTTTTATATTTTCAGTTTAAAAAAATTTTGTTTTCATTTTACAGGATTTTTTTTCATTTTAATCTATATTACAACTTGACCAATTTATTTCATTTAATCTAATCTATTTTTTTGAATCTAGGAAAGAGATTCGAGATGTCTTAAACAAGACATTAGTTTTCAGTTTCTAGGTATTTAAGTAATTTCTTTTTTCGTCCGATTTAATATAGGTCTACTTTATCTTTATTCTCTTTCCTCCAGTCTCATGTGCATAGGAGTCGAAGTTTCAGCCTCTTTTGATAAGTCTCTTTCGATTAAATCAAGCTTAGTCACCTCGACAGATAAATGCAAGGTGACCACTGACAAAGTGGAAAAACTTTTTTGACCCATTTTGACTGGAAGAATCTTGAAAGTTATTATCAAATAGTTTAGGTGTAGTTGACCTCGGTTGACAACTGGTTAGTACGCTTTTTCGCTTGTCAAATTTACGACTTACCCTCGTCAATTGCTGTTGTTTCCTCTTGTACGCATATTTCGGTGTACGCATCTTTCGCTGTACGCATTTTTCGTGCCACCAAAATTTTAAGGTTGCAATAGTGCAAAGTTAACGCCTTAGTCTGGTCGTAAGGATTTTTAACTGTATAACACTTGTAATCACTCACTCTTTGGTAAGTATTATGGTTACTTTATTTTGTTAATTGGTTAAATAGTTCATTGTAGGCAGCAATATTTATTAGAAATGGGATCATCGTGTACCTTGGAACCGTTACAACATACTGTGTATTTTTGTTTCAGGCTTCATTTAAACATGCCTAGAAGTAAATTAGGAAAACTCGTGACCCGGTAATTTTTTTAAAAGCGTGAAGAATCTTTGTAAAAAGCATTTCAGGCTATCAGTACAGGTGATCCAGACAAGAAAATGTTCAATCGAGAAGCGCCAGAAGTGTACAATGATCTACGCTAACAAGGCATTTAACAAAGTTTAAAAATGCCGACAGTTTAGAATAAAAGTACAAAATAAATTATGCTGTCAAAAAGTATTTTCAAATGAAGAGAAAGTAAGCCTTGTCGCCTATAGCCTATTAAGAATGTTTCTAAAATGCAATACTGTTTAACAAAAAAATGGTGTAAGAATTTTAGCTTTTAAATTTGCCAAAGCTAATGATAAAAATTTACCAGGCACATGGGAGGAAGAATAAATTGCAGGGGGTGAATAAATGAGAGGCTTTCTGAGGAGGCTTGAAGAAGAACTGTGGCAAAAGCCAGAAACCACAGGCCTAGCCGAATGGTAAGCTTCAACACAGTTAATATGGAGCTACTCTTTAAAAATACAAGGAAGTCCACAAGAGAAATGGTCCATTGTCGCCCGACAAGATACGGAACCTGGATCACCAGGTTTAAGCACAGTCCAGAATAGTTGCTCCGAAAGGAATAAAACAAGTAGGCAGTGCTACGGCGGCCGAAAGAAGGACATTAGTTTTAATGATTTCTGCTGTGAATGCTGTGTAATTCGTTGCCTCTTATGTTAATCTTTCCGCGTGGGTTATTTCAAAGAGAGAATGCTGAGAAGTATCGGCATAGCAAACACATCTAGACGATCCAGTGAGGAATCATTCCTGACGTTTTTGGACTACTTTGTATGTTTCGTAAAAATTTCAAAAGATGACAGACTCCTGTTACTACTAGACAATCACGGAACATACTTATGTCCTAAGGCCCTTGATAAGGCATCTGATTCGGGAATTGTGATGGTTACCGTCCCCCCTTCACACCTCGCACAAGTTACACCCTCTAGGCATTTTTGTCTATGGTCCCTTGAAGTCTTATTATAAACAAGATATTGAAGCGTGGCTTCTCATCAGCAAAGGGAAGGCTTTTGATATACACTATATATATATATATATATATATATATATATATATATATATATATATATACATTATATAACGTTATATACATTATATAACGTTATATATATAAACGTTATCACTTAAAAAGTTGTTCAAAAATACTAATATTAAATTTGCGTTTTATACAAACAATACAATCAATAATCTTATTTTGAATCAAAGTAATTACGTTAATAAATTGGATTTATGTGGGATATATAGTATAAATTGCCAAGATTGCAATAACAATTATGTAGGTCAAACGAAAAAGAAAATAAAGGATCGCTACAAGGAACATCTCAATGCTTATATAAAACTAGATATATATAAATCGAATATGGCTACTCATTGTATTACAAATAACCATAGTTTTCCAGACATACAAAATATGAATTTAATCAAACATATTAATTAAGGTTTGAAAATTAATATTGTGGAAAACCTATATATCTACAAATATAAATTAAATAGCATACTCATTAAAGAACAGTCCCAACTTAAATCTAAACACAACACAATTTTTCATGTTTTGGATAGAATTTAAGATTTTATTAAACAGATAGTTTATTTAATGTCAAACAAATAAATTAAAGGGATAAAGTTATCAGTAGTTTATGTACATAGTGCAATCAAATAGAGTAATGTTTGAATAGTTTTATAAATCATGATAGTAGACTTTGAGAATGCTGGAACTGTACACCAGCGAAAGCTTCAGCAAATTTGTAAGTGTTGAATGAAATAATGAAATATATACATCTTGATTATGAAAAACTTTGAAGTTATTAAATAATTATAATAAATCAAGAAAAAATAATCATCTTTATTATTATATATATATATATATATATATATATATATATATATATATATATATATATATATATATATATATGCTGATACGTATTCCTTTACGGATGGAAAAATATGATGAATAGCTACTATCTGGAGTACATCCGTTCATTCTGCAGTCCATAAATTCGCAGTTCCGACGTTTCGCTAGAATCTCATCCAGCATTGACGAGGTGAACCCAACAACAGTAGAAGAGCGAGTCTATTGTTGTTGGGTTCACCTCCTCAATGCTGGATGAGATTCTAGCGAAACGTCGGAACTGCGAATTTATGGACTGCAGAATGAGCGGATGTACTCCAGATGGTAACTATTCATCATATATATATATATATATATATATATATATATATATATATATATATATATACATATATATATATATATATATATATATATATATATATATGTATATATATATATATATATATATATATACATATATATATATATATATGTATATATATATATATATATATATATATATATATATATATATATATATATATATAACATTTCAGAGGCGTTAGGCACAGCAAATCCTCGAGCATTTACCTCAAAGAATGGTATGTCTGGCTTCCAAAAATGTGGAATATATTCCTTCGATGAAGCAATTTCTACTGAAGAAGACTTCATTTGCTTCTATGTAACTGATAGGACATTAGATCCTTCAGCACTTGGGTCTTCTTCCTCTATAGACCAAGGATCCTCATTTTCTAAATTTTCAGTGTCATCAGCATCTGTAAACCCTGGAGTTCCAGTTTCTTCGGTTCCTTGTTCTGCTTCTACTTCAAAATCAAGAGATTATATCGCAGCTTCGAGATCTTCTGATGGTAGTTGTACAACACCAACAATAAACAGAATTTTACAATGAACAGAATAAATAAAGAATTTTATCCCAGCTGATTAAAAATCCAGCCATGCCCCAAACCGGAAGATCGAAAAAAGAGGAAACAAGGCAGAAAACCAGGAAAATAATTATCACAACAGATACGCCATAAAAGCTGTAGGTCATATTACAAAAGTGAATCGAATTAGATAGGCAATCCAGGACACTACTATGTAGTATCCAGTTAGAATGGATTTTATTTTTTAAAAAAAAGTGAAATACATTGTATTAACGTAAGCTAATCGGTTGACGAGTTTAGTGGCCTCCATGTTGGTGAATGTTATTGCATAACGTAAGTAGATCCGGCCCCACTTGGGCGCGGACTACCCCTAACTCGGCCTCTACGTAACCTAGGACTATAGGGGTAGTTTTGGATGATTCACCAGGTCGATACAGCCTTGATCCTAGACCTTGGGGGTGGGTTCGAACTCGTTCAGAGGGGTAGGGGGTAGTTTTTCGAAAAAAATAAATTCTACCCCACTAACCTAGGGCTGGTAAATTGCATCTAACCTAACCTACGTGTGGGGGGTGACCTCAGCCTCGTTCAGGACCTTTCCAGGGAGAGTATAGGGGTTGTTACGGATGCAGGAGGCTCTGAATGGCCTTGATCCTAGACTGTAGGGTGACCCAGACTACGTCTAGAAGTAGTTTTTGGAAACTCTAATCAAATAGGCGTAACAACCTACCCCCAGGACAACCACGTTCAGGACCCTCCCCGGAGGTAGCTACCGGCGTGGGGTTAACTTGTGGAAAGATTTAATGGTTATCTGATGACGTATCAGCGCTAGAGCGACACTATGCAGTGGGCCCACCCTAAAAAGAACGGTATACCCCTCTCGAATGACTCTAGGTAGTAGGCCCACCCTAAAATGAACGGTATACCACGGGTAATGAGGGGTACAGGTGTAATGCTAAACAATACAGTGGGCTGCGATCCCTGACGAGCCAGCGCCCCACGCTACAGATATAAATTATCTAAAAACATACAGAGGTATCTAGTATGGCCCACCTCTAAAGGTGAAACAGTGCAACAAGGCCTTATCGCCTGAGGGAACACGCTTAACCTACATGTGCAACCATGCAGAGATAACGCATAGAACCGCAAAGACACCTGGCTACCGTAGGTCTATAACCCGCACAGCTTTGTTGTTGTGAAACAAGGCTATTGTAATTGGGTCGACTACCGTATCGATTTATTATGTAGGCTAGTATAGTAAACAAATAGCTGTGGAAGAGTCCATTCGAGAGGGGCGGACGAGTCCATTCGAGATGGACCGATCTCTGTCGATCTCGGCGGGCGATCCCATTTGGTATGGAGGGGCAGGCGTTTATGAATTATAAATCTCATCGCGACAAACACTACTTGCTATACAGCTTTGGAAGAAGAAACATTCTGGTAAGCTATCTTGTTGTTGTTACCTGTTCTCGTGGGAAATCTGTAGCCTATATTAAAGCAATCGCTAATCAGAGCGACTTGTAATCATTTTGTGTCTAATAATTTGTATAATCTAATATCATTGTTGATCTGAATATTTATGAAAACAAATTAATCACATATTTAATAGATATCTAGCAAATACAATTGTTAGTATTATCAAACAACTAGATTTAATTTTAAATTGTATAACATATACCATTGTCAACTCGGTATCTATTTTAGTTATTATCTCAAAACTATTTCACATAGAATCAATTTGAATATATCTGTGTTAATTTAAGAACTATTGTAGTGACTTGTATCTGTAAAATGGCTGTTCGTATTGTATCAACGGACCAGACATATGTACGAAACTTCCGGTTGCACGGCACTAGAGTGACATTCAACTTTAACCCCGTACCAGCCACGGAAAACGAGCTGATGTGGGTCAGACGAGGACTAGAGGAAATCTTAGAGACTATGAAAAACAACGCTACCGAAGACATACAACTGGGCTTCACCATGCAGAGCTTAAATCTCCGAAACCACGCCCCTGGATATATCGCTTTTAGAGCGGCATCTTCGATAACTGTGGACGCCTTGTTTAACATCTTTGGGTCCATAATCCAGAGTAACGCAAATACTTTTAAAGCCTACGACACCTTCAGAGTGACCTGTACAAAGGTTAAAGTATCTATAGGGCGTGGGCGTGTAAGACCCGGACTGTATAATAACTTCATAGAAGAATCACACCAAAGAAGAGGAATTGTTACGATTAAAAACACAGACACCCTCTGTTTACCCCGTGCTCTGGTTGTAGCTATAGCGTATGCGTTAAGAGACCCAGAGTACAAGCTTGTGTGTATGGACAGGTGCAATCGTCAAACCAACAGAGCAAACCAGCTAATGACGGACGCCGGGGTGCAGATAGGAGACGGCGGTGCCGGGATTCGAGAGTTGCAACAGTTTCAAGATTTACTCTCCGATTATAAAATCACCGTCTACAATTACGGCAGTAAAGGTCGTGATATCTACTTTGAAGGCGACGTTCAGAACCCCAAGCACAAGCTAAACTTGTTATATCACGCCAACAACTTCAACGTTGTTACAAATTTGACAGGTGCGTTCGCGTGTGGTTACTATTGCGAATTGTGTCATGTTCCATACGATGATCGCATGCGACATAGATGCTCAGCCCAATGCAGCTCTTGCAAGAGGTCTCCGCCGTGTGTGCTTGAAGACGACGGCATCCTGTGCGGCGACTGCAATAGACAATTTCAAAATAGAGCCTGTTTTAAGGCGCACATGAAAAGCGTATGCCGGGCCATAAGAAAGTGCCCAGACTGTAATAGATACATTCTAAAGAAGGATAGAAAAGCTTCTCACGTATGCGGCGAGAACTATTGTAAAGTGTGTAAGGATTACATGCCTGCAGGCCATCTGTGCTACATGAGAATTGATACACGTCGCCCGCTATCAACCAACTTCCTGTTTGTCTTCTTTGATCTTGAAACTCGACAAAACGAAGTTATTAACGACGCTCGTGTGCATCGAGTCAACTTGTGCGTATCCCAGCAATACTGTTGGATGTGTATGAACGGGGGAGGCGCTTGCCTACAGTGCACGGATAGAACCCAAGTGTTCAGAGAGGATCCCGTCAACGGGTTCATGGCGTATCTTATGGAAGTGCGAAAGGCGTACAAAAAGGTGATTGTAATCGCTCACAACGGCCAGGCCTTTGATTTTCAATTCATCCTAAAGTACGTAATAGAAGA
The DNA here is from genome assembly GCA_036971475.1 of Prosapia bicincta. Taxonomy (NCBI): domain Eukaryota; kingdom Metazoa; phylum Arthropoda; class Insecta; order Hemiptera; family Cercopidae; genus Prosapia; species Prosapia bicincta. Next base: position 272,154,245 of record JBAIZL010000002.1, on the reverse strand, counting down.
GACACAGTTTACACCCGACCTGATTATGCGGGGCACCAAGGTCATCCTGATGGAGATTGACAACACAAAGTTCATTGACTCTCTAAACTACATGCCCATGGCTCTGTCTAAACTGCCCAAGGCCTTCGATCTGCCCCCGGAAAAGAAAAAGGGATATTTTCCGCACCTCTTCAACACGCTGGCAAACCAATCGTATGTTGGCCCCATGCCTGCCAAAGAGTACTATTGCCCCGATTCCATGTTTGACAAGAATCACGAAGAGTTCTCACGATGGTACGACGAACAGGTGCGCAACGAGTACGTCTTTGACTTTCAAAAGGAGATATTTGAATACTGCCTATCGGACGTGGAGATCTTGGCACAGGCGTGCCTGAAATTCAGGGCCTGTTTCCTACAAGAGTGTAATGTCGATCCGTTTCTAGAGGCGGTGACCATCGCCAGCGCCTGTAACCTGGCGTTTAGAAGAAACTTTCTAAAACCAAACACCATAGCCATACTTCTGAAGGCCGGCTACCGTCTGGCCGATAAACAATCGTTTATCGCTCTGCAATGGTTGTTGTGGCTCGAAACAGAGGGCAACCTGCGAATAAGTCATGCTGGTAACGGCCGAGAGATGAAGGTCAACGGCTTAAAGGTCGACGGACTGTGCATGGAGACAAACACCGTGTACGAATTCCAAGGATGCTGGTTCCACGGCTGCCCCAAGTGCTTCCCCAACGGACGTGACGATGCTCTGGAGGATGATCCGGCGGACACGCACAACGCACGCTTCGAAAGGACAAAAGCCAAGAACGCTAAAATCACACGGGCCGGCTAAGAAGTCGTCGAGATGTGGGAGTGTGTATTTCGGTAGCAGAAGAAAAACGACAAGTCCTTAGATTACCTCGACAACCACCCCGTCCTCAACGCAGCGCCTCTCAACCCCCGCGACGCATTCTTCGGCGGCAGGAAGGGAAATATAAAGACCTACTGCGCCGCTGAAGAGGATGAAACAATCCAGTACGCCGACGTGTGTTCGCTCTACCCGTGGGTATGCAAGTACGGAAAATACCCGATTGGACACCCAAAGTTGGCCATCGGCAACGACGAATGCAGGAAACTGGGGATGAGCGCCGAAGGGTTGCTCAAGTGCACAATTCTGCCGCCTACATCGCTCTACCACCCCGTATTGCCGCTAAAGATGAATAATAAGCTGATGTTTGTACTCTGTCGGACATGCGGCGAAACTCTGAATCCCGACGAATGCGGCCATACGGTGGACGAGCGCGCTCTGACAGGCACATGGACCATGGACGAGATACGCAAGGCGGTAGAGAAGGGCTATGTCGTTGTGGAAATGCACGAGATGTGGCAGTACGAGATGGCTTCAGGAAACGAAGGCCTGTTTAAAGAGTTTATCAATAAATTTCTAAAGATGAAACAAGAGGCGTCAGGCTACCCCGGCTGGTGCAAGACCGAAGAGGACAAGGCAAAGTATGTGGAGGATTATTTCATCAACGAGGGTGTCCGTTTGGACCAATCAAAGATCGCCAAAAACGAAGGATCCCGCTCACTGGCCAAACTGATGTTGAACTTGTTTTGGGGAAAATTCGGACAGAGGGAGAATCAATCGAAAACGGCAATTATCAGGGAGCCTCAGGAGTTGTTTAAAATGCTGCAGAGCCCTTCCATTGACGTGAATCACATACAGGAAGTAAATGAAGACGTGTTGGTTGTGAATTGGCAGTTTTCGGATGACGTTTGCGAGATACTACCCACTGTCAACGTTGTGCTGGCCGTCTACACCACCGCCCACGCCCGGCTAAAGTTGTACGAATATATGGACGCTCTAGGTACACAACTTATCTACAAGGATACCGACAGCGTGGAATACCTTCATAGGGAAGGTTTGCCAAGAGTAGTGACTGGAGATTATTTAGGCCAGATGACTGACGAGCTCTTGGAATACGGCCAGGGTTCCTACATCACCGAATTCGTCTCTGGAGGTCCTAAAGTCTACGCCTACAAAGTCTGGTCTACAAATAAAAACAAACACGTGACCGTGTGCAAAGTCAAAGGCTTGACTCTGAATCTCAGTACTTCCGCCTCGGTCAATTTTGAGTCGATGAAACGGATGGTTTTGGAAGGTAGCGATCCTATCGTAACCACCAGTGATAGGATTCGCCGCACAGAGGATCGTGACGTCATCACGATGTCTGAAAGTAAAATATTCAGGTTAACTGGTGCAAAGAGGAAATTGGACGGAGACGACGGATACAATACACTGCCTTACGGTTACAAACGTCCACGCATGAGCGAATAGCTATGCACTGTAAATATTCAACTTGACAAACGCTAGATTAATAAGTATTAAACATGTACAACGATTACTGTCTTGACATAATGATTAGCTATGTATTGTATAATTATTCAACTTAACAAAAGCTAGATTATATATAGGTATTAATTATGCACAATGATTACTGTCTTGTATAAATAGTCTGCTTAACAGACGCTAGATTAATAAGTATTAATTATGCACAATGATTACTGTCTTGTATAAATAGTCTGCTTAACAGACGCTAGATTAATAAGTATGTACAATGATTAGCTATGTATTGTATAAATATGTAACTTACCAGACGCTAGATTATATATAGGTATTATTTATACACAATGATTACTGTCTTGTATAAATAGTCTGCTTAACAGACGCTAGATTAATAAGTATGTACAATGATTAGCTATGTATTGTATAAATATGTAACTTACCAGACGCTAGATTATATAGGTATTATTTATACACAATGATTACTGTCTTGTATAAATAGTCTGCTTAACAGACGCTAGATTAATAAGTATGTACAATGATTACCTATGTATTGTATAAATAGTCTGCTTAACATTAGATTAACAAGTATGCACAATGATTAGCTAAGTATTCTATAAATATTCAGATTAACCATAAATATATGCACAATGAATACCAACTTATGGCTACAAAATTCCACGAATGAGTAAACAAAATGAATAGCTGGCGAATGTTGATTTTTTGAAAAGTAATTTTTTAAGACCCCCCTGCTTGACGGGTGATGTGAATGAGATGGATGAGAGCCTGTAAGGAGTGGCCGTATGGATGAATGTACTTGTCAAGCAGGAGGGTCGTACGGAGGCATCATTTTTTATTTTGGAGGATGTCACGATGGAGTTGGCGGGTTTGGGGCCTCTCCTTTCCCCCATTGGGGGATATTTTTGTAAACAGGGTATAGATAACACGCCTCAGTTGAATGCCAAATATATTTTATACTTGTAATCGTAAGTTTGAGGCAGATGTTATATTGCCAATAATGTAAACCATACAGATTTATAATTTTGCAGGCAAACACATGAGAATATGTGTTCTCAGACGATATTAACAATGACTTTGCTGTGTTTTGCCCTAATCAGTTTATATTTTTGTTAGATTTAGGACATGAGTTAGCCTAAATTATGCCATATGATTGGAATATTTATGAGATATGTCTAAGCTAGTGTCTATAGGCTTAGTTGATGTATTAATTACCTAGATATCTAGTAATATGTCTAAGCTTTTGTATAAGTGTGTGTATAAAGCAATTGTAATTAGATTTAAGATTGAATGTTTATTGTTCAAATATACGTCACTATTTTCAAGACACTTATTTACCTTATCCTGTGTTGACCTCTACCTTTGCATTAAGTGCAAGCACATGTGAACATAGTCGCTTGAAGGAACACACTTACATTAGGCTCAGCTAGAGGATGTCCACACTCTTGAAGGTTCGATGCACACCCTAGACAGGTAAACACATTTCCGTACGGTAGAAGGCAACCTGCAGCAAATCTTTCACTGCGTACGACTTACATTTAGGAAAAGAGTCAATGGTTAATAAATTGTATAGTACTACGATTTGTAAGTATAACCTACTTTATTTTTGGTATCTACCTGTATATATACTAAAACAGATTCGAGAACATTAATTTCAGATGACAATTCTATCTATCCTATTCTTTAGTAATTTAGTGTTGAGTATTTCCAGATACTCTTTATATAAACTACATTGCGCCAGCGTCAGAACCTTTTAACATATGGCTTTTGTGACCTCTCATAGTAATTATACATTTTAAGGTAGCTTTACCTAAAGGCTGGCTCCTGGGTGGCTTTACCTACTACCTGACTCCAAGGTAGCTTTACCTAAGGGCCGGGTTGGCTTTACCTGAGACCAGGCGTCGAGCATGTCTTTGCCTAAGGCTCTACCTCTCGGATACTACGAGATAAACCATAGTCAATGGAATACTGTTTGTTAAACCCTAGTCAGGCTATGCAACAGGTACTATTTAATAACCATTAGCCAGACTATGCAATGAATATTATGTGTTAGTTTGTAATCAACCTACTCATGTGATAATCATAGTCAAGCTATGCTTTGGATACTGTTTGTTAAACCCCAGTCACACCGTGCATTTTATATTATGTGTTAACTTGTATTTAGACTTCTCATCGGATACGATGTGTTTACCTCTACAAATGGCATCGCCCGCCGTGCTGTAATCAACAGTCGTAGTTGTGACGTAATTATGGATCAGTCCAACTCGCTTGGACTCGTCCACTCACCTCTCAAATGGACTCTTCCACAGCTATGTATAATACAGGTGGAGATATAGTGCTTTTGCATAGTCTGTGTTTAGAGTGATCCGTGTGTGTTTGCCAGTAAGTAGTAAAAATGTCATCATCAGTGTCGGCATAGTTTTCAATTTTAAATTCTGTAGATTCTATGCCTATACGTGGGCTAAAGATAGGCAAGGCATATAGAATTGTAAATGCGCGTTTTGTTGAAGCAAAGTATGGTAACGCCGTACTTGTAGACTTACAGGTAGATGATGAAGACAGACGCGCTGTCTTTCTTCCCAAGTGATACGCTGCGGCGTTGACAGCGGAAGATTTAAGCTCTATTATAGGCAAATTTTTAACTGTTATCAAACATGTCGGCCAAACTGTGAATTTGGCCGTTACAGATTAATATTATTCTTTGAAACGTTTCAGCATGTTTATTATTTTTTTAAATTTTTACAGTGCCTCTGTCTTTGTTTAATCTATGCGCTATTGAGGTCTGCGCATGCTTACAGAACAGAAATGATATAGACAGTTTGGACTTACCTGTATCTGTAAAGCAGACGTTGATGAAATCTTTTAAAGACTATGTACTGATGAAGCCTTGTGATAGCTCTGATTTTGATTTTTCATCTATAGATTTCAATAATTTAAATTTATCAGAATTTTTAATGTTGATGAACGAGGTGCCTGTATTTGTCGGTGAGAGGATAATTTTCAACTTTATTAAATTTCACTACACCGGTCTGTCTAATAATATTTGCCGAGAGTGTTTGAGTTACTTTGTGCTCCGTCAGGCAGAGAGTTTCGACATCACAAGAGCCGGTTACACGTACTCTATAGCCGAGGTGGACGGCTGCTATTTTTTATACCATATCTGGGACTCTGATAACTGGTGCGATATCTGTTTAAGCCCTTTATTTAAATTATTTAGTTTTGAAGACTTTCTACAATCAACCCCGGAAGAGAGCTATTCTTTGATCAATTATTGTGATCCGTTAATCTGCAGGTCAAACATTCACGAGAGATGGCGTCTACGTCACAACAACCTATAAACACTCGCATTGTAAGTAACTATTCTTTTTTCAAATTATGTTAAGTCTAGATGACACATTGGGTGTTTATTTATAGTAGGGAATATTTTCACACTTCATTTTTCGAATTATGTAAAGCCTAGACCATACACTATATCGAATGAGTGGTGATGTATTTTCAATAGCGTTTAATATATATTTTGGACACGAGATATTATATGTTAATGTCAAGTCTTTTTCAATTTTTGTAAAGCTTAGATCACACAGTATATTGAATGAATGGTAGTCTGTTTTCAATAGCGCTTAATATATATTTTTAAATTGGGGCTTGTTTTGGACATGAGGTAGCGTCATTTTCAAATTATCTGAAGCCTAGATCATAGAATATATTCAATGGTAGTTTATTTTCATTAGCGTTTAATATATATTTTGGATACGAGATATTATATGTTAATGTCAGGCCTTTTTCAAATTATGTAAAGCCTTAGATCACACAGTATATTGAATGAGTGGTAGTCTATTTTCAATAGCGTTTATTATATTTGTTTAAATTGTAGCATATTTTAGACACGAGGTAGCGTCATGTTCAAATTATCTGAGGCCTATATCGAGTGTTGGTTTATTTAGATTCTTTTTTTCTAGGCGTACACTGCGCTTTCAGATTCTTCACTAACCTGTTCGTCATCCTATTCGCCTCTACTACTACCTATGGGCTCGTCTCCTGGAGATTTACCTTCCCGACCGCCTGAGGAGCGATGAGGAAGATCATAGACCCTGCTATAGTTGTCATGATTCGTTTTCGTTTCGCCTACACGATTTCCTAATGGTTTCTCATCCGCCGAGGAACCCGCCTTCACCCCGCACATGCATACAGACGCTGGATTACGCTTTAATGCAGCTCCAGCTGGCAATTAGGGATCTGCGGACGGCTGCCTCAAAACCTTACTACAAGACAAGCCGGACCTTTGCGTATAACGTTTGGGGCATAACGAGACGGCTCCTACAGGATATTGTGGTGGCTGGAGACTACACTGTCCAGCGTACCAATAATGTAGGTGGATTTTCATATTATTTCAATTGGCTTTTCTTTCAGGCTATATGGACCTATTTACTAATTATATTGTTTCTTACAGGATTTGTATATGCATATACAGTTGTTACTGATTGACTTTTTTTTGCCTTCAGCCACGACCGGCGGAGTTTGGCTTATGCAATATATGTTGTGAGAACCCTCGCAACGCTGTTGCCACACCATGCGGACATGTCTTTTGCTTAAACTGTCTCTCAAGATGTTTTCGCTGCCCACATTGTAGATCTCGGATCATCGATACATTTAAATTATATATGTAATATAGAGAACAATTTATATCTGTGCACTGTAAAATTATTGTTATATGTTAGTTTAATAAATCGTCATGCTGAATACATTTATTGTATATATTATTTCATATACCTGCCCTTTTCGGATCTTTATATCGTTGGCCTTATCCAGTATTATATGTTTATACTGCTCTTATATTGCTAAAACACCCTGTTGAATAGATAGTTAGGTTCGTTTTATAGCATATATTTATTCATGTTATGTGTTTCTCCATAGACCTTTTTATCTAAACCTATTTACAATTATAGAATATATCCATAAAAGCTATCTGTTTACTTAAACTATAACAGCCTACATTTATGTATACCTAATACGATTATATCTAAACACAATCCTGACTGTAGGGTGTATACATAGCTGATATTTTATTATATATGTATGCATTGGTGTGCCGGCAATACATAGTAGATCGATACATTAATCAAAACAAATACAGTCACCTTGATTCTCAACGACACAGCTGTGCGGGTTTTTTGTAGCATAGACAAACATAACCCCTTGCCCCTCTAGTTAGGGTGGGTCTAATACCTGCATAGAGTCGCTCGAACGCAGATACGTCATCAAATATATTAAATCTTTACGTGGGCTTGATAGGTTATGCATTGGTAGATGTACCCTATAGTACCCCCCATATTATACGGTGGCCAGGATAAACCTGATAGAAGAGGTGAAAATAGCTCAGGTCATAAGGGCTTTGGCCAGTGGTTTACAGACATAGTAGGCCCATGTATGTTGGCCTAGCATAGTATGTATGTAGGCTTGCATGCGTATTTGTTTAACACATTATGTGGGCTATCATATATTGGCTTAACATGGTATATAAGCCTTCACGTCTTACAGACGATCTAACCGATCAGTTTTTGATAATTTCATATATTATTTGATAACCACCACCACTTGATGCTTGATTCCAGGGTTACTTTACCTATGGGCAGGCTTCGGGATGGGTTTTACCTGAGGCCCTGCTCCGTATAGACTATACCTATGTCCTGGGTGGCTTTACCTCGGGGTGACTTTACCGAAGGTCTGACACCTGGATGGCTTTACTTAGGGGCCGGCTTCGGGATGGCTATACCTATGTCCTGGGTGGCTTTACCTCAAGCACGACTCCGGGGTGACTTTACCGAAGGTCTGACACCTGGATGGCTTTACCCAAGACTTGGTGGAGGTACTTGTCTTAGTCGATAGGCTGTAATTGATATAGCAATCATCTTGGCCCGGCTCTTGGGTAGCTTTACTTAAAGGCTGACTGCTTTAACTAAGGCTCGGCTCCTTGGTGTCTCTAGGTATGGCCTGATTCCAGGGTTACTTTACCTAGGTTGGCTTTACCTTGCTCCGTGTTAGCTTTACCTAAGGCATAGCTGCTGGGTGGCTAGGCTTGGATTGGCTTTAACCGAGACCATGCTCCGTGTTAGCTTTACCCGCTCTTAGGCGGTGTTACCTCAAGCGCGGGTTCGGGAGTGACTTTTACCTAGGACAGCGATCATTTTTGGCAATCTGAATACAAGTGACCCCGCCCCCACAACGGTCCATAATAGACTTTAACCATACCATATACGGTCATTTGATCCAACCGATCGATTTTCGGCATTTTCATATTTTATTTAAAAACTACCCCTAGGTGAACCCGCCCCCGCAATGGTCCAAAAAGGACTCTACACGTATCCCGTACTGTCTGTTGATCCAACCGATTGATTTTCGGCAATTTCATATTTTTTGTAAAAACTACCCCTAGGTGAAACTACCCCTCAGCAGCCCGTAATACACTCTAAACCCACCCTATCGGTCAAGACACATTTTTCCAAAATTTTTTCGAAAACTACCCCCCACCCCAAATCCACCCCCGGAGCTACCCCCGGAGATGGTCCTGAACGAGGCTGAGGTCACCCCCCAAACGTAGGTTAGGTTAGGTTAGATGCATTTTGGCTAGCTTAGGTTAGTGGGTTGGGATTTATTTTTTTCGAAAAACTACCCCCTACCCCTCTAAACGTGGTCGAAACCACCCCTAAGGCTACGGTCAAGGCCGCGATGACCTTCAGCATCATCCAAAACTACCCCTATAGTCCTAGGTTACGTACAGGCCGAGTTAGGGGTAGTTGTGCCAAAGTGCCGAAGTATCTACTAACGTACATAAGATAACGCATTCTTTTCCTTCACACATCAATTGGAAATAAAGACACCTTTATTGTTGCTTTTTTAACCCGAATACTATGTAGATATATTTTAATATACAGTATTATATTGTAATGCAGTGAACCATGGTGATCTGTTTTATAAAGAAATTTTGATTTTATAAAATTGTCAAGTGAGGTTAAATGTGTAGTTTTAAATATTTTTAAAATAGAGCTTTAAAGTCAAGCTTTATTACTTTTCCCGTAATCCTGAGGACACTTACATTACCGAGTAGCGGTCTATATAACAAAATTCGTTTTGCTTAGCTTGTGAAGTGGAGAAATAGTTTATAAAAATAATTACACTAACTAATAAATATTTATAAATAATATTCGAGCTGGCTTGTGAGTGAAAGTTATAATTAAATTTTGTTTTTACTTTTTTTTAAACTTTATAGGTTATGTTTAATATTTTTTTTAAAAATTAATTTGATTTGTGTATCTTCACTGAGGATGACGACAAATTAGTCGTTGAAACGCGTATGAAATAAAAATTTTATATTTGTGAGTTGTACCATATTTTTATTCTTTAATTATAAACAATATTTGTTTAATAACTCTAACATATTTAAATGATGCTTCATCATCTTCAATCATTTATAAGGCAATAACGCTTCATCATCTTCAATCATTTATAGGGTAATGAAGCTGAATTTATTACATAAAGGTAAATTGAAAGTTATAATTGTGTTTTTGTCGTAGGTAACTCACTGAAGATGACTAGGAGCGCATTTAAGTGACTAAACTAATATTTGTGATTTAGTGTATATTATTCTCATTATTACCGGTATATCTTTTTTTTCGGAAATATCGTGGGGACACTCATAAAGTCAAATAAAACATTTTAAAACAAATTATTATTAGGTTTTTACTATTTAACAGGCGTAGGGTAACGTAAGGTAATTTGGCATGATATTCTCTATAATCACTTTTTTTCTCTTAAGTGAAAAGTTTTTTTTACATATTTTCTACGTGTATACCTACATTTGACTCTTATTGTTTAGACAATAGGTAAGGTAATTTGGCAGCAGTAGGTAGGTAATTTGGCAAGTAATATTAAATTTTATGTTTCTTACCCTTAATCACTTTATTCATCATCGCTTTCAGATTCAAATTGACAGCACACACTCACACACACACACACACACACACACACACACACACACACACACACACACACACACACACACACACACACACACGCACGCACACACACACACACACACACACACACACACACACACACACACATATATATATATATATATATATATATATATATATATATATATATATATATATATACATATATACACACACTCACGCACCCACACACATACAGAAACACACACAAACACACACACACACACACACACACACATGCGCGCGAGCGCGCACGCTATTGCCCAGAAGATTGTTCCTAACTTGTGGTCTATGGAGGATTTGATAGGGGATTCGTGGGACAATTTATTTAAATTAAAGACAAAATAATTTAATTAAATTAGGATTACTTCTTAATTAATTTATATAAAGATTACTTCTTATATTTATTACTAAACTAATCCAAAGCAGTTTTTTAAAATAAAATAGAATTACACCTAAAATTCTAATCTAGTATGCTTACATAATTCCATTTTCTTTTGTGTTTCATTTTTTTGTGACATTCTACAGTATGGATATAGAAATTATTTTCGAATTTCTTTATTTATAACAGTTTTAAATTGTTATAAAAGTCACATTTTCGTACATTACAACTTTAATGTACAACGTCTTTGTGTGTGTAAAATGAAAAAAAAAGTAATTCCAGTTTGTTTTGAATGGGGGAGCCGCGGCGACACTAACAGTTGCTGTGTGGGATACACGAATTAAAACAGGTTAAGAAAGGCTGGCCTGATAGAGAACTTATTCGCACCAAGATAAATATTAAGTGAAAACGTGTGATAAACTACAGTGTTATGAATTGCATTTAATATGGCGCCATCTTAAAACGGTCAAACGTTTCAATCACTGGCAAGCCTAAGCGTAACAGATATTTATCTACTTACAAGATTGTAGAAACATTGGACAACCTGTTTTAAATAATTGAGTAAATTATTTACATAAACCATCTCAATGACAGTACGTAAGACGTAGGTTAGGCTCCACGCATTACATAATGGTTTACGATGGGCTCACTTATTGTTAACATTTTTCTATTTAATTTTGCGTTTTCTGAGTTATTGGTTTTTTCTGTCATGTGCATAAGAGTTTAAAATTTAGTTATTTATAGTCTAATAGGTTACTGTAATACAATAATAATGACATTTATTTACAATATAAAAAGCACCACGACTAAAAGCAAGATTAAAATTAATTAATGTTAATGTGAAGTTACAATTCTATCAAAATTCAGTTCTATACGAGGGGTTTTAACCTTCGTACCTCTATCGGGATTATACTTGGGAAAGACTGACTAAATCAATGCTATTTTTTTAGTCTTTATTAGGCCTACTTGAAAAAACGTACTAAACAAGAAAAATTAGTATCAAATATCACAAAAATAAATATTTAAAATTTTAAAAAACACAAATATAACCTCAATTTGCAAAAACACTCGAACGGTTTAAACTCAATGTTTTGATAATAATCTAGGCTACTGCAAAACACTACATTACTTACTCGTTTAGCTGTATTTCAATATAGGTACAAAGCATTCCTTTGTAATCTTGAAACGAAAGGATAGTTAATGTTTAATAGTTAATTACTAACGCAAGCTAATTACGTGTTTGGTCTACGTCTTAAGATTCGTAAGTTATTGCAAGACCGAGGAACAAAATTAGAAGAACCGAGAACACATTTCCAAGAACGCATATATTGGAGCCGTTTGCTATTTTCCTCCTTTATCTTCACTTAGAGGCTATACGGTGGTTATGTTTAAATATTTTTAATTCCCCTGTATATTCAGAAAAATCGAATAAATTAACGTGTCAACTTACGTGAATTTACGTTAATTAACGTTAATTTACGTGTTAATTAACGTGATAACTTGTTATTTCATACAACAGCCGTATTTATATATTACTCCCAGTATTGTACACTAAGTTAAAATTAACTAACATTAGTAAATGTAAAAACATAATAGTAACATTATTAAAAATAAGTGTATTAATAATTTTATAAACCGATAAATAATATTCATGTTTATCTGACATAATTATTGAATAAATGATAAGCCGGTTGAATATCGAGTAAAAATTTTATTTATAAATAATTTACATATAAATAAACTTTTGACTCGATATTCAACCGGCTTATGTTTATTCGATAAATAATATTAAAATATTTATTAATTGCAAAAAAAGTTTCTTACATTAATGACTTGAATGTCATGCGAGGCAAGGTCGCTCAATTTAAGTTCAACACGGAGAATAATTGACCTTTGTTCTTTACTGAAGTATTGCTCAACTAAAAACCTAGCTTATTATCATAACTATCATCTCATCTCTAACAATAAACATTTACAGTCATCGTCCACTTTGGAGAGAAAATGTAGGGCATTCTGTTAAATTTCTCCCAGTTCGTCGTTTGTTTCTGAGAAACTGACGAAAAGAGACTAAAACATGAATTGAAGAGAACTCCCAAACAGTGGGTGGCTCATAATATCAAGGCCATAACAAATCTGCTAATGCCATTTTTTAAATAATATTCTATAAAAAACACTGGCAAAATCTCACGGCCTCAGCAAACCGACTTATGCGATTTTTAACATTATTTTATAGAGAACATTAAGCCAGAATATTAAAAAACAAAACAAAAAAGACAGAATGTTTTTAATGAAAACTGAGCTAAAATTATACTTGCGATCTTAAAATACGTTCATATTATTGTGGTTTTTCTATGTGCATATTGGTATTATTTTACAAGCTGTCCACCTTGTGCTCCTGCCCACTAGACTTATGACTACCAGACTGGTCCGTCACGGCTTCCAAACATGTGGAAGCAGATTGGGAAGGAGTAGTTGAATGACTGACGCTAGAAGGAACTTCTACAGAAGGTGCCACAGTACACAGTGTGGGGCAGTGAAACAAAGAATATCACATGTAAATAATTGAATTGGAGAATTTGTAATATCCATCACCATATATCTACATAAAATATAAGGGCATTGACGTAAGAGTGTGGTGACGTCATTACCAATTATCTCGTTGCCATAGTATTACCGTTACCACGGGAACGATGAATGACGAGTTTTACTGTGGTAACGAGTGGCTTTTCCGGTGGCTAGGGCTTTGTACAATCTACGTTTTTAAACCCAGCAATAAAACTGTCGTGTATGTTACTACAATTATGTTAAAGAATTATCTTTAGTTGTATATTTACGTGGAAACGAAAACTTTTGTTATGCGCCCTTGCTGGAGCATCAGAGTAGGGGTGTGGGTAGTATGGTTGTGAGCTGGTATTCTTCCAGTAACCTGTTCTATCTTCGAGGTCAGATAGCTCCAAAGGTTTATTATTCATACTTTTAGTCCTACCTTATCCTTAGTACGTATGTCCTACCTTATCCTTTTTATTACAAGCGGTTCAGGTACGCTACCTCTCAAACGTTATCTCATGGTTCTCTCTGACATCTCATACCATGGAGGTTTATGTTACACACAAATAGTACCCTTTGTTCAGAATCCTCCATAGGTTATGGGTAAAAATTTTTAATCTGGCACTTCGAAGCTGCAGGCCTTCCCGAGAGACCGAGGACGAGGGGAGGATGGAGGTCCTCGCAGGTCATTTTGAAAAACATCGACCCTTGGACTTCCACTGACTCATAAGGTTGATTCGTTATTTTGTTACTTATTAATACTTTCTAATGATAGTAAAAATAACAACAAATAAAAATAGGGCGTTCACGGAAGCGTGCTAATAGGATTGTATAAGGGGTGGGACGGGTAGGCCACGATTTATGGTGCCGATGAGAGATGACGACAGTACCTGATGTTTTATAGATGACTAATATACAATTTCTACTTAAGAGCCAAGTGCCAGCTTATAAAATTTGACCTATACAATAGTTATAATGGCTGATCTCCTTCAAATCAGAAAAACAGTAAAGTTATATAAAAAAATCGTAGTTTAATCAAAGTATTATATAAGCATCGTATTCTTTTACATTTTTGTAACGAAAATATCTTTCTAATCCTCCGATTTAAAAACACTCGGCTTTATTTTCAAAGAGTTTGCACGTGTTTCGAAACATTTACCATCGATTCTCTTGATCGCAGGACTTGCAGAGACGTCCGCGTAAGCACTCGTCCTACCCACACGCAAGTACGTCACACAGACTGGCACCATTGATTTTGTGCTTGCCAATCTTTGCTCACCGTTCGTATTGTAAACATTATTAATCTACTTACGGTATTATACTCGTATATTTCATTAATCATTACCGACCTAAATTAACAGCGAAAATTGATGTAGCCTATATGGATTCGTTTTAAAACAACACAGAATATTTGTCACAATCGCGAAACAAACGTTTGTAGATAAGATACATGTTGCAGTTTTAAAACTGAGGCTTGTCTGAACTAGCTCTAGCGAAATTAAAAATAGGAAAACCAAATCCTGGTAATATTCTATGAATAACGCTAAAAAAACTCACGTAGCCTATGTTACGAACCTACATATTTTTTTATAATACACTGACAAAAAATACTTATATTTCTGTGTAGAGAGTGCGCGCCTGCGCACACACGCACCACACACATACACACACACACACACACACACACACACACACACACACACACACACACACACACACACACACACACACACACACACACACACACACACACACACACACACACACACACACACACACATGTACAAGCACAAGTTAATGTCTCTCAAGCCCTTACTTTCGCAGACCTTTCCATTAAATCTGTTATTTTACACTGGTTTATTATAACATTTGTTACCATCAAATTATATTAAGTTCATTTCGACAGGTTTGAACTCTTTAAAAAATTTGAACTTTCCACTACTCGTTTCGGTAGACTTTATTTAATTTTCGCTTTTTCTGTTCGATGGAGACACACTCATGACGCGGCGCGCTTGATTGCGCGAGAAAACTTTCACCGATTTATGTAACCTAACCTAACACAAAAGCGTTTGTATTGAGTTGCAGCTCGATCTGTTACACCCGTGGGAGATTTTGCTCAACTGTTGAGTTACAACTTGAACAGTTATTTGTATTGCATTGAGTGACCGTAAATTAATCATATCTCGTGGCAACTAACAAGATCTGCGAGTGTTTGCCAAGACGCAGATAATTTCCTTTTGCGCTAAACTAATGGCTGTAGTAAGTATACCTAATGTACACTGGAATGGAAGATGGAGGAAATCATTACACACACTGTCACATATTTTATATCGGTAAGTTTCAAGTAATCATTTCTTTAATATTTTAGCAACACAAACAGTAATAATAACACATTAAATAGTTCGTGCAAGTCGTAACATGACAGAGTATCAACAATAAAAATTGTCTTCTTCGTTTCGAAGTTGGGTATCCATGCGCTTTTAAACCACTGCTTTAAACAATTGGTTTGTTTAAACTATCCCTTAAATTCTTCATCCAGGAATACCTCCAACTGACCTAAATGAGGATTTACTTTTCCCCACCCGGCCCTGGATAACGAAGCCATACCGTTCTTTTCTCTTGTTTAGAATTTGAGTTTTCACGTTTTCACTGTCATTTTCAAAATTTTCTTGTTCGTAACCTCTTAAGTCGAGTAAACTCTGAATATACGTTGGTCTCGTGGTACATCATTACACTTTTTTAATATGCTTGTTTACTTAGGGATGATATTAACAATGGCACCAAGCCCTCGCTCGATCTTGATTCTAGTCACCCGATCTGTAGTCACGTGTTTAATATCAGATTCGCTGGACTGTAAATAATTACAAAACATATACGTATCATTTTGTTCTTAGATAAAGATGTAGAAGTCGTAAGGCTACGCACTCTTCAATAACATCCTTTTTTGTCATATTTTAATTCTTCTTCCACTTTTCCCAAACACTCTAGCTATACGCGTTCATTTTTATATGTCTACCAACTCTACACAGTCAACCGGCATATGCCTAATTGTAATGGAAAATGCACGTAACTGAAAAAGTGGTGGATCTTCATGTTACATCAAAAATCCACGACTGGATTATGGGTATGAATAAGACTCGAATAGAACAGTTTCGAGGTTCGAAAGTGTTTTGATTTTTAGATCCGACTGAAGCAAGTAAAACCTCGTTTTATATGAGCTTAACAGAAAGCGGAAAGATATAGAA
The DNA here is from genome assembly GCA_036971475.1 of Prosapia bicincta. Lineage (NCBI taxonomy): Eukaryota > Metazoa > Arthropoda > Insecta > Hemiptera > Cercopidae > Prosapia > Prosapia bicincta. The sequence continues at coordinate 272,137,733 of JBAIZL010000002.1, read as the reverse complement.
AGAAACAAACTATAGATATTAGTGTTTCCTTGGTTATCCAATGGCCGTAAACAGAAGTAAAACTGCATTTCACCACTAGCGTGCGGTTTGCGTGACACGGGCTTTCACCATACTCAGATAAGGTTAGACAAACAAGTTGTGTATCAAAGCCTAAGAAAACACAGAAGTCAATGATAAGCGTAGTGCTAATACACATTGATTTAGAAATCAACAGACACCAATTACAATTACTTTAATTCTTTTTTATGTCTTTCAAGTCAATCACTCAGTTTTATTATCGCTTGATGGGTTAGGAAATGGAAGTCACCCGGCTGCATACAAATTATGATGTTCCAGTAGAAATGTGGATCTGTTTTCTTAAACGACGCCTAACTACTAACACCTTTCAAAGCTGGCACCTTATAATTAATAATATTCTTGAGAATCGCCATTCTAAAGTGATTGAACTTATTCGACCCAACAAGAAGGCTGTTGAAAGATCAGAAATGTTTGTGAAGCTTGAGGTAATCAGGAAGAAAAGAGGAGGAAGAAGGCATACCTGAAGCTGAACTCCAGAATAGAGAAGATCCTGAAGGTATCGTCATTAATACAGTATTTGCCTCAGAGCCATATCGTACGTTTAGAGACTGGACTAGTTTGATTTCGTTATTTTGAAATTGTTTCGACAGTTCAAAGTCTGAATAAAGTTTGATAGTTAAGTGTGCAAGTTAAGGTGAGTGTATAAGCCAAGGTGACCGCAAAAGACCGAATGAATTTCACATATCCAAGGTGGGTTTTACTAGGCACTAATTAAAGCACCTGACAGCAAATGTCCGGAAATTTCGTCCAATTAGCTCTGGAGTCGGAACTACCTGTGGCCACCCCAATAAACATTCCTCGACTTATAGCTGTTTCGCCAATGAGGCTATCTAGCTACAAGGATAAATATTTTTAAAACAAAATACGATGATTTTCATAAATTTTTTGAAACCTAATAAAAATGGCTTGAAAATGATACCCATCTCGACTATATTATATTTTAAAATTAACTTATAATTTCAGATAATTAAGAAATGTGTATTTGCTTTCCTACCCTTAACAATAAAATTTAAAAGTTGTACGTCTAATATTTACTGCATTTCAATCAATTAATAATAAAATATGTTTCCACAAATTAAAATAACTTACTTATTCAAACTAAGATCTCCCAGGTTGTCTCCTTATCATTGTCCCAGCTACTGTCATCTCCGTGTGGCCAGATTTATTATCTTCTGGACACTGCTTTGGCGATCATATCCTTCTTAACACAATCGATTCAAATGACATTTTTTTACCTATTTCCCTTAGAATTAGTGTTAATCACTAATACAAGCTATTAGTTTGAATATTATATGTGGCCAAAATGATATCAAATGTGACACCATAGTCGAATTTGGTATCATGTTTCATAATTTTATAGATGGCTTCCAATAAATAATGAAAAATATCATATAATGCTTTAAAAAATATATATTCTCGTAATAAGATAATAATAATTGATAAGATATTGTAATAATAATAATTTTCGTAATAAGATATTGACGGCATAATAGCAGTTTATTAGTGTGGCTGTATGTAGTCCTGGTTTCAGGACTTAAGCATACCTATACAGATTACATAGTTCTTTTCAACGGAAAATTCTTATTTTATTATTTTTTTTTACTCGAGTCTGGATCTTCAGAACCGCCCAGTCCTTGTGGCAGCTAACCTCTATTGAGCTTCCTCTGACTCACTTGCACATGCTGTTATCCTTATCGCGAGTAAAGGAAACGGGACTGATAAGCTCTTTCCATGGAAAATCAGGAGATAGTGAAATGAAACAGTATGGTACGTGTTGCGCTAAGAGCGGGTTGTAAAAACTTGGCAAGAAAGAAACCCTGACAGGCAAATTCCGGACACACCATGCAAGAACCCTGGGGGCTAGGATATCTTTATGTTAAGGCATAAGGAGGGGTATTACAAATACCTCGTTATTGAGGCTATGGCAGGAATGACATCAACAGTGGAGTCATTTATGGCATCGAAGTTTATCTACGACATAGGAAGATGTTTTAGTCGTATTACCAAAGTAGAAGAAGATGCGGGTGGAATAAAGACAGAACTAAGGATAGGGCATATTCACTTCCAGTATGAATAGGGCATCCCTACTGGAAGTAGAGACAGTGATGTCTCGTATGGGAAGGGTCGCTTACCTGAAGTAGGCCGACACTTGAAATATGTGTTTAGTGATAAATGTATCTTTTTGTATACTATTTTTACCGTTTAGAGGTAGCTTTCTTTATTTAAATTAGTTGTCGAAGTTACAACTTTAACGATCGCTGTAAGCCTCCAAAATATTTCTAAAAATCTGTTTCTACAACAGTATTTTTTTATCGTTGAAACTGACAAAGCAATGATAACAGAAAACCTAACCTACAACTTTAGCCTAAAAGTGTGTATGTCAAGGAGTATGTATTAGCTATAAACATTAACGCTCATACTTGTAACGTGTAAATAATGCCCTTCGGTATGACGTGAGTGGCGCTTTATTGTTTATCTTGGGGTTGCCAAGTGGCACTGATTCTGAAACGGCTGTAAATACGCGAGCGAAATACTTAACCTACATCTAGCCACAACGAGGCCAGGCGAGTTGAGCTTATGCTTTGTCAGAGCCGAAACCTTCCCCGATTCCACGAAACCCAAGCGCTCAGATCACTAGAAACCCAACAATGGACAGCCTTTCTGCCAATCATTACAGCCACTTCCAGTAAGCGAAGGTTTAATGTTTTGAAATCGTGCGAAATCTGGCCAAGCTATTCCGTGTCTATATGTGATAGCTACGAGAGGCTCATAACTAGAAAGAACGTTGCAGGCATTCTTGTGATTATGTTTGTGAGCTGCAAGGACTGGTGGCGAGGTTCAGCAGTAGGTCGACAAACTTCCGATCACAAATCAAGGGCAAATAACGGTGAGTTAAAGCTGTTTGAGAATATACAACGACATCAAGGACTGAACATAGATAGATTCGTAAAGTTCCACTGGAAATGTTAACAGAAGTAAGTCATGGCTTTAAGTATTATTATAGTCTCCCCTGAAATGGACCTGCAACCTCTGCCTCATAAAATGTCAAACAAAAACTGCAACACTTTAAGTACAGTTGTTTGATGTTACAACGTAGAAAGACCTATTTGTTAAGTCAGCCATCAAACTAAAATTTTCAAAAACCACTTCCGTTGGCCCCAGTCCCCTAACATCTACACGATGCCTTATAATTTTTCAAGACGTCAATATATTCCTTTTCATGTTTGGATTTTCAACAAACCATTAGATTTATCGATTATTTTCTATTTTGAGTTGGTGGCTCAACCGAGCGTGCTGTTCCAAACACATTCACATCTGGCATCTTTACTGAGCCCCCTCCCATCTTCCGATCCCTTCACAAAGTCTATTAGACCTGCCAAAATGCTTCACCACAACGTAATTTCCTTACTCGTCCCACCCTCAGCTCTAGTTTAAGTATTAATCTTAAGTTCAATATTGCAATTACCAGTGGCGTCTGGGGCCTAGAACCTATTGGGGTTGCAGGTCGCGAAAGTGTTAGTTTTTTTAAAGGCAAAGAAATTGTAATCATTAAAACTTAAAGGGCTGTTATAAGGAAAATAGTCTGATACAGCTGAATACTTTGTGATATATTTTTATTGAAGGAAATATATTGGCATTAATTATTTTTTTTACTTGTTTAAGATACTGGATCTCAAGACATGACTTAAAATCTCAAGTCAAGTTAAATCTCAAGTGTGGGTTTATTAACACACACATACACACACACACACACACACACACACACACACACACACACACACACACACACACACACACACATATATATATATATATATATATATATATATATATATATACACTGATACGTATTCCTTCATGGAAAAATGTGATAATGAGTTATTATCTGGAGTACATCCGTTCATTCTGAAGTGCACAAAATCGCAAATCCGACGTTTCGCTAGAATCTCATGTAGCATTGACGTTGTGAACCCAACAACCCAACCCTCTAGCGAAACGTCGGAGCTGCGATTTTGTGCACTTCAGAATGAACGGATGTACTCCAGATAATAACTTTTTATCATTTTTATATATATATATATATATATATATATATATATATATATATATATATATAATTGACACATAATTAAGTAGTACAAATTAAGTCATTAACAATGTAATGCCTATATTTACTGTTAACGTATTATTGAATATTATACTTCTTCACAGACATTCTCCTAAATTTTAACTTATAGTTAATTTAGATTACAGATGCTAACATAACGTTTGAGTAATAAAATCAGCTGTTATAAAAATCATGACTTAATTAATTTAATAATAAACAAGATACTGAATACTGAACACGAATCTGAATATTGTAGGCCTATACATAAAAATTTGCATTTGAAAATAATTTAAATATAACTTTAAAATTACAGCTAAGTGAAGATGATAACCGACAGGCTTGAATTTCGGAAATCTTCCAGGCTATTCGTATAGCTTACGGTAATCGCGTATTTAAAATACTACGTCATATTTTTACACTTCTACTCAATTAATAATAATGCTTTAAAAAAAGTCCAAATCAAAACCTGTTTATTTCTGTTCAAAATATTTTGGGTTTTTGTATACAAGTATTCCGTTGTGATTGATTTATTTAATTTCTTTCGTTCACTCTTTGCCAGCTTTCTTCTTGCCTATCTTGAAGTAGTTGGTTCGTTCAGAGTTCCTTTCGGAATTGATCGTGCTAGCTTGGTGTCATAAAAAAAGATTCTCTTGTTCGTAGTATTATTTTCGAGTAATGCAACGAGTTCATGCATTTAGTTGTGATGTTGTCTGTACTCTTCCCTATCAGCCAAAATATTTATGACAACAGACATTAGGAAATCAGAAGTTTCAGCTACTCATTTCTAAGTGCAGTATTTAGAAGACTTTAAGCGCAGTGTTTATATCTGTTTATATTTGAACACTTCACAAAAAAAGGTAAATAGCTTTCATGTTTTTAAATGACAACAAAGTACAATATTTTTTTCATAAACTACAAACAATATACGAAAATGTGAACATTCAGCGAAAATAAGTAAGATCTTTTAGTATGAATAACTTAATTTTCTTTGAAATTTAACAAAAACCATAGCTGGAAAATTTTTCAGCGAAAAATCGACAATTTTCATAAGTCGTTTGAAATATCTCAATCGTGCTAATGGTTAGAATAATTTGGACTAAAAAATCTGGGAAAATTTCAGCTCCGTATTATTGAATGCTTAGAAAAAAATATGTGTTTAGACTTGGGGAAAACGGCAACCTCGTATCTTTAAAGAGAAAGCAATGCCTTATCTTGGGGAAATTACAGCCTAACGTCTTGTTTACATTTGTATTAGATAATTTTTCATACAGCGAAACTAATTTAGATTCCACATCTTTTGCTGTGAATGAATCTATTTTCTATAATAATCATATTCATATTTAGCAAAAAATAATGACATGGTTTGGGAAATTGTGCATCCCGTTCTAGAGCCATGGTTAGAATATTTTCCCTGCATGAACTAACTTCTCGGAACAGGTCTCTCTTACCATGAAACAAAAATATGCAGTAATGAGACTAGTCGAGGGAAATGACTGTCTTACATTTTTGACGGTTCAAGGCAACCCCATTGGTGTCTAACTTCGCTAAGTGCGGATGGAAACAGTTTGTCCCAGTAAGCTTTTTAAAAAATTACACATATTAGGTTATTCTGTTGCAACTCATAAAATTGCTGTCGACATAAAAGTTTCGTTAAGCGTCATGGACAATAAACCCATCGAATACAAAAATATTAATTTAGTGGGACTGCATACAGAAGTGAATACTTCAATTAAAGAATGCCTTAATAGGCTAAAACCTATTTTATATAGTTACAGTAAACTCTCTATAATCCGGCTCCCTATCCGGCCCCTTCAGTTACCCTGCGTTTTCGTCAAAGACGAAAAATGTGAACCTAATCAATATGTAAACTAAACTTGTATATTTTCATTGCATGTCGATGTTAGTGAGTGAGTGACTGATGTTTGTAGCTCGTGTTATACAATCGATTTCGAGCCGTATGTTGTTGCAGTAGGAACGGTGACTGTTACATAAGTAAGTGTAAGTGAACATTGTCGAAGTTATTTGTAAAAATACCTCTGAAGATGATTACTTTGTAGTCGAAATGTACATAAGGTTAAAATAAAATTTGTTGAATTTGTGGTGAGAGGTTGTTTTAATTAATATAAACATTTACGCCACAGTTGCTTTAAGTTGTTGTTATTGTCGTTGCAATGCAAAGAGAAACATATTTAAATTTTAGTTTTTACTGTTATAGATGCGGTAGCCTTATATTGTAAAGTGCAGACAGCTACATTCCTTCGAGTACAGTAAGGGACTGTTTTCTTGTGTTTTATATATTTTTGCGCAATACATATATATATTGTTCAATGTAAATTGTGTTTTAATAAACCCTCCAGTAATCCGACGTTTTCAGTAATTCGGCAGTAATCCAGTTCCATATTTGCCGGATTAGTGAGAGTATACTGTATTACTAAACGAATATAGTTAATAGAAAAACATTATTACATTAAAAAAATACTTCATAAAAACTTTATTCAACTAATTTAATTGAAAACTCTTTTTAAAAAGTTCTAGACTCACCTAAGAAAGTCTTCATTTCAAAAATGGGGAAAAACATCTAACACATTAGTCTATTACCTTTATATCGAATTAATTCTAAGAAAATTTTCGAAATGTGAAAAAATTAATAAATTAATTAAGTGATAAAAAATATATAGTGATTACATTTTAATTTAATAATGTTCAATAAATAAAGCAAGATAACCTACGTGTTAAAACAGTTGTTCTACAACATAACCTATTACGTAAAACCAGCTGATGTATGAAGTCACATGTTATTACTTAATTCACTTTGGATACTGTATAATCGGAGTGTTAGAGCGTCACTCATAAAAGTGACAGCAAGCCGAAGATTTTCCTTCGTGCAAAACAC